>NW_010584070.1:0-11714 GCF_000705375.1 Tinamus guttatus | reverse complement strand
CTCAGCGCGCTGCGGTGAGCTGATCCTGCAGGCGCCCGTCCCGGGAAGGGAGTGGGCTCGCAGCTCCCACCCGCTGCCCTGTTCTCGTGCCCTGCAAACCTCTGCGCTGGGGCTCGTTTGGAGGCTGAATTGTGGATTGCCTGGCTGGGTCCCGCGCAGGGCCTGAGCCGCAAACCTCTTAGGACAAAGTCTGGGGATTTTTCCGGGGGTTCTTGGGTTCGTTTCCAGGCTTTGGCACCGTCTTACGGTGAAACTTTGGGCAAGAGGGCCCATCTCTCTTAGCTTATGCTGGCGTAAAGCACCCGTGCGAAGCACATACTTATCTGATGACCAAATTCCCCGTGTAATCGGAGCCCGGGCTTCTGTTTCTGACTCTGCCATTGACTCACTGCAACATCCTAAAGCTTTGGGCCTCCGTTTATATATAAATAAAAACGAGATAGAAATATTAACTCTCTAGCAGGTGCACTTGGAATTAATAACTGGTTGTAAAGCACTTTGAGACTCATCAGTGTGAGATAGGTTATCCCGGGGAGGGCTGTGATTCATTGCCGTCCTGCGATGCCTCTCCCTAAACTCCGGTCTGGATTCCCGAGGCGGGAAGGGACGATGTGGGGAGCGGAGGGCAGTGCCAGGGCCTGATCCCGTGGGCAGAGCCCGGGAATGGCGGTGGGAGCGGGCGGCCGCGCGGGTTTTCCCGGCTCTCCCATCGCGGTTCGGAGGTTTCTGGCTCGGTGTCGCGGTGCTGCCGGCACCGGGGGCAGCAGAGGCGGCGTCTGGAGCTTCTCATGGCACCAGGGAGCTCAGCGAGGCCCGTGGCTTAAAACCTGCTGCGTCCCGACACGCTGCTATTAACAAGATACACCTGTATATTGAATCTGGCGCCATTTGAGATGAACGACAGCGTTTAAGCAACGGTGTTCTCCATTTTCTCATGGGATATCCTGTTCCGTGATTTCCACTTGCTCAAAAGTAAAAGCCGGTGGCGTAAGGTCTGCCTGGTTCAGATCAATACCCGGCCTTTGGCGCGCGGAGCAAAGGGAAGGAGGGTCGGGTGGGTTCCCTGTAGCCGCCCGTTCCCGCTGGAAGCAGCGGAGGAGCCGGGGGCTCCGCTTGGCCCCCTGTGCTTGTGCTGCTCCGCGGAGCCGCGTCCCGCCGGCGCGGAGCAAAGAGCTCCCTAATTGCTGCAAAATCAGCCGGGCCATCTTTAACGTGATCCTCCCCAACTCTGACATGTGATTTTTATCTTCTTCCCCTGGCAGCGGTATTTGGTTATATTAATGGCTTTCCTGGCGCGAGCCAGCGTGGTTTTTAATCCGTTTAATTTGGGGAATTCTTGTTCCTGCACTTCGTTGTTGTTGCAGCCGGAATCACCCCCGCTTCGCCCCGGATCCGTGCGGTGAAAGAGCAGGTTGTTGTCGGTGCCGAGATCCGGGCTCCCCCGTGGGCCCTGCCCCATCGCAGGCAAACGGCAGGAAAATCCGTGTTGGATCTGGGGGGCATCCGGGCAGCAACGGGGAGATCCGGGGACCCGGCAGCCCTGGGGACCCGCGGCAATGGGACACCAAGAGCGCAGGCCGGGGGCTGCGTTTGCTCCGCTAGACCCGCGCCAGAAAGGCTCAGAAAGAGGTTTATTTGTCTGCAAGGCCATCCTGAAAAACAGGGGAAATAAATCACTGCAATCGATGGGAAACAAAGCATTTTTTCTGTGACAACTCAAGAAACGGACAGAATGTTTTGTTTACAAGCGCTTTGATCTTTTAAAAGCTTTTTTAATAAAATGAACTAAATATTGAAATGGATCTTTTGAACTGAAAAATTGGAATGATTTAATTTTTCTGGATTTTCTTTTCAGATTCTTTCTCCCACTCTTGAAGTACTTTACACAGATATTTGTTGAAATGTTACACATTATATTTCAGGCAGGCCTAACCCGGATTTCTTTTTCATGAAACTTTATTGCTGAATTTTTTTTTTTTTGGCCCGCCCTGGTTATAACAAAATATAAAATGGAGGGTCTCCATTGCACGGAGCTGGAACGTTCTTTTTCCTGCTCCGTTTCCGCGTTTTTCTCCGTGGATGCCCCGGAGCGGGCGGGCGCGATGCCCGGCCGGGTGGAGGGCCAGGCGGGAGGACGTTTATGGCCAGAACGGTCCCAACAGCCGGAGATCGCGTTACTCTTTATCGTGTTTAAACCCGTGTCAACGTGACACGGATGTGGAGGTGTTTGTGAGACTGTGACCCACGTGCTGTGGGAAAGCCGACCGCGTGTCCCAGCGCTGCGCTGGGGACGAGCAGCCCCGCGGGACGGAGGGGACGGGGACGTGGTGCAGGCGGCGAGGCGGCCGCGCCGGCTGCCTACCAAACACCCGTGCGGTTTGCACAGCTCTGTGGATCACATAACTTGACTTTATCTTTTGCTTTTTAGCTCTGCAGAATATCTTTGCATTTGGTGTCTTTTTTTCTCTAAATTTCTATTTTTTTCTAGTGTGAAAATAACTTGTTCCCCCCTCTCCCAACATGTACAGCGCTAAGAAGGTCCAGCCTCCGTAACCTGCGCCCGGCTGCGGCGGCCAGGTGAGCCCAGGTTAATTCCCGTGTCCCGTTCCCGATTCCTGCAGGTCAGCAGGGATCGGGGCCCGCCGGCTGGGTTGGGTTTCACCCCTGCACACCGCAAACCGCGGGGCTTCGAGCGGCCCTGCGTGTCCAGGGTCATTTGTGCTGATCAAGTTTGACAGCCTCAATGTTAATGGAAAGTGGACAGGAGAGGGGGTGCTAACAAGGGCGTGATGAAGCTCCCATTTACATTGAATGGGAATGACCATCTGAACGCTCACGAGAAGCAGTTTGTCTGTCCTCGAGGCTGTGGTGCAGCGCGTGGTCGCGACGGGCGCTTCGCGAGTGGCAGATGCGAAGGAGCTGTCGCCGTTGTGCCAAGTCAAGGACAAATCGCAGCGAGTTCCGCAGAGAAACCCGAAGCCCTTGGGGCAGGAACGCAGGGAGGAGGCTCCTTGCTGGGATCCCCTGCTCGGGGGAGCTCCCACGTCCCCCTCGTTGCTGTGGCTCCAGGCTGAGCACACTGATGTCCCCAGGGTAACTGCCACGGTGCCGCAGCACGAGCCGGCGGGAGGCACCGAGCTGGCCCAGGCTTCGCCGATGTGACCGTGCGCAGCCTGTTAAATCCCATTCCGCGCCTCAGGCTTCCCTCCTCGCGGGAAGGGGCTCGGCTGGGATCACGCTGCCTTGCGGGTCCTCCAAGGCAGTCGTCCCCCGCTACTGCCAGGGTGAGCTTTGGTCTGTTCTGCTTTAAATAACGGCTGCACAAAGGCAAAGGAGTTACCCTTGCGCGCGCACGCAGTGAATATGTCATAGCCGAGGAATTGAGCTCCTTATCCAAAGCTGCTGGCTGTCTCTTTCCAGGCGTGCTTTCCTAATTCCAGATGGATAAGGAGCAGCGGCGCGCTCGCCCTCCTCCCGCTTGGCCGCCTCGTGTTTGTGGCCGGGACCGGGGGCGTTTGGAGCTCCTTGCGCAGGACACCGGGCGGTTGGTGCTGCAGAACCCCGGCACCAGCCGGAGCTGCTCTGCGACGCCAAAGCATCGCGGGCTCTGCTGTAATAAATGGGAATGGCACGCCAGAGGTCAGGGATGGTCTCCAGGGCAAAGGCTTGTGTCTAATCTCTATTTTCTCTTTATGAGCTGCTATAACAACTCTGAAGGTATGAAAGAAATCAGCAGAAATGTGAGACAGGGCAGTCTTATTAGGAAACTAGTACATAGCTTCTCACACTTGGTCTTTGACCTCCTCTGAAATAACTCCAGAGCCAAGATCCTCAGATGGTGCAAATGCTAAGTGTGGCTGCTGATTTACTTTAGCGGGGATTTAGTGTTTCTGCTCAATGATAATTTCCCCCTGGCTTGAAGATGCTGCTGCAGAAGTTTTCAACCATTTTAATTTTGGCTTTAATGCGGTAGTTCTCTTTACATATTTCTTAAATTACTTAAGAGATGACAAATGGAGCTTAGCATTTCTGAATGATTTCAGGAAATGGAGCCAGTTTGCACGATAAAGGTCTTGGTCTTGCAGTGATTTTGGAAGGCCATCCGTTGTGTTAGGGTCTGTGTAGATGGGAGGAGTTTGGGTTGGTCTCTTGGCTTTGTAATCTCACCTTTGCAAGAACAAGATTTTTTCCCTTTAACGTTAAAGATCTCTCGACACTGTTTGCAAGGATGGTGATAACGGTGCCAATAACCTCCCGGGTAATTTGATTTGGATTTCTGCCTACAAAAACTCAAGTGCATTCTTAGATGAAGGTATCTGCTTTCAACTCAGCGTTTCTGCAAGGCGGGCATGGCTTGCAAAGCAGCTGCTCCATCTCCTCTCAGGAGCAGCTGCATTTTGAGGTTGGAAGAATGATTCCTACACGTGTCAAGCACATTGAGTCTTTAGGGCGGCAGCTGCTCCATGACCTCAACCGTCCGCCATGAGCTGTTGATTCAGCAACTTGAGGTGGGATTGGGTCAACTGGGGAGTGCAGTGAACATTGCCCAGGCCAGTAGCTCTGGTGGACCCCTACCTTTGCACAAAAGTGGTGTTCTTAAGCTAGTGTTGGGCACCTGAATCCATATTTGCAGGTGTAAAGCACAGCCGGATTTTTAGAAATGCCAAACTTCAGGAAACTCTCACATATGACATTTTTCCTGGTTGCCCGTGTGGCCAATAGTGGAGGTTTCGGTGCTCAGTCTGATTGACCTCCCCACACCCTGGTTGGCATCGTGATGGACCTGCTGCACGCTCCTGTGAGCCTGGCCGGGCTCTAGCAGATTTATCAGCTGGAAAGGCTGCAGCCGAGTAGTCTCCTAGACCCCCTCGCAGGGGCTTTGGGAGTTTTTTGACGTTCAGATGTTCACAGATAGGAGATAGAAGTGAACCGAAGTCTCTGTTACACGTCCTGCGTGCAGCCTGCAAGGGCTTGTTGCAGCTTCCCTTTTTCACTCTGCTAGGCAGAAAGTTAGGTTTTCAACTAAATAAAAGCATTCTCAGTTTACATCTGTTTTTCTTGGCAGCTGGTTTTCAACAAGAAATGCAGAACTCAGAGTTTCAGCTTGAAATCCAAATTTTTCAGTTCTGAGCAGTTTTCAGTTGAAGAGTTTTCCTTTTTTTTCTGATGTGACAGTTTCAGAGTTGGAATTTTCATTTTTAGGGTTCTCCATATTTTATGTTTAAAAATGTATTTGAGGAATGCATTTTTGTTCAGCTTTAGGTTTAAAAATTGAATGCTCAAGAGAAAAAAAAAATCTGAGCAGTTCCATAAATGCATCCCAGGGACCTTCCCTGCTCTGCCCTTTGCAGAGGGCTAGTGAAATTGGTGAGAATTTTTTCCTTTGGGATGATAAAGGGTCAAGCCCTTAAAGAAGTAGTCCATATTTGGGAAAATTGTGCTGTAAGGATCATTGCAAACCCGGGTGAGGACTCAGGGACACCTTGCAGCTCCCATTTTGGAACAGAAAGGAGGCGGATTCCACGGGAGGGCAGGCCAGGAGAGGGGGCTCAGTAAGGCGTAACAACTCCGTTTATTTTCCTGTCGCCCCGTATGTATCAAACACTGGCACCTATAGCTGACAGATAAACAAACCGTGCTCTCTCCTGGAAAGTATGGGAACAGGGTTGCTCATTGTCAGCCTGGCGGGCAGAACAACAAACACAGATGTACCCAGGAGAAGGACGGGAACGCGCCGCGGTCCCCCCGCTGCGGGGCCGGTTTCGGTTTCCCTAAACCTGGCCGTTCCCTCTGTCCCTGCCCCAAGGGCTCCCCCGGGGCTCATCCTGGCCTGTGGCTTCAGACTCGAGCAGGGAGCTGGCCTGGTGCCTGGTAGAATGATTTTCCAAATGACAATTCCACACTAATTACCAATCACTTTGCTAGCTGCAGGTTTTAAGGAACCCAAATCTCCACTCCGATACCTCTAGTAAAGAACCACCCTATTAGCAGATGAGCTGCCTGGGCTCTTCAATTCACTGGCTTCAAGTTAAAACAATGAGAATCTTTTCTTTCTTTTCCTAACCAATGCTGTGGAAACAGTAATGGTGCCACGTCCTGGTGACCGGGAAGGAAGGGTCCTGCTCGTCCCAGTGAGAGCAGAGGCGAGCGGAGCTGGTCCTGGCCTTTGCTATGGGGTGACATGTCCGAAGCGGGGGCCACGGCCAAGCTGCAAAGTTTTGTTACAGCTTCTGTTTGTGGGGAGACAACCGTATTTCTGCTGTATTCTGATAAACCCGGATCCTCCAGGAATAGAACTTTTCTCTAATAATGAAAAAGTCTGATGTACCCCCCGATTCCCTGCTATTAGATCCGTATCCTCAGAGACGTTGTGCCGGGGAACATCTCGTATTCCAAAATGTAAAACAAAATCCCCTGCACGCTCATATTTTTGCTTTGTGTCAATGTTAGAAGCTCTAGGCAGGTTCACTGTCCCCCTGTGCCGGCGGCTGTATAAACAGCAGGGAAAAATAACAGCCCAAACAAATTTACAATCTAAATAGAAAACAAAACAGGCTTAAATATAATATGGGAGAAGTTAAGGTTTCCCATTTTATGAGTGATTTTTATGTGAGGTAGCCAAAGTCGCACGCATAGTTATAGCCGTGATTAATTTTACTATTGTTTATTCTGCAAAAATTATAGCATCGATTGTGAGGCCGCGGGCTGGAGCGCTGCCTTCAGCGGTGCCGTCTGGAAGGCCCCAGAGCCAGAGTTCAGACATTGCCCAAGACTCTCAGTTTTCATTATAAAACAGTCAGTTTCTGTCTTTGTGGTTTCAGAGAGAATTTGAAAACATGACTGAGACCCGGAAAAACCCTCCGGTTTGTGACTGTGAGAAGCCTGACTCATGGTTTTTAAATGTCCAGTGTCAGGAATCCGGGTGAAGCGCTCGGGATGTGAGGCAGCCGCATCGCGCGAGCCCTCGTTGTGTGACGGGATTTTCCGTGTTCAGCCCAGGGCCGATTTGGGGCAGAACCAGGTGAAAGCTGAGTTTCCTCCTCCGACGCGGGCTGACAGCGCGGCCCTGCGCCTCGTGCGGCTCCGTGGGGCGGCCATGTCGCGGAGGCAGGGTGAGCGCACAGCTCTGAGCAGGGAAGAGAAAGAAAGATGTCCGAGTTGCGCTGCCATCTGTGGCCATGTCCAACAGAAATGGGTTTTAGCTTATTTCTGGAGTGAAGGAGTGGTTTGCGCAGGGCCGGGCCTGCGTGACGGGCAGTGCGGCCGCACTGCGGCTGTGCTTGCCCCGCTCGCTGCTATTGCGAGGAAAGGAGCATGTTCCTTGCGCTGATTCTGCCCTCTGCCCCAATGTTGCAATTCTTGTATTAACTGAATTTGACGCATTCAGATGAAACGGAGCCTGGCAGAGGGAGCCGGCACGGGGCTGCCTCCCGCTCCAGCTCCCGAGCCGCACGGGGGTCCTACCCGTCCCACTGTGCTGCTGCCTGTTAGCAGGGTGGATTTACCTCGGGCAACAGGCATTTTCATTAAAAACCAAACCTGACCTCATCCCTCAGTCCCTTCAGGCTTGGCCCCATGCAGAGCCAGGCCGTGCCGGCTGCGCGAGTGCAATGCAGCTAAGCCGCCGTCGCCGCTTCCAGGGAAGCAAACTCTGCATATTCACAGAAATAGCATCTTCTCCAATCCCCGCCTCGGATTTCCACCAGGAGTGACCGCTGGGCAAGAAAATACCAGTCAACTTTACTGGCACTAAATTGATGTATTTATTTGGATTCTTGGGAAACCAAAAAAGGCAAGAGAAAATGTTAGGGACCTTTGAAAGTTCCACAAGGAACCCGCGTTTTGTGTTCGCTTTGGGAGTTTCAGTGGGTCTGTCCCAGTGCATTGCACTACTTTTTATAGAAGATGAAGCACTTGCTTCTGGAGGGCTATGCCTAGAGTCTCTTAAAATATTGTCATTTGGGTGACAGCAGCGATTCAGTGATCATTTTTGCCTTTAAATGGTCATATTAACTTGGTCTTCTTATTCAAACAATGGGAGTCTTTCTTGGGGGATTTAAGCGATTAATAATTAATTGTAAGTGCTCTGTAGTTAGCAAAGGCTCTGTTTAAGGATGGATTTTTTGGCTTTAGGCAATCTCTGTAAGTGAGATGGGCCTGAGTATTTGAGATAAATTGTCAGAATATCTAAGGGAAAGCCCGTTTCCCCCTTGCCTCTCCCCCCTGCAACTCTTCCCTCTTGTTTCTCAGAGAAATTGCCCTCTGTGGAAAATAAAAATTCCACCAAAAAATGCATTTTTCTTCAAAACTGAATGTTTGGGAGTTTTTTTTGACTATAGCTTAATCTTTCCTCCAAAGTGTTATCAAAGTCTGCAGATATTTTCCATTATAGAATAGAATGCCAACATTTTTACACAATATGTAAATAAAAAAAAATGAAGGCAGACTGAAAGATCTATCCATTTCATATACTGGGCAGCTTTACAAATTTTGATTAAAGAGTCCTAGCTTTCTGACCATGCTGGCTGTAATGCATCCTGTGGCAGAGATGGAAAAATCAGAACATGAAACACAAAATAAGCATCTGGGCTCCTCTTGATTTGTTGGTGTAGCTCCAGAAAGGTCTAAAGCACTTTTAAATTCTTTTTTTTTTTAATCATTTCATATAGAGATTTGGTTACTATGAAAATAGATGAATCAAACTCACGCTTGCTTCATTAAGTAGCCGGAATTTTTCCTTTGGTCCCGAAATTTGGGTGTACTCATGTGTCGCTTTTCTGGGTAACCAGATAGGTAACTTAATGCTTCATATTATGCTGTGGTGTTGATTCAAAGATTTTTTTTTCTTTTTTGAGTACGCATTTTGTCTAAACGAGGAAAGCAGCAGCTCAATTTAGTGTCCATTTTCCCCTCCGTGACTAGCAGTTGATGGGAATTACCTGTTTTCACCCAGTTCTTTCCTCGTGCAGTGGCTAGCTCAGGTGTTGAGCGTCGCTCCGCGGCGGCGCTGGGCACGGAGCCCCTCGGCACTTGGAGCGGCCGGGGCCGGGGCCGGGATCGGCCGAAGGGCTGGGGACACCGTTCCCACCTCTCCCCGACTGCCTCTAGTTCGTAGCCGCTTGCATCAATTTTCCCTGAATTTCCTGTGCGCAGCTTTGTCTGCTGCGAAGACAACTGTCTAGACATCTATTTATAACAGAGCCGGTCTCCGCGCGGCCGTCTGAGAGGTTCGTCTCCGCGAGGCCGGAGCACAAGTACGGATGGGTAAATATCGGGCATATGAGATTGATTTGGAACCAATAACGTCAGGGTAAGCAGCCGCACTCGATGCTGCAAGCGCCGCAGCTCTGCTGCAGAGCCCTGCGCAGCTCCTGGATGCTGCTGCTGCTTACCTGCCCGCTAGCGACTGAACCCAAGTAGGCCGTTTCTGCAAGAGCCTTAACGGATTTGTTGTTATAAACAGGCAGCACTTCCTGGGAGAGGTGCCATTTTTTGTTGCTTTTATTTTGTTTTGGTCTCCTGTGAAAATATCATCTTCCTCTTCATTGCAATCGGCTGGAGGAGGGAAGCAGTGTGCACTGAGCTGGCCAATTGCCCCATTACCTATAACGTGCCTCTTAGAGGAGGGGTGCTCAGCGTTTTTCCCAACATTATTCTATTTTCTTCTGTCTTTCTATTTCTGCTGGTGTGCTACAGGGCAATAATATTAGCTTTCAGATCCATGCGTGCAAGAGCCTGCGTCGTCCCTGGAACTTGTTAGTGCACAGCAGCGCTCCTGCCTTCCTCCCATGCAATCCCTCAGCTGCAAGGGGTTAGCACTGCGGAGCTCCGTATCCTCCGGAAGCTTCCCCAGAGCAGCAAGGGCAGGTAATTTGCAGGCAACTTTTTCCTCTGCTTTTGCATTCTGAGAAAAGCCCCAAACCTCAGGATAGACTCTCAGACAGAATATTAAGAAATAGTAAAAAATGCAAGAGATGGCAGCAAATACAGACTTGTCCTCCTGCCTTCCCCATCTCTCCTCTGGCTTCATCAACCTGAATATTGGCAGCGGTGTTTCAGTGCTAGAGGTGGGCGCTGTGGCCCAAGGCCGGCAGGAGCCTGCGGCAATGTTGGGAAGTGAATCCGGCCCCGCTGCTGCCGGCTGCTCTTGGCCGCTGAGCGCCCTTCTGCTCCCTTCCGATTCCCATTCCCGGTTCTGCAGTTCTCCTGGAACGACTCTGTCCCGCCAGGAGAGGATGAGGCATTGCACAGGCGTTTCAGAACGGACACCACCATTTTCTTCAAAATATGTGTATATATATACTTTTAAATGAACCTTAATGGATGTGTCATTATTTTAGATAGTTAAGAGAAAGCCTGTTGACCTTTCTGACTATGCTAATTGGTAAGCATTGAGTAACTCCTTATGAAAATATCCACTGTTGACTTATTAACCCTTATGAGGAACATTTTTTTGGAATTTTTCCATTTGGCTTCAATAAATCTTGGATTGAGCCCATGATAGTGCACTTTCCAACTGAAGTGGTTTCAGCCTTTTTGAAAACAGCCTACATTAGCAAAAAGATTTTTCACATCAAAAGCATAGTCAGAGCAGTGAAATCAGGGCTTATCTATTGCTTTCAACTATGCCTGCTTCCTCAAGGCAGCAGCTTTGAGGAAAATGAGTAAGATGGAATCAGAGTTTAGATTAACATAAAGCATTTTGCTGGAATGTTAGTATTTTTAAGATACTACAGGAAAAAATAAAGAAAAAGAAGGCTAGAATGAATAATTGTTTCCATTAAAAGGACTTTGCTGCTTCTATTAGGTGATTCTAACCTCCTTTCCCATTAATGGTAATTTGCCAGAAAAGAAAGGAACATTACATAAATATTTCAAAGTAACCCGGGCAGCAATTTGAAGATATTAAGCTTTCAACTTGATTCATCTTAACATCCAGTAGGACCTTAAATGCAAACAAACACTTTACTTGAATACAACTGACCAAAATGAGCTTCGTTCTGCAGGAGTGAACAAATACTTAGGGCCAATCAATATTTCTTCAGGAAGGTTAATTATCACAACTGGAAAAGAGCAGGTAGGAATGCACGTGTGAAGTGAGAGGGTTTTTGTGACCAAGCCCCAGGCTGGCAGTGCACACCCAGGCAAACCCCTTCATCTCCACAAATCCAGCCAGGAGGTTACGGCACTGCCAAGCCGAGAGCCCAGGGACTTGTTTCCTAGCTGGATGTAATGGGCAGGAACTGGCATGGGGGAAGCATTGCGGAGTGTATCTTATGCCTTGTAATTCCTCCCGGAGCCTCTTTTCCTCCACCTACTCGGCACGCACGCGTTCGGAGCGTGCGCTCACAGAACGGGGTCTCTGCAGACTGCGGTCATTAAAGATTATTCTAATCATTGCAGTAATCCCTGTGACTGATGTATAAACTCTATATAAACAAATACCAGGAGACTGTCTCTGCCTTTAAGAACTTACAATCCAAATAAAGAAAAAAAAGGCAAATAAAGGATTATCATCACCAGGTTTGGGTGGAGCGAAGAACAAAACCCAAATCTCCTGCCTTGCCTTTGCAACATGCCTCTTCTTGTTCCCTCAGATCATCCTGATATATTTATATGTTTTTATGTATGTATTTTTTCAGGTAGAGAGGGTTTCATGCCAGAGGTCTGGCGCGGTTCCAGGTCGGATAGCGCTGGCTCTGTTTCCTCTTCCC
>NW_010584068.1:11162-60797 GCF_000705375.1 Tinamus guttatus | reverse complement strand
ATGCCCCCTTTTTCCTGCTACTTGACAAAGCTATTCTGGTTAACTCTTCCCGGTTGAAGTGTTCTTGCTGCTAGATGGATTTTGGTGGTTTGGTGGGACATCATCTCCCAACGCTGCCCTTGTACAGTGGGATATGGGTGTTGCTTCATTCGGGATTGTGGCTTCCTGGAAAACCCACGGTCTGTGGTTTGCCAGCCGCACCTAGGGCCCTCCTTAATGTTAAACTGTACATGGATAAATGAAAACAGAGCAAATATTCTATTCTAGGCAAAGTTCAATAAAGCAACTGTTATTATTATCATTGTTATATAAAGAGTTAGATGTAGAAAACTTCCTGTAACATCCTAATATCTAATATAATTCCCTCTATATATATCTAATATAATTCTCATTTGGCATCCACAGACTGTCAAATTACCCTAATTAGCAAAGTGCTTAATGCAGTTACTCAGACTCTTTTTGGCAGCTTTCATCCCCCTAAATGAGTATTGGCTTAAGGTGAAGAATCTACTGTGGGTATCTTTTGAGTGAAAACTCATACCCATGAATTTTCCACTTTCCAGTCCGTTCAGCTCTGGTCAGCTGTGGTAACTGGAGTCTGGCCAACATCAGCATTGCCACGTAACCTTTGGAAAACCCTTTCCTGCTGTGCAAACTTCAACCAGACATCAGCTTGAGTGTCAAAAATTGCCTACAGAATGCAAATATGACCACTCCTGAATACACATTAGATGCAATCCGTAACTTTCTTATAAAGTCAAGCTTCAGCAATAATAATTAATAATAATTCCACATAATTAAAAATAAGAGTAGTTACTGCTGATAGAGGCCAGATATGACAGCAAACAAAAAAAATAAGGGGAAGGTGAGAAGACAGTGTTAAGAATTGATATTCTTTTGAATGTGGCAAGCTGGGATTTGACACACCATGAGAATCTCTGTTCTGTTGGAATCAGCATACATCTCTTTTCCCTAATTTCATGTGTAAAAAAACAGTAAACTGGCAACATGCATCAATATACAGTTTGTTAACATCAGTTCATTCCACAGCATTTTGCATTATGTTTATTCATTCATCTATTTTTAGCCACACTTCATTTGTGAATAATTTATGTCAGGTATTTTGATGCTATTTTTTTTTTACATCATAAATCACCAGAGAGCTGTTTTTGCAAGCTTTTTTTTTTTTCCTTAAAAACATGATTATTTAATTTTGATTCTGATTGCTTTTGTGAATACTTAGGCATGTGCTTAACTATAGGTAAATGTTGTTATAAATTGTTATATGGGACATTCACCCCTTTTGCTTTCAGCATGGGAATAGCTAGGTCTCTAGTAAAAGCTTACATAGGAGTTTTAACTATACTCTGAATTTTTGTAGAACCAGGGCTTTTATTTCAGTAATTTCTTTGATAAACAATTTAGCAACATTAAAATTAGAAGAGTCTATAATAACAAACTTTGTAGTACTATCATCTACCACCTGTGTACATTTTTAGGGCTATTTAAACTATTTATGCTGTTTTCAAATAAGATGCTTAAAGCAGGATTTTAAACATGAATGACTAGGTAAGAACTGCTCAGATTATTTTGAATCTTTATATGGAGCGCCCACTACGAGAACTGTGCGTGCCGTTTCCTTGGCAAACCACTTTAAGGTGACTTAGAAGCTTTGGTTTTTATTCTCCCTTGATGAGTAAGTTTCTGGCGATATCTGGAAAGAAAATTTGCATCTGGAGAGACTGCACATTAACTAAACATTTATCTGGAACAAGATTGGTGCCAAAAATCCACAAGCTGATGCTTTGCAATCACATGAAAACCAAGAGGTTGTTCATCCTGTTCTGAGGATGATCTGCAGTCTGTGCATTGCCAACTGTCCCCTCAAAATAAGGCCTTTATCTGTGGGCCTTAATAATCCATGAGAGAACAGGAACTACCACACAGCTACAGAGCAAATAAACATAAATACCTGTAAGTAAATAAATCCCCAGATGCTCCATGAATGAATGTTGTATTCACTCTGCAATTTCTCTGTTTCTATATTATCCATGTGCATTTTTTTTCCATATATAGGAAGATCGAAAATGTTTTCTATTCCCGATCTGATCCCAAGAGGTGCAAACTTAAATCTGCAAATAACCTTTTTTGAAAATCTAAGTTTTTTTTTGTTAATGAAAACTATGTGTTGCTGTAGAATAAAATTGGTTAGGCATTTTCCCTTAGGGACATCTAAGAATCCTCTCCACAGAAGAAAGTTTTCTGTGTGGCTGAAGGGAAAAGAAAATAGGACATACGACAGCTAACGATAAGACATTATAGAAATAGCTGACAATTGTAGTCACCTCTCCCTCTGCATTCTTACCCATGCTGAATATAAACTTGGTTCCTTGGAACAGCTTGTCTGTGTGTTTAACTTGACCTAGAACATTCTTAAGCCAGTATTTAAATGTAAAGGGCTTATTGTGATGGTGTTACTGCAGCACCAGTAAAGTAATGGTTTTCAGATTTGATTAAAACTCTGTGTTCTACTTGACTCATTCTTTTTCAAATTTGACAGTAAGAATTTTGCTAATGACATGCATTGCATTCCTAGAATAAATTATAAAAATAATAGTCAAGTAGTGAAGAGAGGAAAAGGATGATTTCAGACAGGGACTGTTGTTTTTAAAAAGGTTATCTACACCATTTTGTCATTATGTAATTTGAGGCTTTAAAGTATTAGTTGAGTGAAGGTTCTCATTTTCCGCATGTCCGGTGGAGCTTTGCTGGTGGATCGGCTGTCAGGCTGGTGGGAGGCCTGGTAGACTTGAGGGCCGTACAGACCAAGGTAGATACAGTGCCCCGTTCTTACCCTTTCTCTCTCAGCATCTGTTGCTGATCGCTGTCAGAGACAGAATTTGGTGTAATATAAAATAGTGTAATATAAAATAGCATTGCTTATGTTCTTTTTTTTTTCTATAAGAAAAACTGCCCTGAGTTATTCTCTAGGAGAGAGCAATGCTGAAGCAGAGAAATACTCTAAATGCAGATGTGCAGAAACTTTGCTCAGAAGAACAAACAAAAATATAGTCACAGTAAGTGGGAATAATAAATTATGCTAGAACTTGCTCATTAGGCCCTGAAAGCATTAATAGTTTATGAGAAATATCGTGCGGTGGGTTTTTACTAGCAAATGCTTATATGTTGCTAAGTATCTCTTGCCACTGTGGGCAGAGAATACACTGTGTTAAATGTTCTCTTTTTTCAAGCTGGAAGTCTCTAGTCTGTGTTAAAGTGCTCCCTCTGGTTTCTATAACCAGGGAAAATATGCATATAACTTTGAGAGCAGAAAAAAGACATGTCTTGGTATTATGCTCTGCATTCCAGAACAGGTGAGGAAATATGAATGGAAAGATATTACATTAATGCGCTGCATTAATATTTCAAGTGTTATGTTTAGTCAGATCATTCAGCACAGCCGAGAAAGGCCGTCACTTCTGCTTCTGCCTGGGGCAGGAGGCAGCAGTTTAGATACCTGCAGCTCTAAATTCCAGATGGCAGCATGGAAAGCTATCAAAATAAGTTGCATGGACTTCTGAATAATCAAACTGTAAGTGGGACTTGGGTGTGCCCTGCAGATAATTTCTTTGCTCTTAGCACTGGAAAACAACATGGCAGAGATTCTTTTGCATTTCATTTTAAGGACTTTCTTTTAAATAAACAGGAACCTCCCTGACTTATTTTGGAACATTGGTCCAGTACTGTTCCAGAAAAAAAGCGTATCCCATTCTTAGAGTTACAGTTTGGGCTTCCTGAACCAGTTGTGTAACACGGAGGTTTTGTACAAGAGCTGATGAGAACCATCCCCAATCTGTTTATGGAAATTTGTGAGCCATTAGACAGGGGTAGAGTATTTTACGTATAAGAAAAGATAAATAATTGAACAGAAGGGGCTGTTTTTTTTTGTTCCATTGGCTGACTTCTTTCCTCAAATGAGTATGAATTAACAGAATTGCACAATCATGCATGACATCTGTTTGGGAAGAAAGATTAAATCACAAAGAAGCTGAATTTAAAACGGGAATAGTTCTAATGTACACTCAGAACATGTGTAAACAAATAAAAGTTGAAATGAGGTGCAATACGTGAATATTTTATTGGTCTAGCATCAGATTGATCTAACATCAGATTGATGGGTAGTATAACCTCAAGCGAATCCATCTTTTTGCTGATTTGGTTCACACTCACAGCTAAACAAGGTCTTACTAATAACCAGGTGTGCAAGCAAGCAAACAAAACATGATAATACTAACCACCAAGGCATAACAGCTTCAGGAAGAGCCATTGCTATTTTGTAATGTTGAAGGCACTTGGATTAAAAAGAAGAGTTTTGAAGGCTTCCTTAAAAAAATAGTCAAGGCATTTTAACAAAGACACAGTGTCTCTAAAAAAAAAAGGGGCAAAAAGTGTAATAGCACTTTTACCTATCTCAATATACAGCTTAAAACAAAACACTTCATTGAATCTTCTAGCCATCAGAATAGAATTGTTCTTCTAAAATAAACTTAAATATTTATTTCGTTCTTTTTTTTTTCTTTAAAATAATGGAAATGCAGAGTAATACCTTTAAGAGTTTTTTCACTAGAAGTTACTATAGAAGTCACAGTTGGTTTTTTTCACTGCTTGGGTAGCGACATAAAGGTTATTTTAGCAATGAATGTGCGTTTTTGCTTGGAAAGAGCTCTAAAGTTGCTCCCAAGTGCAATATTGCTGTTACATATAGCACAGCTGCTAATTTTAATTTTTTGAGCCATTAGTTTTGTGTGATCATTAGACTAAAACTCTAACTGAAGTGTAGATACTAAAGTTATGCTACACAGGAGACAAGAAAGCAAGGAAATGGCTGGATGATATTTTGGGATGGTTCTGCCTCTGTGTATATTTTTTAACTTTTGCTCTTTAATGTAACTGAGAGTGTTGCTTGAAGAGGTTTTAAATTTAGCTGTTCAACACTTTTTTTTCCTATAAGTAGAAGTGGTATCTTCAAAAACTTACTGAACTCATCCCCTGTGCATGGCCGCCTGCTAGAAGAGAGAGCAAACACCTGAAATAAAAGTCCCATCATCCATATCCAATCCAGATCCTGACTTTAATTTATATAAAGATTAAAAAGTTAAGAAAACTGTTTTTTTTTAAACCAAAATGAAACAGTCTGGTCACCTTCCTTGTCTATGAGCAGAGTGTGCATGGAATTGCCTGAGGAGGGGATATTTCTGAGATGCTACTTTTCGTTCCTGAGGAAGCTGTCTGATTTGTTTTGTTTTAAACAGGAAGAATAGTCTGATTCTGATTTTCCTACTGTCTTCTAAGTTTCAAGAATATTCAGATTTCAGAGAAACTGACTGTTTTCTGCTTTCAAAAGCTTCTTCTTTTTTTTTTTTTTTTTTTTTCCAGAAATCACTGTGCATGTATGTATCTGTCCTCTAGAGAGAGTCAGAACAAAAATGGGTTCTGTAACTCAATTTTTTAATTACTTGTCCCAGGCCGAGTCAAAATTATATCTCTTAGTGAACACTGTGAGAAATAACAACATGCAGCAAGATCTTTTGCAGCTACTTTCTCAGAAATTAGATTAGGTTAAATTACATTTTTAAACTTCAATCTTTATTTTCTTTTGGTTAAATATCCTTTCAGTAGGAAATATTTTTAGCATTATTTTATTCAGAAAACTAGCAGGATAGTTAGTTGCAGGGAGTGGGATTTATCTCACTTAACTTCAGATGTCTGTAATGGAGTTAGTCCCTCTCCAGCCCATTTTCACTCACTGGAGAGAAAGAAGCACTTTTAGGGCATAATTGATCTATTTTATGTGTCTGCTTCAGCATGAGACGAGTTGTACTCAAGACATCTGGCTAAACAGGATAGATCTCCATCAAATGCAAGAGAAACACATGGCAGGTGCATTTTTTAAACTTGAATCCACATCTTACCTTCAAAAATGGAATGATTGACATATTTCCTGATGGAATGGTTGCCATTTCTCTCCTGAAAGTAATTTTTAATGCTGAAGTCTATGATCCGTAGCAGTACCTTTATTTCTGAGCCTAAAAAACTTATTACATAAAAGATGAATATATTTTCCAGTAGAGTTTTTAAAATGTGCAGAACCATAGTATTAGGAATCTATAAAAAGGTTATCATGGTCTCCTATCTCTTGAAGTTCTTTTTAGTTCTATAGCAATGAAGTATGTTATAGTTTGAGGTTAAGTAATTATTTCAAAAATTGGTTGCGCTGAATATTTAGTGATCTTTTGGGGATGTTAATAATTTTTTTTTATTTTGAAATAAGTAATTCAAAATATTAGAATTTCACAAGTAAATTCTAAGCATTCATTAACTCTAAACTGAAAGAGAAATCAGTTTGTTTCTAGACTCGGAAAAAAAAAAAAGGAAATTATTCCAAAAAATGCACTAGCAGAGAAACACTTCCTTTAAAATACATTCCTTCTTTCTCATTCTACTGTATAACATGAGATAGTTTCATGATTTTTGCTGATATTTGCTTCATGATACACTGATGCGTATCTGTTTATTTATTAGCATATTTTATTTTCTCAGAGTAATGATTTGTCTTGGACAGGGATTTTTCTTCCACTTGTGTTCATTGAAAACTAACCTTGTCTTCACATCTGATGTGTTAGTGCTACTTTTTCAAATTTCAGTAATGAAAAATGTAGTGTTTATTTCTCTCGTACTGCCAACAAGTGTGTCAGGAATTTTAACGATGGCTGAAAAGACACACTTCTAGCTTGGAATGGTTTCCACATTAGGTAGACAGTATAAAAATGGAAGGATTTAGAAGCTGCATAAATGAATAGTAACAAAGAAATGGTGCTACTCACATTAATTTCTTACTATTTTTTTAGCCTAACGAGGCCGGAAAGGGGTCTGTATATCTGGATCAGGAGAAAGCATTGGCTACATACAGGACTGTCTTCTATCATGGTCTGTAACTCCATTATATGGAGTGTGTTTTAAGGCGAGTATTCATAAATATGAGATAAGGGCTTTATTGTTTCAAAGCTATATTAGTTGCATGGAAGGAAACAGAAGAGATTATATGAACAAGTGTGCAAGAAGTTGGGAGACCTTAAGTTGTTTGAGTGTTGAAAGAGGGGGAGTGACAGGGGAAGAGAGGAACATTAGGAAGCAGATTATGAAGGGCTTTGAATGTCAAGTGGTCATAGAACAGGATTTGATTTCTCTTTCCTGCTATGTGGTATTATACAAATTATGACATTTCCCTCTCTCTCTTTTTTCTTTTTTTTTTTCTCCTGAGAAGAAAATGTGAAATACTTGCATACAAAGTAGAAAAAACTGTGGTAAGGAGTCTGGTCTCTGAGATGTGCTATGTAAATGAGATATTTATATAATGAAAAAAAGTCTGGAATAAAGTGGTGATTTAAAAAGCATTAAATTTATAATTTCCTTGACCTTATGCTACATCTTTTAGCAGTAGTCATTAACACATTTTTCTCTAATTAAGATTTCTACAGAGCTTGACTTCTGTATGCAAATCTTTGATTTATGGAAAGCAAATTTTTGTAAGGTATGTCTCCTTGTAATCTGTAGTCATTGAATAGCTGATGAGAATAAAATGCCTCTCTTTTGGACTGCAATTCTAAAAGTTTTCTTAAGAAGAAGTTAGAGATGAGATTATACTTCATTACTAATCGCTAATTCCCTACTCAGTACATAACAAAAATATATAAAATAATATTGTTGGCTGATATTAGCAATCTTACATCCATTTTCAGATCTATTGATTTTATTTTTCCCATAAGATCTGAACATCAGTATCTTGCCATGTAAGATGGGTTTGTAGTGGTTCATTTTGTAATAGCAAAATACAGTAAAGCAGAGAAACAGAATGTTTCTGGAGGGAATACTTGGTTTTACATAGACTATTTTTATGACAAACAAGGATGCTGTAACAATTCAGGTTTGCCAAAGGCAGGAAGGAGAACATCAACTGTTTTCTTAATAAATTGCTTAAAAGTGCTAGTTAATTTATGGTTGATCAGCCTTCAGAATACAGCTTTGAAAGAGGAAAATACACAAACAATTCATGAAAAAACAGATGAATCCTACTAAGGCCCTTTTTAGCTGTTTCTCTTGTGCCAAAATGCAGTGCTCTTAGGTACTCTTTTCAACTTCATTTGGAGCATGTTCTTTCATAGTTGAAATTCTAGTTTGAACCATGGCAGAATCCTGAAACTGAAGGCACATCAAGGATCTGCAGCAACAAATCGCTGTACCTTTGTTGGAGGAGAAAACTAACAAAATTTTCATTCTGTTTGAAGTCCAGGAATGGGTGTGAGGCCCCTTGTGCTTTCCCGCAGCAGAAGCTCTAAGCACAGCTCCTCACCTGTGCCACGTGTGGGGGAGATGATCAGACCTGGATGTTTCTGTTGCTGTTGCTGCCTCCCATCTTGACTGCAGTGGGGTTTACTTTGGTTTAAATTGGATAGGATTTGAATTTTCCTTGCCTGCAGTCTGGGAGTTCTGCTGCTGAAAGATGAAACTTCTTAAATTTGTCAGGAAAAAGCTTTAATGAGCTACAGAAGCTAGAAGCTGAAACTGGATAAATTCTTGCTAAAAGTAAATGAGTATTTGTAAATCACAGGCATGATAAGTCATTGAATTAATTTAAATGGGGTGTATGATGTAGTACCCCGACATAAATATTGTGGTCTGAGTGCAGAGACCGCCTGATGATACTTGATGACATTCCCTGGTGCTTTTTAATGCAGAATGTGCTCACAGTCATCTTTTCTGACCTTGAGACCTATAAATTACCCTTCTGTTAATCTCATAGAGTGCTGTTGCTGGGAAATGTGTTCAGTACAGCTTATTCCTTCTTCGTTTTCCTGTGCAGTGTTCATAAAATGGGGGTACATGCTGATTACTCCATAGCAATACGATTTTATTTTGGTTTTATGATTAAAATAAAGCCATTTTTACTTACCCTAAATAATGGAGTCTAATAACAACTGGCCAATTTTATCAGTAATGTAAAAATGCACCACTGCTTCAGTTAAAGTCTTATTTGATTACAGAATATTGTTTTCTTTTGTTGTTTTTTTATAATGGGATGATTTGTAGGAGGTTGGTCCAAATGACTATTTTGCATTCCTAACTTTTTCTTTACTTCAAGTCCTGTAAGTGCATCTAAATGTTACTTACTGTCTCTGCATAAAACACACAAGAAGAGCATGGAGGTCCTCATATTCTGCAATAATGAATGCTAATGAAAAAGATTGGGAGAGTTGTATTTTCTGTGCATTATTTGCGCATTGATGTTTGAGGACTCTATCTTGAAACACGCAAGTCAATAGAACAATGTCAAATTCTGAAACAGTGAAACAGTGAAATACTTTCTTACTCGATCAGTCATCAATTTTCTTCCTACTTCTTGCTTTTAATTTGGACAAATCTTGGGAAGGGGTTGGATTCTACAAGGGCAGTTCTTCCCTTGAGGACAATGTCTTTCACCTCCATCAGAATTTTATGTACTTTGCTAAAATCTTTCTATGTTCTGTCTTATATAATCAATGCACAGGAGCTTCAGGAGAACACTATCTACAAAACCAAATCAATATGGATTATTTGTTATCCAAATAATACAAAAACAATTAGAATATTTATATAGCAAAGCAGTGAGTGGATTTTTATTCTGTATGTTCTTTTTGGTCTGATATTTTGCTGCAATGCAGCTTTCTGTGGCTTTTCTGAAGCCTTTTCTGGTGTGGTGCTTGCTGAAGAAGCCTAGAGATTCCTGTGGCTCCTGTGCCCTGGTGGGCACTAGCTCCTATAGATTCTTTAGTGTTCTTAGTTATTCCCAAAAAGCCACATCAAAGGGAGGCAGCAGGTGTTTCACACATAGTAAAAAGAGAAATATATCTGAGCTTCTTTTAACATTCTGTGACTGCTTCAGAGATATTGGAGAAACAAGAAAAGGTTGAAAGATGGTCATCTTTCGAAAACACATGGAAAGGCAATTCAGTCTTTACTCTCTCCACCACCCTTCTACTAATATTTATGATGAGATAATTGAATTTTCTTACTTTTAGAAATGGCTTCTAATCGCCCCTGCTGTTGTGTGTTTGATTCATACAAATGACATGGAAATAACTAGTCAACATTGAGTAATAGCAATAATAGAAACATGAAAATATCTTCCCTTTGTTTGAATGAGAATATTTTAGAATCTTGTATGTAACAACAAAAGTATACTTAAAAAAGATCTGTATGTTTTTAAAGACATTTTCTTGGGAAATATCTGCGCTATTGAGACAGATGGGAGAGCAGTCATTAGGAGCTGTGGTCTAATTTACCTGCAGCCTCTGTCATGATTTGCAAGAAGAGATTAAAGGCTTTTCAGTAGTAGTAAACTTTTCTTGCTGTCAGCAGGAGCAATTGTGGTTCACATAATAAAACTAGCAGCAGAAAATATTTTAACTTTATTTTGCTGCCATTTTACAATGTGAGGAATAGCATAACTGCAAATGCCAATAAGGAGATAAATTATTGGCCTTCACAGCTAAAAAAAAAAGATATCATTTTCTAATACGAAAAAAAGGAAAAGAGAACAGCTTTTTTTGAAGCAGCAGAGGCTTCTTTTAATCCATATTTTTTGTACATTTTCTATCTACTGAAATGTTACAAATCTTTTTTCTAGCTATTGATGTAGCGAAGCTACTGAAATGTTTCTATGCTTTCAAAATTATTAAGAGATGGCAGTAATAATATAGAGGAAATACTTCAAAATGGTGTGCTATTCCAGCACTCTGCCCTAAAAAAAGGCATTTCTTTATAGATGGAGAATCTTAATGTATGGCCATGTTCAGGTTGTTTAAGATGATGGCACATAAGGGCCACAGCTGTTTTGCTAAATGCAAGAAATATTGCAACTGAGCCAGAAAATATCTAGGTAGTGAAAGCAGCATAGAAAAAAAACTTTCAATGATCACTAAAGAACTAAACTAGAATCTTCTCCATAAATCTGAGATATTGTTCTAAAATTGATTTAATCAAACTGTTAAAAGACTATGTGGGCTAGAATTATGTATGTTATTGGTGCCTGAAGTGTGATATAATTTCCAAAATGGTAGAGAAGCAGAGCTGATCCATTCTGTTCCAGACTCTGATACCCTGAGGTGAGTTTCCTCAGTAAGTCCTGGTGAGGCTCTCCTATTTCATATGAGAGCAATAAGATATTAATCAGGCCATAGGTAACTTGTGGTCAGTGCTTTCCAAGGAACGTGGAATACAGATCTTTTCTCTCAACAAGGCTATAAGGATGTTCCAGCTCAAATTAGTGAACCAGAGTTCAATTTATGAAGTTGAGGTTTTCCTGAAGTTAGATCTTTGGTGAATAAAATGCTCCAGTGGAACAATTCACTAGATTTAGTACTTGAGAACAGGGTTATTTTGGTCTGTCAAATTTAAATTGTGTAAGAAATCTGTGCTTTGTAGGTAGACAATATTTTTTTGTCTTTGTCAAGCAGCACTAGAAGAAGATTCCTTTCCTAGGAATCCTGGTACTTCTCAGAGAAGGTGGTAACAGTTCATTTTGTCCAGGAAAAAGAATTAGAAGCAGCTATCATTACTATTCCCATTTGCCATAGTAGTAGTAATTATTTTTAATTGCTGACAGCTAACAAATCTCTGGAAAGTAAAACCACCTATAGCCAGTAATTACATCCTCTTTTCACACTTTGAACCCCCAGAGGATTTTAGCTTCTGCCAACAATTACAAAATCTGGCTTTTCTAGTCTGTACTGCATAGTAGGTTAAACTGAAGTAGCTGTTGGGATTGAACAATATCATGCCCAAGGTAGGCAAACCCTGCTTGTATTTCCAAAATCTGAAAATTGCTACAAAGGATCATACAAGCATAGATTGGAATGAGCTGTCCAAGGCATTTTTTTCACAGCTTGTTGCTAATTTATGTGATGAGGTGGAACCTACCTGCAAAACAGAACGAAGGAGAAGAGTAAAAAAGACACTGAGCTGCACTGGCTGAGCTCTAAGATCGTAGGAACAAATCTGAAACAAAACTTTGATTTGAAAATATTTACAGATTAAATAGCAGGTCCTCTATTGTCTTTTTTTTTTTTCTCCTGTGAAAGATGTATATAGGATAGGTAGAAAGCCAATAATAAATTATTGATGTTGGAACTTAGAAAATGAATAGCATCTTCTGCATATATATCCAGTTGATTGATGAGCCAATATCAATACGAGTATGATATCCAAGCTTGGTATTTACATAGATTTACTTTATATTAAAGAGGAAGAAAATAATTATTTGACAGTGGCATATGTTTGTTGTTGTTGCCTTTTTTTTTTTTTTTTTTAACATCTGTAGCTTTCTTTTAGTTTCAGGGCAATTTTTTGTGAGTGTTGTAGATCTAGACTCATGTTTTGATGCTAATAGTGGTTTGCCATCCTTGGAAAAGAGATGCCAATTTTCCAAAATGCAGAAAGAAAGCAAACGAAGGAGGCAAACTGACATACAGAGCCTAGCTAGAAGAGTTAGATGAGGTTGGCTGGTTCAGGAACATATATTGAAATAATTTTCTATGTGGCAGCCTGAATCAGTGATCGCGAAGAGATGGCAGATGCAACCAGAAATGCCTAGTTAGGTAAAGAATGAACATAATTTTTCTGATCATCTGAAGTGTTGTTGTATAACTTGTTATAACAGTTCTATTGCATGACTGTTCAGATAATATATACTTGTCAGTTATTCAGATTTGGATAAATTGCAAGGATTTACATGCACTGCTTTCTTCTGCCTTCCTCTTCTTACAGGAAACAAGAAATTCCTGTAATACTCCTAATTCAATTACTTCCTATCTGCTTAGAGTGACAGATATTAATAAGCTGCAGAAAGCAGGAATTAACAATTCGGAGTGTTAGTATTCCTTGTTTTACTCAGAAAGACTTTATCAGATGAACATTGATA
This sequence comes from Tinamus guttatus, assembly GCF_000705375.1. The sequence goes on along the minus strand of NW_010584068.1, from coordinate 47,782 downwards.
TAGCTTGATTTTTTTTTAAGGAGAAGAAATGCAAAATATAGTCTGCTAAAATGTATTCCTCAACAGAGGAATTCACCTTTGTATTCCGAATAGAAAAGGAATGTGATACTGGCTGTTCTGCATAGATTTTTTGGTCATTACTTGACTGACAAAATGCAAAAAAAAAAGTCTGATTTTTTTTTTTTAACTAGGTGACAGATGTTGGATGATCTCAGCAAGTTTCTCTTTGTTTCTGTTCTATAGTAAATATGTAGCAGACTCTGTAATAGAAAATTTGACATTTTTATTACCTGTAAAATGGATCAAGAGTAAGATTCTTGATGAGATTTTAGCAGGAACCTAAGAGAGTTAGGTGCCCATCTTCACTGAAGATTTTCAAGGAAAATATGTCTTTGGTGATTATGTTAAAAACATCAAGATTACTTGTGCAATTTGACAATGCCTTTCTCCTCACCCAGCTAGATCACAGTACCCTCTTAATTTCTTAATTTCCTCCATTTCTGGGAAAATACATTCACCTTTGGACTGACAGTACTAAGTCTTGCTACAGTTTTAAGTCTGTTTTCAGTGGTACAGTACGTATGTTCTTCCATCTCTGGCTCTATCTCTTTTTTCTCTCCAGATTTTATTAGAAATGAATTGAAAAGATCGACACTTAATAGAGACATGATGTGTATATGATCCCAAATTGAATCCACTTGTACCTTCCTTGTTGCAGCACATATGAACAATGAGTTTAGCTGAAAAAAAACTTGAAATAAGTCCAGTGAATTGCAAAGCAGGCTCAGAAGAAAATGTACATTTTATTGAATTAAAATACAGTACATAGTAACTGGAAAAATATACAATAAAAATAAAGCTAAAACTCAAAGGACCATTAGCTGAGTCTGTTTAGCCTAGAGAAGAGAAGACTGAGAGAAGATCTGATCAAGATGTACAAGTACCTGAGCGGGCAATGTAGGGAGGATGGGGACAAACTCTTCTCGGTGGTGGCCAGTGACAGGACAAGGGGTAACGGGTACAAGTTGAAACACAGGAAGTTCCATCTCCATGTGAGGAAGAACAACTTTCCTGTGAGGGTGACAGAGCCCTGGAAAAGGCTGCCCAGAGAGGTTGTGGAGTCTCCTTCTCTGGAGATCTTCCAAACCCGCCTGGATGCCACCGTGTGCCACGTGCTCTGGGTGTCCCTGCTGAAACAGGGGGTTGGACTAGATGATCTCTAGAGGTCCCTTCCAAGCTCAACCATTCTGTGATTCTGTGATTAGATACATCAGATCCATTAAAATATGTGCATGTTGTATTAGACCTAAATTGTACTCATTTAATGTAAATACAATGCACCTGATAAACCGGTCTGGATAAATTACACAGGAAACTGTAAAACAGATACTCAGGATTCAGGATTTTATTTAGTCAGTGTGTAGGAATCATACTATGGATGTGCTGTTGAATCCAGAGCAGTTTATCTTTCTTTCTCATTGCTGCTAATTGTCATTTCCTAGTTGCACTACAGTTATTTCTAATCTAATGGGAAAAAAATGTGCGTGTGAGTTTGTTTTTGTGGTATAGTAAGATAAAAAAAGACAAGCAGAATATATTACTCTAATGAGAGACAGGGCCATCCTAAGTTCAAGATTTAAACAGTTCACTTCTGGAATGAATGCCGAATAAGAAGTCTTCTAAGTGAAACAAGAATAAAAACAATGTTAAAAGATCATCAGATGCCAAGAGTGAAGACACACCAATTAACTGTCTATCTGAACAGACTCACAGTTTCAGCTCTTCCAAAGTAGCACCTAAAAATTTTAACTGATAATTTTTTTCAGTGAGCACAGAAGATGACTGACAGCCAAAATGAAGGAGAAACTAAAACTGTTTGATTTACAGCAGTATTAAGTGAACCTCAGCAATGATAGTTCATGCTTTGGATGATATCCAAGGCAGAAGACAGAAGTCCTTTTGGCTCACTGGAAAGCAGCTCTCTGGAAGTTAGGAAGGTTAATGAAAAGGCTGCTTATCTTCCATAGCAGGGCTCTAGCAAAAGGCTAGAGCATCAGAGGGAACTGTTTGAACTTCTCTTTGAGAAGTTCTTTTAATGACTTCTTTTGCAATAAGACAACATAGGATTGAGCCCATATCTTTATACTTATGTTTTAACAATAAATGACAACGGTTAAGTATGCTTGAATGTTTGTATAAGAATGATTCAAAATATATTTAAAAGACAAATAGGTCACAGACACATTCCCAGCTTGATTAAAATGCTACAAAAATACTAAAAAAATACTTAGTTTACCTTGGCTTAAAGACAGTCAGAAGCTACAGATTGAAGCCCAAGATCTTAGAAAATAAATGCATATGTGAGGATTATACTAGTAAGAGTAAGCAACACCTAAGCTACAAATTCCCAAATAAACTTTCATTATGCGCCTGCATTATTTTTAAGTACATTTTTTGTGTATTTCTTAGATTTTTGTCGTTATGTTGTTTCTATTGCATTATGTTTTTTCTATTCAGAATTCTCTAATGATAGGTGGTACAGATTTACTGAACAGGATGAAGGAGTTGATACACTACTCTACTATGCTCAGTCACTTCCAAACACATGTTGTAGGGATATTCATGTGCACATAATGCAGCTCCCTCATTCAGATGGATTACATTTTTCTTGAAACTGAAAAGAACACGTTCACATTTGTTTCTGTTTCCTTTGAAAGTTTAATTTACACAAAATGACTTTAAAAATTGCAATTTTTAACTTATATTTGGGAAGCAATTGTGTTATTAGCTGTATGCAATTTAGAGTGTTCTCCATAAGATACAAAAAGATGAACGAGGTGCAGTCTTCTAGGTTACATGGTAAGTCTACATACTTTTCTCAGCTGCTGAATTTCTATTTGCAGAATTCTGTAACCAACTTTAGATGATGTGGGGTTGGTCTGAAAATGGGTAGACAGAGCTAGATCAGAAGGCATGAAAACAGTGGGAATAAAACAAGGTCTGCGAAGGTAGAGTAGAAAAGAATCTAGTAAAGGCAAAAATAGACTGTCATGATGTTTGGAAGAAAAGTGAAAAAGCAACCAGTATTTAAGAATCTAAGAGAAATATTGATATATATTACCAATTCTCATTAAAATTGATTTGCCATGTGTTACTTCTTGAAAAAAAAAAAGGTTTCTTTTTCCTTTTTTAGCAATAGCAATATTACCAACACATTTCCTTCAGCCTTTGAGCCCTCTCAGCTGGAGGGCATACTTATTTTTTGTTCTTTGACCATACTGCTGTATATGCAACTATCTCCTGAGCGAAGTATACTATTCTCAATCCTCTAAAAATAAGCAAGGTATTTAAAATAATTGTGGAAAGGAAGTAAGAAGGATTAGCAGTGTTTATCTGCTACTGATGAAACCCTGTGGAAAACTTGCCACCAAACAGAACCACAGAATCATCAATATGTACGAAAGGTCTTCTCTAGCTTATTAAATACAAACTTAAAATGAGCTCAGAAACTTGTTCTCAGATCGACAGGAAAACATAATGATTGCATCCTGCAATCTCACCTACCAAGTGCCTGACCCACTGTCTCACCCTCAGCACTGACTGCAGACAATTAAAACAGGGTTTATTAGATTCTTTAATTCACACAACCTGCCATCCTCATTTTCTGAAGTAGCAGTTTCATCACTGCATTTTGGAATAGATCCAATAACAAATCAAACTCTGAATAATTTATGAAAGTGCTTGTAAACCTATATTAAAAATTCCTCCAATATATAACCCTCCAAAGGCCGGGGAAAACTAATGAGTTCATATTTATCTTCTTTCTGCAGTTTAGATGAGGTCTCCAGTGAGAGAACAATTCACGAGTTGAAACTGTAGATTACTTTCTGTGTTACAAAATTGCTGAATCTCTGTCTTCTTTCCGGCATTCTTGTGAGTTTTTCCTGATTTTGTCATAACACTTAACTAAGACAAATGATTCTACATTTCCTCTTATTGTCATTTGCATACTTTGAATGAAAAGACTATTTAAATGAAAGCTACCAAATCTTCACCCAGACAAAAAAAAAGCAGAAATATTTCCATCTCCTTCTGAATATAGAGTACAATATAGGCATCCAGCTATGTAATATGTTCCTGCTTGTCTTCTTGCCCAAATGCAAACATCATAGTAAAGGTATTATAACACTAGTTGTACTAGTCCGGTTAGCAATAAGCTTTTGATTCAGACCATATTTCATCAGTCATCTTGTCAGAAAGGCTTCATTTATCCCAAAAGTTAGCTTCATCATTTAATTTAGGTACAGCTATTGTTAAGTTAATGGAATTAAACTGTTGTGGGGATGGTAGAATTAGCCACGATTCCCTTCGTATTTGTCCCATGTGGCTTGCAGGTAAAGACTACTTTTTTAAGACTTATTGAAAATATGAAAATTTTAGCAATTTTTCTACCTTTGAGAAAAAGAATTACTCAGTTTCCTGTACTTTTTTAAGCTGCCCCATACCCAAAATCACTACAATTCTCCCTTACTAAAAAGTTAATTCATGACAGAGATAACACCATTGGCTCCCATAATTAAGTGATTCTGTGTTTTCCTGTGCATTATTGACAAATCTGTGGGAATTTAGGAATGCTGTATATTCTGCCCTATTGAACTCTGAAGAACGCAGAAGGCAATGAGAACACCAACAGTGACCATATTCCACTTCCTCCAGCCTGCTCCTTCTAATTAGAGCCTTACAATTTTGTTGTTAGCATGGTCTGTTGTTAACATGGTCTATCAAGATTTCCCCCAATCCCTTCTGCCTTCATTTTAATTTGAAAACAAATTCTTATTCCTTCCTGGAGCTGAGAAGGACAAGGAAATTCCTTGTGTGCAGATCTTAAGTAAGTCAAGCATACCCTCCCTCGTCTTCCCTATATCTGGATCGAATAAGCAGAACCAGTAGAAAGTTGAAATATCAAAAAAGAGGAGAAAGAAAAAGGGGTAGAAGATAAAAAGAAGGTAGTGTCCTCTATTACTTTTGTTAATTAAGAAAACCTCTTTTTTTATACATATTTCTTCATTGTTTTGAAAAATAGTTTAAGGCTTTAACTAATATCTGCTAAGAATGTAATAATAGGCATGGTTTTAAAGGTTAGATTTCTGTGACCATAGGACTAACTTTTTCTAAACTGGATTTGAACTGACTACAGAAAACTCAGGAAACCTTCCGTTTTTCATGTCACAGGTCACTTCACTGTTGAATTCCTCTGGAAATTTCCTGCACTGCACACACATATTTAATGTCTATTTTATGGTAATGCATTTTATGAGAATAATGTAATATAGGCTCCTTAAATCCATTATTCAATACTTACATTTTTGTCACTGCTGTAGATTTACGGTGAGTAATTCAGTGCTTTGGAAACTAGCCATCATCTGAATGACTCAGAGCAAAGGGTTTTACACAAATGCAGATTATAACAGCATAAATTCTTTCATTAAAAAAATTAATAATTGACAGTAAATATTCTCAATAAAGGCACATTCCAATTCCTAATCACTTTTTTCCTATAGCCTTTTTGCTGTCAAAAAAGAGACTTCTATTAAAAAACAGCTACATGTATTTTCTAATGTCAGCTAATTTTTGTGTAAGTATTCTTTTACCATAATAAACCCAGACGTGAACCATAATATATTATTGTAGGGGAAAGGATGTGATGTCCTTTAGAGCTTTCAAATAGAGAAAACAATTGCTTGCTAATATTGCATGGTATTCTGTTTTATTTGTAGTGTCTTTGATCAAAATTAGATAAAAACAACAGAAGGATGTGGCAAGGAAATAGGAAGCTTTTGCAGCAAAACAAATTGATGACTGATTGTTTAGTCATTTAAGTGGTGTTAAGAGGAAGTAAGGAAATAAGAGGAAATAAGACTTTGAAATAGAAATGAAATAAATGATTAAAATCTAGAAAATGTAGAAATGAAAACTCAAAACAATATTTCAAAAACTACTGAAAGACACTGAGGACTGTCTGTATTGAAGAGTGAACAGTAGGTAAAAGTTCATATGAAGTTCAGGCCTGACTGTACATCTCCATAAATGAATGATAAGGGGAATTCAGAAGGAGAGAACATGTCTTGTAAATGATGGTAAAGTGACAACTAAGGAAGAGTAAGATTTTCCTAATTAATATTTCTTTGGGGAAATATAGTGCTGGAAAGTGCTAGGAAGGGAATTGTTAGACTCTTGCAGATACCTATTAATAAAGGCATAAGATTATGATCCCCAGATTTCCTGAAAGATTGCTTCCATTTACATTTTTTAAAAAAAGAGAAGGAACAGATATTTGATTTCATGTTTAGAAAAAATAAACTTGCCTCTATGTAAGACAGATACAGTCTTTCTAAATAAAGTACTTAAAAGAACAGCAATGAAAGAGGCAAGTGCTGTTTGAATGTATTTATCTCTCAGATGATAATAACCAAGTGCTGTTTCAGCAAAAGTAAAAATCTGAATGAAAAATTGCTTGGAAAGATCATGTCTGGGAACGGGGAAGGCGGCCTCTTCCCAAAGGCTGAGCCCGATGAACGAGGCTGGCGGAGGCTGCAGCCTCCCTGGCAAGGCTCAGTCCCTCTGCACCTGAGCAAGGCAAGTAGGGCAGGTCTGGTGACATTAGCCAGGGTCAGCTGGGACTCCAGGTCACCAGTAAGTCTATGGTGGTGAGACAGGTCCCAGGTCAGGCTGGGAGCTGGAGTCACAGGTCTGGATCATGGTCTGATTAGCAGAGTGTATGTCCAGGCATCAATATGTTGCCATAATTGGTTTGGGGAAAAAATGTTCAGTGAGATGTGCACATCAGGAGCCCCACATCTCTACATAGTTCCAGGCTGAAAAAAGACAAGTGCGGCCCAAACTGCCTTATGCATGGGGTTATGTCTTTATTAGTAAACTTAACAGGGCAATATTTGGGTTGAGCACAGACCAGCGCTCAAACACTATGAGCATCCGTACTGCTAGATTGCATGCATGGTCCATGGCAGACTGAACTCGTAAGCATTTTCCAGACAATGCTCTGGAAAAGGCTGGGTGTATTATAGGTCGGAAACCACTCCAGTTAGGCAGGTTGGATGGAGTTGTTCTGTTCTGGAAGACAAGGTGATGGGAGCAGAGTGAGAGAAGTCAGCCAGATGGATGTGAGCCATGGGGCGCTACCCGCTGTGCCAGTCACGCTGCTGCTGCCCTGTTGGATTTAATTTTAGAAGCAGTCTGAGAGCACCAGCATCCCCCAGTTACCTTGGCAGTTAAAGTCATGTGTCAAAGAATCACAAGACTGTGCAGTGTGTGCAGAGTGCAGTGGTACAGATAAGAGCTTTGGTGGTGGTCAGGTAAGATGGTCCTCAATTTAAAACACATCTTTTAAAGCAGTGCTTTGTGTTGGTGATTACATGCTTGTAGTGAATCTGAGCTGCAGTATGAGAAAGCAGTTTCAGAAGAGTTAAAAGCCCAATTTCTAGCCGCTGTTAATGAGAGCTGCAGTTTCATCCTTTAAGTCTCTTTCCTATCCTAAAATAAAAATTAGATGAAGTGTGGGATTGATTCCAACTGAAAAAGGAATAGTAGCAGCAGATTTTCAGACAAGTTGCACACTGGAATAATAAGAGAAGTGATATGAATCTTATAGCAAGACTTGTCAGTGTTCCTGTCTTTATTAAGGAGAACAGAACATTTACAAACGGGGCAGATACAATCTTGAAAGTAAGTCCCAAATCAAAGAACAATCTGTACGCCTGATTTTCGTTTTGGCAAATCACCAAACAGCTATTAGCTAGAAAGCTAAATTAGGCCTATCAGTGAGAGCCTGTCTAGAAAGTAATAAAATTATAAAAGCATTGTAATATACATTATTTAAATGTGAATAGTGATAGCACATTTGAATTGTGTGTGGTGGGATTCTGCTCCAGCTTAAGACACCTAAATTTAGATGTCTCCATATAGATGTCTATACATGCATTTGTTTTCTAAGCTCTCACTGTAGTCAACAGAGATGTACTCAATATGTTGAGTAAAGTCTAGAGAGCTTTTCAGGTGTTCAGATGAGAGATGCTGTCAGGCTGAGCCGAATAGCTATCAACTTTTGTGTCTGCCAGTTAAGTATTACGACTACTACACTCTTTGCAAAGGTTATATCTTTAGAAAAATATGCCACAGGAAGCTCCTGTAGTTTGCATTATAAACAAAGAATTCAATATTATTTGAAAAATACTTTGGTCACCCTGTTGACTGTTTCTTCAAGTTAAAAGGTATGCCCTTTCATGTTATAGAGAAATAATACTTGGTGGAATTAAAAATTATCTAGAGCTATAGTTCTTGAGTCTATTTTTGGCCTCTATTTACTTCTATGTAACCTTGGTCCTATTTATAGCTGAGGAACATAGCTACCTCCCAGGGAGCCTGAGTAGAGCTGCTGTAGGTCACATTCAGGACCAATACAGCCCACGATGCTTTCTGTGCAAGTGGCCAATATCATTACTTAAAAAAAAAAAGTGCAGAAGCATAGGGCAGGGGTATAATCACATTTCTTTGGTATGCTTTTCCAGCCTTGTAGAGATGTGGAGCTCAGGGAATGCTAAATCAGAAGTTACATCACGGGGTGTAGCTGCTCTTGGTAGACTTCTGATCCTTGAATTCTCCTCACTGCTTTTGGACTGCTGTAAACCTGTGTTATACATAGTACCATTTGGGCATTAAATTACATCTTGTTTTTTTTAAAAATCACTTTCTTCTTTTTAAACAAAGTGTATTGTTACTTTATTTGACATGTCTGATTGTTTTATTAGAGGGCACAGTGAATTTATCACTTTCTACTTATTTTTTTCATCTGCTCATGAATTTTTAAAACTTCTATCATATCCTCTTCCTCAGTTATCTCCTTTCCACTAGGTTTTCTGAAGTCCAAGGATTTTTGAACTGCCATAATAAAAAATATGCCTTTGCTTGTAATTTTTAAAAAATGATTAGCATTTAATAATTTGACTAAAATTTGTCATTGAGATGATATTTTCAGGGAGCCATGGATTATAATTTTAAGATCTTCTTGTTCTCTTATCATAATGGTTAGTTAGAAGGAGAAAATATTTAATATTTATTCAACCTCTACTTTGGCAAATGCCTTTTACATTCTAAGTGTTGTTAATCTAATCTTAGTTTGCATAAATGTTAAATAAACTTCATGGTGAGTCTTACCCAGTAATTGTGGTCTTATCTTATGGACTTAGCTAAAATTAAAAAAATAATTTCTAATTATATCTTTTTGGGGATAGAAAATTAAAGTTAACGAACATTTTCTAATCAAATCAACCTGATTTGATTCCCCAGAAAATTATTGCATTCAATCTTCTCATTTTGTCCATGAAGTTAAAGTAATCAGCACTAAAATAAATAACATTGTAGTGTAGAAGATACTGATGAACTATGTGAGTTTGGAAGGCAATTCTATGCAAGTATCAAAATAAATTGAAATCATATCTGGATAATCTCTATATCTCCAAAATTAGAAAAGAAAAAAAAAAAGCAGCTTTGCGATTTTACAGGCATCATAAGGAATGAAAACCATAACCATGGTTATGGTTATCATAAACCGTATTTTTTAGTATGAAGAATAAAATGTTTCTCAGTCTAGTGAGGCAGAAAACAAAATTTCAACTGGTTCCGATAGTAACAAGAAATCTGCAGTTTGTTGCAGATCAATATGTACTCCAATACGTATTTTCCTTCTTCTTTTCTTCTTTTCTTCTCCTTTTTCTTCCTTTTCTTCTTTGTTCTCGGTAGCTAATTTTGTGAATAGCCTGATGCGGGCCGGTCGCCTCTGAAAATGCATTTCTGACTATGATGATGTTCAGCAGTTGCTTCTAGAGGTCTTCTGGGGTTTTCTACCTCTCACTTTGAGTTTTGAATGAAGTCAAATCACCCCAGAGAGCATCGTTTTCAGGGTGCCAGATGCTCTCCTTCCTCCTCAGCTGTCCCATCCCAAGGGTTGTCCCATCCCCTTCTGCCCCTGTCTGTTTTTGTCTTTTGTCCTTTTGTTTTGACTTTTGTCATGGGCTGAGTGACTCCTTTGGGTTCCAGCCTGCATAAGTATTTTGCAAAAGAAACCAGTATTGTCAGTATTTGTTTCCACTGAGCTATAGTAGTAGCTCTGCTTTATGACTTAAGAAAAAAGCTGCATTTACATGTAAAGTAGCTTAATTTTTTTTTAATGCAGAGACTTTTTTTTTAAGCAGAGATGCATTATAGTGATAAGTCCAGCTAAGATTATTAATTTGGAGTGACTGATTATTATTTGTCAAACAGAGCAGCAATTTATTTTTGAGAGAAAATTCTTCTACTGTTCCTCTTCCATCACCAGTAAATTACTATAGTGGCTTCCTAACTTCAAATATTTACAAACATTCCAGGAAAAAAAGTGTATTCTCACTCTGCAAATATTTTCTGTCTTGTGTTGTCATTCACTAAATGTTTTAAGATGAAAGTATTTACCATCCCTTGGTATCCACAGCTTCAAGACATTTCTGTCTCCTTTACAGATATATTACAAAGAAGGTAACATGTCTCTGCCTCATTTTAAATATGTCCTGTGGATGTGTTAGATTTAGTTGTTGAATTTAATGGAAACCTAGAGATGAGTTAAACCACTGACCTCCTGCATCATGCGTTTATCACTCATCTTGCAGTTTTGTGAATGACACATTAAATTATTGAATTGCCTCTAAAGCTGTTGTAACTGCTCTGAAGTCCTCACTGATATAAGTCAAAGCAGAAGGAAGACGATTTCTTCTATTTCTAAAAATCTCGTAGTTTTTAAAATGCGCTAATATTGCCACTCTGACTTGTTTATTCAGGTTCCTAGATTTAGACTAATGTTTATTTAATTTTCAGAGAAACTATGCAACCATTTTAAAATTTAATTTGCTGTTTTAGTCAAATTTAATGTCTATGTTGCAATACATGCTATCATTCCTTTTCATGCAATGCTTGCTTCTCTGATTTTGACTGCTTTTCATGTTACTCTGAATTTATCACATCTGGGTACATTCATGCTGCTCATGTCTACTTTAGTCTTTTAACTTTATAATTCCATTCCAAAATATATATATTTTAAATATATACTTTTCTGAGAAGTCATTTTAGTAATAGTTCCTGAGAACAAATAATGCTAGAGAGTGCTCTGCTGTAATATGGTAAGAATTTGCAAATTCTGTTCTGAAGAAAGAAAAAAAAAGAAATGATGAAGCATTTAAAAATAACAGTAATAACCATAGCAATTCAGTATTGTAAAATTTGAAAAAAATATGACTTAAGATGCAGTTTTAAGTACACTAGGTCATATTTTACAGCTTTCTTCCATCACTTTGAGGGAGGAAAGATTATTTTAAAAACTTGTGATTTTTTATTACCTTGCATATTTTGTTACTATCAAAAAAAATCTGCTCGGTTGGCTACACTAGGAATCATGTTTATCCTATTTCACACTAACTCCTCCTTGGTTAACTGATTTTTGCCCTAATTTCTGCAATGGATATGGGTGTTCCCAGAAACTTAAGGAAGGCATAGATCTCATTCTCCCATTTTGAGAAAAAGCTTTTAGTATTTTGGAGCAGATGTCTGTTTTACATCAAATTTGTGCTCTCACAAAGGAGGGAAATAAGTCAGTATGACTTAAATGAACATTTTTATAACTCTAAAAATATAATTTTTTGCAGGAATGAAACTTATAACAGATTAGTGCATGAGCGAGGAAGCGTACAGCCTGTGCTAGATCTAGATTTGCCAATCTAGATTTGTTCTCAGTTATTTGCAGCAAAATAATGATATTTTTAGAGTTTATGCATATATTGGCTTTTATGTGAATGCTCATGCTCTTCATATGCAGTAGCAAACTTGAAGAAAATAAGCAGGATAAGCAGGATAATGAACAACTTTACTGCCTATGGAAAGCTTTATGTGATTGTTATACTTTAATAAGCTGCCCTTTAGAAAACCCCTTGTCTTGGAATGGTGACAACGGCAGTGAAGAGACAGCTCGACTAATTCAAGACAAATGCATCTGCTGAAAATCTGCATCTTGCCCTTCTTGCAGATTTTCAGGCCTGTTTTTTTTGGTAGGATATGGACTACAGAACAAAATAACACTATTCACTGCTGGCAGTAGTTTAATAGGGGTTAACAGTGTAGTCTCAGGTGAGCTTTAAGCCAGCCTAGAGTTCCCACCCTGCCAAAACAAGCTGTCCTCTACTGAGGGGCCATCATTGCCTTCTCCCTCTCTGCTACCCTCATTGAGACACTTTGCTCTGCAGACTGGAGGAACTAATCCCAGCTACCTGGGGATAAAAAAAAAAATAATAAAAAAATAGTGAATAACCAGGGCTGTGATCATGCTGCTTTATGCGAGTATTAAGTGCTCAGGGGATTCGATTCTATTTTCCAGAGTTTCTTTCCTTCTGTCTCAGCAGATAATTATGTCTTCTCTTTGCGACAGAGCCACAGTAAAATCTTTCCTCAAGGCTACTCATCATCAAGCAGATACCATATTCTAGAAGAATATCCTTCAGGACAGGTATTTTCCTTTGGAAATGAAAGTAATTGGAGCCAGTAATGTGTTGTAAATGTCTTGATGACTTGTCAGGTGACAGAAGTTCAAGATCTGCTTGCACTGAAATTTCTACCAGTTGTGAGGATTTTCTGCCACTAGTTGTTTTAAAAATCCCTACTTACACATTCTTATCTTCTGAACATATCAATCAGTATTATTTTACTCGGTCCTTTTATCTTGTTTTGCTTGCCTGGTTAGGTTTCTATGGTCACTCATATCTAGAAGGCTTTTTCAGATCAACAAATTGTCAGCATTTGTTTAATTATTTAATAAAATTCATAAAACTAATTCTAATGCTCTTTTTGAGTACAAGAAGGCAGAGTGGAGGGAACAGCACTGGTAAGCAGCACTAACATTTTAGCAAAGGCTCGTTTTACTTTAGGTCAGTGCCTACTCCAAAGGCCTTTAACGACACACTGCTTGACTTCAGAAATAGGGATGCAGGGAAATGCCTCTGCAGCCCTTAAAAATAAGAAAAACACTGTTTAAAGCAGCCTTCTGATGAGAAACAGTGTGTCAATGAACCTGGAGATCTTCTAAAAAAGTTTTTGTGTTGGAAGCAGAGTCATATACTCCTAATGAATCATGCTGCATCTGCAGTATATCCACGTCCCAATGTGTCACATCAAGAGGGGATTCAAAGAGAATGACAAGCAAAAGCAACGGGTAACAGTGTGAAGGAATGTAAGCAGCATTAGTGTCTCTTTTTTTTTTTAATGTGTTATTTAAGAGGTCTGTGTTTTGATGTATAATACAAAAGGGGAGTAGTGGAGTGAAATGTGAAGAATGGGAAGGTGTCAGCAGTGTGCAAAATAGCAAGGTAGCTTTTAAATGGCTTGGCAAAGACATAGCTATGAAAAATAAGGCATTGGTGACAACCTGGAATCCCCCTAAGTGAGATGTTCTTTCTCCTGGAGTAATCTTAAAGCTGGAAGAGTGATATGTTTTCAGTTATCTGCATTTGCCTACTTCGTATTGCAGATGAGTTGGCAGAATTTTTATTAATACGCATGACCACTATACATAAATAGAGAAGAACAAGTAGAGAGTTTTCCATGCTATTTGCTATGATTTTGCTTTATTCCTGTAACATTTTGAACAAGACAGCTTTTTTTTCTTTACCTGTTGGTCCTTTCCAGGTGTTTCTGTTTTGCCCTTTGGTGGTGACTCAATGAGCTTCACATTGACCTTCTTGCTTTCTTCTAGAATATGCATATGCACAACCACCCATGCCAGATGTGTGAAAAGCTGAGGGTTTTTCACCAGTGCTACTTTGGGTAGCAAAGAGCAGCACAGGCGTAGTATGCACTGGGGGTGTTTTCTGAGGAGCAATTCCTCCAAAGAATGAGCAGAACTCATAAGAAGGATAAGAGCTAGAAAGCAGCTTAATGGACATAATCAAGGCTTGTGCATAAGCAAGGTTATTTTAAAAGCAAACAAACAAACAAACAAACAAACAAACAAAACCAAAAAAAAACACCCCACCAAACTAGGAAGATTGCTGGCAAAACAAAACAAAACAAAACAAAAAGCCCCCCACCAAACTAGGAAGATTGCTGCTTAGACCTATTCTGCATGGGCACACATAAATGTGGTAAATTCACATTATTAATAGTTTGGATTTAAAGGGGTTTGTTATACCACACTTGTTATAAACTCATTCTGTGTGGATAATCTAAAATGGTTTTCTCTGGGTTTATCTTAATAGATGAGTTAAACTTCTTTGTACAGTTGTGTCTCTGGTGGTACTTTAAGCACAAAAATATGTATTTTAGGTTGCTCCTTTTGCACACATGCTTTGTGGTAATTTTTAATTATTCCAGACTGTTTTCCATCTCACACAATCCAGCTGTCTACGTTCAGCAAGACTGTCTGTTTAAGCTTGCAACTACCATTTCCCCAACTTCTCAGGAGTTTGATTTAGTGAAATACATAGCACTGAAATTGCTGGTGTGTAATGAAGGTGTGTATTCCTAGAGGCATGCCTATAAGGGGCTCACCGTCACTGCATTGCTCTCTATATCAGAATTTCTAAATGGTGCTTCCATAGAAATAATATGTTCTTCAGAGGGCTTCCTCAGCACCTACTTTTCTGTTTTTGTCAGTAGCCATCTGGTCTTCAGTCAAGAGCCACCTTCAGCCAGGCTGGGAGAATGGTTGGAAAACGGGCCGTTCTTATCTGAATTGAAACAATTTCAGTAATCTGCATGTATTTCTAATAATCCCGTGCAGTTTGTCGCAGCAGCATTCCCACACTGGTGCTGCGTTACGTAACATGGGGGCCTCAGACGTGTGGGCTGTTGAGCTCTTGGCTCGGCCTGGGAGGAAGCCCATTTGGGCTATTTCATGCTGTAATATCTGGGGCTATTTTGTTCTGTAATTTCATCCTGTCATGAAGTGATGCCTGAGTATATGAGGAGACTGAACTTATCTGTACTGCACTTTTAAGTGCATTAGATAAAGTCTTTTATTAGAGCAGAGGATGCTGTTGTATCACTATATCATGGCCTGGCTGGGGGTTACAAGACTTTGGCAGCTAAATAGGAGATAGCTTTTCTTGTTAGTTTGTTTCTAAAATCTTTATTCTTGAACAAAAGCTTCTTTCCTGATGTCTGACTTGTGTGTGTATTTACAGAAAGGTAGAAGTTTCTTCCTTTGAAAGGTGGAGGAGCAGGTAGTCTTCGTTTGCAAGGACCTCAGTCTCGAGTCTGCCACTGTTGTATTCTTTAAGAAACATGAGCGTAGGAGCTGAAGGTGATTGCCTTGGCTAAATGAGGGTGAATGCCTTGGCCATGGATTGTTGTAAATAAAATTTCTTCCTTAATCCGATCAAACTACCTATAATATATTCAATCAATACCTACTCCATTTCCCTTGTGCTCTCCCTCGTTTTAGAGTTAGTCTTCTTTGATAATTTAAATATTGCAAACATTCTCCACTCCGAGGTCAGTACAGTGAGAACAGGCAATCTGTTTTGAGAGTAGAGCAGTCTAGGGCTCCAAAGGTTTCTCAAGCTCTAGAATGGCCTGTTACTTGTTCAGGCTGACATCTTACCTCTCATCCTTATGGATAAAGACGGCTACAGCCAAATATAAATCTTACTGGAAAGCCCTTCTTGTGCTTATTTATCTGGGTTCCACACAATGTAGAACCAAAGAACACTGGTAAATAATTTCTAGAAAATCAGATGGTGTTGCTAAATGGACTTCTAACATCCACTTTCCTAGGTGGGAGACAAAAAAGCATGCAGTCAGCTTTCTTGTCACCTCAATTGTCACCACAGTAAGTTCTTATTTATGGTGTAAATAGGTAATCTTGGATTCATTAAGCATTTCTTTCTCTAGCAGTCGCGGAGAACTTACCTCTTTATAAATTAATTTTTGCTCTTGGCAAGGAAAAGTAATTGGATGTATGGTAGCTAACTTCTATCTCACTGTAGGAGATATATGGATTAATTAAACCAAGGTGAATTTTGAACACTTAATTTAAAAATATGTTAACAATAGGAACACTATATTGTTTTGAAATGCTGCCCACTTCTTTAATGTCAACACAACTGAAAAATGTACAGTGCAAATTCAATTTAAACACAGAAGCCTATGCTAGGAGATTTCTTGATTTTATGCTTGATGTGTGTGTATTATTTATCATCCTCTATGTTTTGTTTTATGCTATTTTTGGAACACAGTTTTGTGTGCAGTAGTAAATTGTCTCAGGGGACAGTTTAGGAGCAAACCATACATGATAAAGAATTTTTATTTTATTTTATTTTTTATATCAGCCTTTGAGTATGTAAAAATTATAAAGGCCAAGGAATGAGAAATACTTACACTTTGGTGTTGTACATTTGGAGAAAAGAATTCCAGTTCAGGGAAAATTCTTCATTTTCTAATGTGCATTTACGTTTATTTGGATAGATGCTGTGTGTCCTGAAAAGCAACCCATAAACTAAGTGGAGATTGCAGGTAACATAGCTGCAATATGGAGATGAGACCTCCACAACAGGTTCTTAAATGATAATAAACAAAGTTTTGCCTTTTCTTTGTTCACCAAGAAGTAGAAGCAGAATCTCTTTGTAAACATTTTTTTTTCAGCCATAGACCTTGGGCTTTTTTACATGCCGACAATTTGACTCTTGGCTTCAAATTTTTGCAGCAGCAAACTGAGCAGTGCTGTTTTATTGGAGTACAGGTGACACAGTAGTGACTATAAAATGTTTCAATCCTTGCCCCCTTTTATCACATGCAGAAATATTTCCAAAATTTTCATCTTTAGGACTGAATCTCTCCTGGGAAGTACAAAGCTTTGAGACTTATGTGGCTGGGAAAATTGTGGCAAATCCTTCTGGATGTTTTTAATTAGATGTATAAGTTTGTGAATTTGCCTAGTGGAAAAAAAAAGTTAGTGAAAGTCAATAGTAACTCAAACAGCAGTAAAACACAAATATATAAGTTATAGTGCTTGTATTTTCCTTTGGATACAAATTACTGTTCAGATAAATGAAATTATATATATATTTGATATATATATATATGTATAAAGAAAAATAACTCAGTATCACTCATAACATAGAAGAAGAAAATTTCATTGGCATGAAAAATGATGTTAGCTGGATAAAACCTGTTCATTTATGCAAAAGTTTCCTTAAATAGCAAAGGAAAATACTCTACCTTAAATCTCCTTGACATTTAGATCCCAGAAGCATATCTCAGCTTTTATCTGAAATAAAACTTGCTGTTCTGAGGTAGAAAGGTAAAGTATATTGAAGCTTGCTCTGCAGTCTAGCCTTTAGGTACTGATTATGTGAATCTTGTATACCTTGGAATTTTTTATGACCAAAAAATAGGAAAATAATATTATCCTCACTTTACTGATGGATTTGGACAAAAATGAAGATGGTAAAGCATTTTGACCTGTAAAGTAGTCTGCCTCCTGCTGTGCTGTACTATTATTTTGCTTTTTTCTGCCTTGGAATTTTTTATGACCAAAAAATAAGAAAATAATATTTTCCTCACGTTACTGATTGATTTGGACTAAAATGAAGATTGTAAAGCATTCTGGCCTGTAAAGTAGTCTGCCTCCTGCTGCTATTATTTTGCTTTTCTTTCTTCTTTCTTTCCTTTTTTAAAGCATTATTGTTTAAACATTATATGTGGGGAAGGTAATGTGCTGAGGTTAAGAGAAATACTAGGGAAGCATTCTGGTCTAACTATGTTGTTGGTATTCAGATAGGAAGCAGAAGGCCTAATTAAATGCAGAAGGCATTAAAACAGAAGAAGCTGTGTGTCTGGCTAGAAACTTTTTCTGTTCTACTGGAATATTTTATGCCATCTGTCTAGACTGTAAGATCCTTAATGCCAAAAGACACACAAGTGGCACTGAGCGCACTGCTAGCACTATTAATTGTTTACATTTCACAGCAGCTGGCACACATTATTCTGGAACATTTTTCTTTTTTCTCTTCTTGCCAGCTGACTGTAGATAAGACTTATTCACCTGCCTGTCAGAGGATCTTTGAAGAGTGTTTAGAAGTCAAAAGAATGTATCAGACTGGAGAGGGCCCTGGCTTAAATGGCCCCTCCTTAAAATGTATGCTGTTGTGGAAAGCATGGTGTTCCCCATAGGTGACAGTGCGTGATCACTACCAGCTCTGAAGACCAAGTGACAACTGTCATAAAAGAGGAAGGAAATTATTCCATCTTCCCTGTTGTCTGTGTTACCTCCTTCTAATTGAGGAGACATAAAAGATCCCGTATAGTACAGAAATAGAAAAGTTCTCTGTTGGAAGCATTCAACAGTGCTGCCTTCTCGTAGATGGAAGAGGAAACAGGATGGGGCCAGAAGTTCCCTTTGAAGAAACAGAGTACATAGAGTTAGCTAGAATTGGGTCACAGAACAGAAACTTCTTACTCTTTTCTTCCTCATCGTTATATATCTTGGCTTTGGATCAGTTCCATTAAAAATGGAACCTCTTAATTTAGTCATCACAAGTTAGTCATCAACGAGTATTTGTGGTACTGGCCCCATATGAACTACTGCACTACAGTAAGATATAATTCAGAGCCTGTGTAGTCTGTCTTTGTGATCTAGGCAAGTGAGCATGGATGTGAGCTCTGCTGCTCTGTGATTAGATTCCAGGTGCTGTAACTAACCATGGAGCACTTGGAGTGCTCCTCTCTATAAGGACTTGTACATAACTGTGGAAAGCAAACTGCTGACACTGTTCCTTACATCTTGATCCTATATAGTCATATTTATCCCCACGAAGCTGTGTAATTCTTTAAAGTCATCCCACAGTATTATAGCATATGCTGAAAAATGAAATACAGTCATACTCCTACAGTGCTGGAAATAGCCTTATATTTTTGTTCTCTCACCCTTTTTCTGTAGGGATCATTTGGGGATTCAGATGCAGTTGGGTACAGAAATAAAGAATGAACCTCTTAGATGTCAACAAAATACTGATCTTCTGAGCTAAGACACTTTTGGATGACTAGAATCCCTGTTTATGGCTACTTTTTGTGTTAAATGTTATTGGAGCTGCTGTTTCTTGCTTTGCACAAAACAAATAGTAGCGCAATGAATTGAGCTAGTTATGATCAACGAGATTTTGCCATTAATTGAGGTAGTGAAATTTCACTGTCTGTATGTACAATAAAACAACTTTATGGATCAGTGAAATGCTGAATATCTGTGCCTTATCATAAACAACTACAGTGCCATCTGTCCTCATTTGAGGATGTTGAGTGCTGTCCTTCCTGAATTTTACAGTTTAATTTCTTTACTTCCACGTATATATATGTAGGATGAGGCTTCTCTGCATATTGACTTATATTACTTCATTATTTTACAGGGATTAAATTGTAATACATGGAAGATGAGAGTATTTGTTTGCTTTATTCCATTGTTCTTTAGGTAGCCAGCATAAAATAGAGCTGAATTCAGTGAACCAATTTCAACTTTAATATTGACTGCAGAAGCACAGAATGGAAATCCACCTTCCCATTCAGTTGAAAGCAGAAAAAGTCAAGCTGATGTCTCTGAAGCAGTGCCTTAGTTCTAAACTCTGCAAATGAGCCTGGACTGCAGCTGTCTCACTGAATATTTATGATGAAATTCTTGTATTAAAAAAAAATAAACCCGTTAGATTTGTTTTGATCAAACAAACTTGTCTTTCAGTATGAGCCAGTGACCTGGTATGATGTCTGCAGCTCCTAGCCTTAGGTCTCTGCAGAGATTCTTCATGTTTTGGACTTCTTTTTGAAAGAATTCAACAATATTTTAGATAACTTCAAATATATTTAGGGATATATCCTGAAAATGCACTGCAGAATAACTTAGCTGTTTTTTTTTTGTTTCCCTTAAAAGCCAAGTGGACCAGCTTCTTGTGCAAGGTCTTGTTCTTTACCATAACACTCTCTAGCAAAGATTGAGTCTCTTCAGGGTGGAGTTATTTCTGGTTCATAAAACTCACTCATAAATAGCAGAAGGTATTTTGGGGGGCTAAATCAGAATGTAGAGATGGGAAAGGAAATTTTCCTCTTATAGTAGAAAGAGGAGTTAATTTACCCTCTCTTTGCTGTGCAGCTTGCCAACGCCTATACCAGGAACAAGAGTTTCCCCTGAGTGAATGTGACATCCTGTACAGTAGGAGTACAGACCACCTGCAACACAGGAAAATGAGGCACTCATGATCAGGGAAGCCCAAAGTTACGGTGCCAGCTGAGCTTGTCTTGAGTAGAGATTTTTGACAAACCTTGTAACCTCATGAAGATTTAATACCATGCCTAGTTCCTTCTTTCTAGGTCTTCCTTCTTCGATTGCCTGTACCCTCTTAATCTGTGTCCTCAGATGATTGGCCCACAATGAAAATTGCAGTTCTGAAGAACCAGGATTTTTTGGTTTCTCAAAGGAGATGGTTGTTGTCTCATCTAATTTAATTTTAGTGCTTACACCATTGACATATACCTCCAGGATTACTACAAAGAAATGCAAGGCCCATGCACAGAAATAAGATCTGTAAGGTATGGCTCTGCTAAACTGTTTTAGGAGAAAAAGGCTGGATTTTGTTGCCTAAACTGAAGGCTCCTTGTGTTGTTTTATGTGCAGTTGCTATTCTCTCTAGCCCCATGCTGCTGCAAAAAGCACCAAGTCTCCCACAAGTTCTGTATCATAACTCTCCATGCTGTGTGGGTGTCTTAAGATAGGATACCTCAGGTGACACTAGATGCGTATGTTTTAACAAAATTGAATCCTTTTGGTATAACAAGAACTAGAAGAAGAATTCTGATGATCTGATACCTGTGTAATCCAGATACCTTCTCACAGTTCTCAAAGACAATCATTGTTTTTTGTTAAAGTGGATGGTAGTGACTGAAAGTGGAAAAAAGTAACAATGTGATGCAATTACTGAGATTAGCAATCATTATTGATTGCACTTGTGATTTTGGTCTACACTTGTGATTTTGTGGTTAGTACTTTTTATCTATCTGCCATGCCTCCTGCTGATGCAGGTGTCCTGCATTCAGGATCTTCTCACGTAAAAACAGCTAAGTACATAATGTACATTACTGTCCTCATCTGAAAGGAGGGGAGAAACTTAGCAGAGAAAAACAGAAAAATGAAACCAAAGTAGCTTTAGCCTCACTTCATCATAAAGGAAAACAAAGAGAGAAAATAGCTTCCATAGTCATTTACTCATTTGAAAGTCACCTTAGAAAACTTTGTTGTTTTAGAAAATATAAAATTAACTTCTATGAAGTAATTGGAATAATGAAATATATACATATATATTTCCACTTTTACTTACCTTTTTTGTAGTTTCTCTACTGTATAGAGTCAGTTTTCTATCTGGAAATGTACATGTGATGCTACCTATGTACACTGCAGAAGAAAAGCCTAGGTCCTGTTTTCCAAAGCTGTTAGCATTTCATAGTTTATATCTAAAATTAGCACTAGGAAAAAGGTGTTCACTCATCTGGAGAGAGAGTAGCTGAGGCTAATCTATGGACTAAATGTACTGTCCTGCCTGTGAGGTCCATTTTGGTAAGTTGTATAGTCTAGAACTTTAGACAGCCTGTGGAGCTTGGTGAAGATCTCACAGGGCAATAAATTAGAGCAAAGTAATATTACCTTTCTCTGGCAATGCTGCAGGGGTCAGCTCCCTGGAGAATGCTACAAATACTGTGCAAGTACAAGTACACACTGCTTAATGGTTTATTTATGGAGAGTTATGTAAACTAAAAGCCAAAATAAATATATAGTAATTATTTTATATGCACATATTCTAAATAAATATAAATTATTTTATATGCACATATTCTACTTTTAAGATAGAATTACATATATTTTATGCCATTATATCATCATATATCAATGGGCAGTGCTGCTGAGTATTGCTGAGTGCCTCCTGCCTCCTGCTCTCTTTAAACTGGCAAGATGAAGAGCTGAGGTACCCCGAGGTAACGCTGCAGCAGGCCACGGAGGCTGTAAACATTACATTTTCCCTTTAACCAACACATACTACCTTCCCATTCTCATCGCTCAGCCAGGGCCATACCTGACTGAAAGAGTAATATTTAGAAAAGTGAAAAATTGTTGAAATTGTGTAAGCTATGATGACTAGACAGAAAGCCTTGTAAACTCTTCTTTGTTTTTTTGCTGTCCTGAAATTATATTAATAGCTAAAGGGCGGTTGAACTGTTGGAGAAATCTTCTTTTCTGTGCAAGTCCTGATAATATCCTGAACTAAGTTCTGGCCAAGAGTCTGCAAGGGCATGTTTTCTGCAGCCAAAGACCAAGACAGCTCCTATTCTGTGAACTCCAATTGTTTTTCATGTGTTGCTCAGTGAAACTGTTTAAGAAAATTATACAAGAACGAGAGAATTATAGATACAATGACTGTTGTTCTGGTGCATGACACAGCATTACATGCTGGTGAGATGCCTCCTGGAAGACAAAGCCAACTTCTCAAAAATACTTCTACTTGATATGAGTTTCCTAGCTAAGCTTCATCTCAGCACAGTTAAATGAAGAGAAGGAGCTGAGGAGCTGCACAAACTGCTGCACAGGAACAGATTACTCTTCTATGGTTTGCATTGTTTAACATAACTTTTTTAAGACAAAAGCTGGCAACTTTTGGACAGTCTCTTTGAAATCTCATGTTGGGTTGAAAGAATGTGTCAAATGAGGTGGCACTGTAACAATTTCATTTGGACTTATTTTTGTTTTTTAATTTTTGTTCCATCCTTTTGCTGCATAAGATCTTGCAGAACAGAGGGTAAGGTCACAAAGCACATGGGGGATGTTTTGAAGTGTCTTATTAGGAGCTCTTGTAATCACTGATTTTGGTGTGCACGGCACTGCATACACATTGTTATTTCACAAATATTTTACAAATCTTATCTTGTGTTCTTTCCGAATTTAAAACCCTTTCAGCAGCAAAGAACAAAGTCTCTAAGTATACTTACAAAGATTATGGTTTAGTGTTTTGGCTGAAGTTCAAATCCTGAAGGCAAAAAGAATGAATAATACTCGTTCATTATAATAATTTAAGAATTCTTAAGAAAGTGCACATACGAGGTGCCAGACTGACTCTAAATCCTACTGAATATCATGTCTCGTATAATTATGCAAATACCAGTTAACTTGCAGTCAACTATAGACCCAGGGCTTAATGACTAGAACTTCATGAACGATAATCACTGAGTATTTTGGGGGGGGAAAAAAATAGTGTTGAATTAATGAAATTTTGGAATAGGCCCGTGGACTATCAGTGGAGTTATTTTAGAATAACTTCTCAGAATTCCTGTAAGAAATGAAAGAACCTCTTTTTTTTTAAACAGTACTCTGAAATCTGAGGGCAGCACTGCTGCAAAGGCAGTGTAAAGGCAGGTCTCAGGAAAGCTCAGGTCAGTTCTTATCTCTGTCACTGGCTAATCTCTGTACTTTGGACTTTTTAATCATGCAAATCATTATTATGCAATGCAAACACTTCTGTGAAGCCTTTCTCAAACTGTCAAACCGCCTTATTTTCCCAGTCTTTCCCTTTCTTTTATGCTCTTTTCTCCACTTAGTTTTGCAGGGATGCATTTACCATTTCTTCTGTCAAACCATGATCTCTCCCAGGTTTCTGCCTCTTCCTGCTTTCAGGTTGCCAAGTCTCCTCACCCATGTTCATTCTCTCTTTCCAGAAAGAGCCTCTGAAACATGTTCATAATCCATCTGCCTCAGAAAAGCCTGATCTCCCCCAGTCTTTTCTCCAGACTAGCCGGGGTTGCCAACGATTCACTGGGCACAGCCAGCTCGGGAGCTGAACGCACTGGGGCAGCCGGGAGGTCCTTTCCTGTCAGTGAAAGCTGAGGAAATTCTCCACCTCCTTTTCATCTTTTTCCTTTCCCACCATGTGCCTCCTACAAAGTAACTCTCAGGTGTTGGGGAGAGGGAAGGACACATCCATGATAAAATAGGGAATGGGCACAGCAGGGACAGTAATGATGAGAATAACCACTGTTGCAAAGTGCAAGAAGCAGAAGATACTTCTTTTTTACACTGTTAAGAAGAAATGTCATTCAGTGAAATACCTGCTTATTTTGATTTCATGTGCTCCTTTCCACGCAGATTTTTGTACTTGGCAAACATGCTCCAGAGATTTTGTGTGAAGGTGAAGAAATGTCCTTCAGCTTAGGGGGGAATATGAAATATATTCAACACCAGCACTGACTCGTTCTTGGAAGTGAATTGTGATCTTTGAATGAATCATGACACTGTCAAACTCCAGTGTGCTATACATAACTTGTATAGCACAAGATACATAAATTGCTATTGCACTACAATCATGCTGACTGCAGTTCCTGCTCATCTAAAAGGAAGAGAATAAAAGATGGACACAGAATTCAAGCTTCCTTCCTTTCATTATATACTTCTTGTTTTGCCTCCCATTAAAATCAAGCTTTTAGATGAGTCAAATTTACTCAGGCACAATCTAAGATGAGACTAGAGGAAAAATCTATCACTTCAATAGAGGTATCTATCTAGCACATCCGAGAACGATAGCAAATGATCCTAAAGCTATACAAAAACGTGTACAGCTTGTCACCTAGACAAGGAGACCTTCAGGCCTTATCTGTTACTCAACCATCTCAGGATACTAATTGGAGTTCTTGCCCCGGAGATATTTTTCCTTCCTCTACCCCCATTGCTTCTTATGGAATAAAATTCTAAAGTTCATACACATTGGCCAGCAAGGAGCTTTTTCACATTTTCTGTTGAAGTCTCTGCGCTTCAGTAGAGAAGGTAGAAGGCATTGACTTAAATCACCATTTAAAAAAAACAAAACAAAAAGCACATTTTCAAAAAAACAGATACTTTTATGAAAATGCTTGCTTTTCTCTAAAGTTCATAAGATTTCTGGGTGATGGTGGTTTACAAAGGCTATTTGGGTTATCTGTATTACAGTGATCATCGGCATCCCAAATTTGCTCATCAGCTTATAAACACATGATAGCAATCATAAATTTTACCACTTCAATATGGAATAGAATGATAAAAGGAATAGTAGTGAATTGATTTTCCCAAGTTGGAAGCAAAGATCAGGCCCAAGACTAGAAGTGCACTCTGCTGGCTCGGAGTCTGGCAGCCTTGTGGGACCTGGAATTTGTACAGTCTGATATCTTCTTTTTGTGGTATTCAGACTAAGGTGTATAACATGAGCTCTTTGCGTTTGTTTTTTATTTCATGTCTGTTTTATAAGAGCTCTGAAATTCTTCCTCCTCCTGAACAAGCTTCATGCTTACAGGCAGCTTTGGAGGTTGTTTATAGAGGAAAAATACCAAAGCTAGTAAACATGTCAACCAGAAAAATAGGCATTTGGACCTTGGCAAACAAGGGGTTTAGGCAATTCAATTCTGTCCAAATCAATAAGACTTAGATGCTAAGTTGATGAGAGTTGGAGATGATATGCCAGTAATAAAGTAATGACTTTTAGCTGTTCTTAATGACAAAAGGCACAGATTCTTAGATTCTTAAAGCCACCCAAATTTCAATGAGGTGTAGGTTCTCCCCAGTTCCATTTAACTCAGTTTTCTCAAGGGCATTTTTCCTGGGATGTTTAAAAGAGTTTAACAGTTAGATGAATATCTAAAACTTGTCAGGTTCACGCTTTTTATGGTTTTTTGTTTATGTTTTTTTTTAAGAGGAAGAAAAAATTGTCTTTTGTTTGCATTTGAGGAAGGAACTAGAATGCGAATTGTGGCACCGCTCAGCATACATCAGATTTTTTTTTATGTTTCAGGATTATCTCTAATTTTCCTGGCTGCCTCCCAAAATTGCTTTAATCGTTAGTCTTTTTCTTAACCACTTCTCTGCTATGTGTCGTGATGGTGTCTGCCTCTGGACAGCCAGCCTGTGGGGGGGAAAACATCCTGCTGGTGTCACAGCGAAGGCAGATTTACTTTCTAGACGCACAGGCGTTATGTTTTCTGAGGCAGCTGGTTTCCAGTGCTGGCCTTAGATACATCAGGGTGATTCAGGAATAATTAGAGCACAATTATTGGTCAAAATCAGAACCATTCACTCTCAGGCCCAGATTTCCTTAGAAATGGGTGTAATTTCACCCAAGCAAGCAGAAGGGATCATTTTAACCTACAGTGAATTTAAACTATTATCTGAAATGAGTTCTGAACCAATACAAGGTAATTTAATTCTTTACCAGCCTAACAAAGTATCGTCGAGTCTCTCCCTCAATGTGAGTCGCCAGGCAAGAATGCAGCTGAGGGCTGTACGTGCAGTTGTGTGTGCTTTTAAACCAGCCACATGATGTGGCACATTGATTAGATGCCAAGAGATAATTTGTATTGTTTGGAGCAGCTGAGTTCTTGGTAGTTTTTTTTTTAAAAAAATGTTACCATACAAACATATGAGACTCTTTCATTTATCCTATAGTAGCAGAAAAGTTGTAGGTATCTTCACTGTTAGCTTTGGTGTGCTACTAGTGTCCCTGGATGACCTATTTCTCATAAGTCACTCCCATATTATAGAATGCGGCAGCTTTATTTCTAATTCAAATTCCCAGAGTAAATTAAACAGATAAATTTTGGCGCCACAGCACACCGGATTTTACTTAAGATTACTTTCTCTCCCTCAAGAATTTTAAGAGACCATGAATTTCTGCATTGACTTTCATTATTCTTCGGCACATGTATTACTCTGGATTCTTTAGACTCTTTGTTAAAGAAAGACGTTACCAAATGCACATAATATTGTCTTTTTCATAGGATAAACATAGGTGATTTTGGCACTCTCAAGATTATAATGTGATTCCAAATTGTATGATTAAGATATGAAGCTATTTTTTTCAAAAGTTCTCAAAAACAGCAATTTAAAATGTTCTCAAAATCCTGCAGTCTTCACTATGGATATTTAAAAATATATTTAGATGTGGACGTCTGTCTGGTCCCTGTCTTCCTATGGGAAGCTCTTGTTAAAGTCTAGTCTAGTTCTAGACTAACTAAAGTTTAGAACTCCTTCCACTCTGCAGTTTTGTAAAACAATTGTATAGGAATACTCTGAAACTCATTTATTGATAAAACTAGACTGGGAGATATAGTGTCCTGTCGTAGATAAATGACAAGTGATCTGCAATGTTTGCTGGTTTATTGGAAGCATTTATCAAGGAAAGCTTTGCTGGTAACATCACAGCCTCCTTGTGGAAAGCCCTGGTTGTAGCTTTTAAAATACGTTGGCCCCGCCGAATAACAGATTACTTTGCTGCCCACAGGGGAGGGAGCACTTGGCGACAGGACATGCAATAGCAGGTAAAACTTTGCAGGCTACTGCTTGATTTATTAAACAGTGACGTAGAATCGCGCCCCCTGACAGGGCTGTTTAGCCCGTGGCCTCTCTGCTGAGTCGCTCTGTGACTTCAGGTGCCTTCCTTCCAGGGAGGAAATTCATTTTGTGGTTATCAACAGGTGATGATAACCTCAACAGGTAATTCAGTAGCACGTACCGAATTAAAGTTAATAATAGTCTGATCTAGATTTTTGTGATGTATTACATATAACTTTGTGAACAGTTCACTTAACATTTCCTAATTCTGAAAGACCAGATCATGGACTTCATATTTTGGAGCTGTTGATTTCCTCCCAATATGGATTATGTGGCAAAGATCTTTTCTTTCGGAAGTTGAGTTACTTGAGCAAAATGAAACTGAATTTAACTACTATTGCCTCCATTAATAGATATCAGTGAAACATTTTGGTCTTCATCCTAAATTGTTGTTTTAAAATTTTCTTCTATTTTCCCCCCATAATAGGTTTATTGGTGATTTTTATGCAGAGAGGGTTAGTGTTCAATATATCTAAAATGCTGCTGGATCTACTCATTTGACAAAAAGATTCTATCTGTGCTCCCCATTTGCTGAACATAGATCTCCACTATAGAAATAAAATTGGGAAGTGTAGCACTGAGGGGACTTGTCAGAGGACAGATAATTTAAGTTATTTTAATAATTACCGTGGGAGGGAAAAATGACCAAAAGTCACGCCAGAGCATATATTAACTACATCAGCTCATGAAATGCCACTTTCTTTCTGGGCTCTGTGCAAATGCATGTGGTAATCTGGAGCTTTCCTGGTGGCCTTTCCCGGTCTCCTTGCCTACCGACCTGTTATTGCTGCTCACATCCTCAATTATTTTTACCAGTGACCTTTCCTCAGTGGGGTCCAGCAGAAAAGCCCAGCATTATTGCAATCATGGCATTAGTAATTGGATAAGTTAATAGTATTTCCACCAAAGCAGTTTTTTTTTGTAGTGCTGGACGGGCAGAGGATGAATTGCATGCAAGGAATAAAACGTAATCTTCCCTCTTACCACCAGCTCCAATCTTGAGTATAGAAAGTACCCACTAGCCCCCTTATATATTGGGAAGCAGTCTGATACGTCCCAGCACACACTGGCACTACGACCCAGTAGTTTTTGTACTACTTAGTCTAGTCGGGGATAGTTATTATTGCCTATTTATTGTTATTCATCGATACATGTTGAAAGGAGACTGATATGAAGAAGGAGGTAACTAAAACACTATTCTAGAATGTGATAGAGGCTTCGAGGGCAAATCTTGGCTATAAACTTTTGTACTTGCATTTTTTTTCTTGAATGAAATCCTTGTATTCCATGGTGAATTATTCTCAATCATATTTCAACACACAGAATTTGTGTGTATGATTTTTTTTAAAAAAAGCAGTAATTCAAAGATAAAAAAGTGTTAGCAGCATACACTAACACTTACGGAAAATCTTTCCTGACTTTGGAAACTTTTCATGTAAGAGATTGCATAGTCTTCCATTTACCCCTGCCAGAGGTTCCTTGCCATCTCTGACTGTTAAATAAGGCCTAGATTCCTCCCCAGGGATCACTGCCTCACCGCTCTAGGCACTGTACACAGAAATAATTTAAAGAAAAAGAAAATCTCTGCTCTCCAGAGTTACATGAACGGTGGGATAAGGGAAAAAGGTCAAAGCTCAGTACTTTTTTAAAATATATTTTTATCACTTTCTCACCTTGGAAAAAGAGCTCCTTTAGTATCACATGCTCCTTTATTATTACTTTTGACTAGAACAACTTACTTTTGTTTTATAATTAAACTAATATTTTAAGCAGCTGTTGAAAAAACATCACAGAGATTCTGATATCTGATGAAATCCCTCTCTCCTTTGAGAATATTTTGGACATCCAGAGAACTCTGGAAGAAAGGAAAGAAAAAGTGCTAAACCTCCCCTTACTCAAGAAAAGTGCAGAAGACAGGGAGCAATGGGGAGACAAATTCTGCCTCTCCTTCTGTTTCTCTATGTGGAGTGTATCCACCAGAAGGGAGGTAGGTGAAGTTTGAGCATGTCAGAGGGAAGGATGTTGTGGGTGCCTATGGAAACAGCTGAGAACGGAGATCCAGAAATTCCCGGCAATCTAAATGATGCGGTGTCGACATGGAGAGTTTCTTTATGAAGAACATACTGCATGAAGCCTCTCCTATTTTTTTTCCTCTGAGTTTGAGGGAATGGCTTTAACTGTTTATGAATTTGGAATATAACTGGTAGAGGGATTGTTTGCTAGAAAAATAAAAATGTAATTTTGATCCTCTAAGGCATCAACTGAATTAAGTGCCTGTTGGAGACAATGCCTCTTCATTCTTCAGTGGACTTATTGCTGTCATTAGTATTAGTAGGTAGATGATATTTAAAATGAAATATGATGCTTCTTAATGTCACAGCAAATAACAACAAAAGATAAATTAGCAGTTAAATTAGCATATTGACTGGTTGGATAAAGCATGCATAACAGTCAACTCTGGGAATAAATTGTTTAAAATAAAGTATTTTTCAAGGAGCTTTTGATGTTTCTGTAACATATTTTTAGAGCAGTCATAGATGGGTATAGTTTGCCATGCACTGGATTTATGAACTTGCTCTCTAAGACATAAACTTGCAGGGCTAATTACATCAGATGCCTCATTGTAATCCAAATATGATTGTAAGCCAAATATGATTAAAAGAAGATGATAAAATGATAAAAATCATGATAAAATCAGTTTGTGCTCTTCATGGAAGATATGGTAGGTGTTAATGAAAAATAGATCAGTCAAAAATGGAGTGCATTTTAGTCAAATTTCTGCAAGGTTACTGCATTTGTTCATCTTAAATCTGCATCTTTATGCCTTTGAGAATCTCAGTGTGGGATGGTCTTTCCTCCTGGTTGCATGGTCATCAGACACCTGTGGCCTTCATTAGAGGCCAAAATCAGATGGGTCTGGGTGAACCAGTCACTGTTTTCTTCTGTGAGTCCTCTAGAAAAATTGCTGGTTGCAAGTTGTTGTCTGATGCAACAGGTTTTGTAGAACCTACAGTGCTGCTGCCGCAGACTGGGAGCTCGGTTGCAAATCTCCATCTTCCTTCTGCCCCAGGTTCACCTTTGGGAGTCCTGCAAATGATTTCACCATTTCAGGTTTCGACTTCAACCTCAGTGATCTCTCAGGAAAACAAGGCAGACATTTAACCAGGGATATTCCTAACCATAAAAACATTCCTTTTAGAATAGAGAGCAATTTGAAGTCTATGAAAATAGAAATACTGAAGCATACCTTTCATTTTCCTGAATTATGTTAGCACTTGAAGTCTTTTACATTCCTTTTTCTGGGTGTGTATGGTGGTGTGTATTTTACTTGTTTATTTTTTATAAAAGCTGCTTTTGTACAGCATACCTAACCTGGTGAGCTTTCACCACTGCCTGCATCCCTCTTGCTTTATCAGTCCATATAGCGTAAAGGCATCTTTCTGTTTTGCTGAGCTGGCCCCACGGCTGCAATCAGAGCTTTTCAGTGAGCTTTTGGATGCTTTTTCAGGTCAAGCAACTGTTACGGTAGACTTGTCTGGAACAAAATTTTCCATATCTCAAATATGTTACACAGCAGAGTTTGTGTTTTATTACAGATGCTCTGCTTGCAGAAGCCATTCCTGGACTGAAGTTTGAAACCTTTTCGACCTTTCAGAGGTTACTAAATTGGTGCTTACTGATCCATGAGTGGGAGAACACGAATTCACGTATTCTCTTGTATGATTAGCTCAGACCTAGTGCTGTGCCAATCAGAAAGACACAGTGTATTAGTTCAGGCTGAATGATGTGCTGATGCAGATGCCTGCTGCAAGGCTATGCAAGCACATGTAAGTCGCTCTGTACTGCTGAACTTCTCTTTAAGCGGGGTGAGGACTCAGGAAATTCATATACACAGAATCTTAAGTCTTCCAGGTTTTTGATACGACTGCTTAAATCATTTGACTCTCGATGAGGTAAGATGCTTGTACTGTCTGCTTCTGTGGAGATAAGCACAGCTGCGGAGAGGCGATTGCCTTCTATGTTTAGATATGGTGAAATTCCTGGGTATTATTATTATTATTTCACAGAATCACAGAATGGTTGAGCTTGGAAGGAACCTCTAGAGATCAGAGCTGAACAGAGGGGCGGATCACCCCCCTCACCCTGCTGGCAACGCTCCTCCTGATGCAGGCCAGGATCCCATTGGCCTTCTTGGCACGTTGCTGCCTCATGGTTAACCTGTTGTCAACCAGGACTCCCAAATCCCTCTCTGTGGAGCTGCTTTCCAGTAGGTCAACCCCTAATCTGTCCTGGTTCCTGGGGTTATTCCTGCCCAGGTGCAGGACCCTGCACTTGTCCTTGTTGAACCTCATGAGGTTCCTCTCTGCCCAGTTCTCCATCCTGTTTAGGTCTTTCTGAATGGCAGCACAGCCCTTGGGAGTGTCGGCCACTCCAGCCAGTTTTGTATTTTGATACAGGGCATGAAGCTGCTCAAGTCCACTTCATTTCTTTAAATCTCATGTATAGATTTACCTGAGAATTGCCATTCTCAGCGAAATGCTAGAAAGCTTCACTGCTTGTAAAATTGTGTTTTCTATGTGAGTTTCTATGTTCAAAATACTTTCTCATTGCTTGGAATCATACAGTCCTAGTTCTTATCTCTGTCCAAAAACGAAATAAAGGAATTAATGCTTAGAACAGCACAGTGTATGTCCCTGAGTAGCATGAGGTTCCCACGCTGTTTCTGTACTTGGTCTCTTCTCAGTAGAAGTGGCTTGAGGAAATTCCTAGCTTCTTGGTGTTTATTTTTGTAGTGCTTTGCAGCATTACTGTGCCGCTGCACAATAGTGCATTCCAGGTTAGAAGAACATAAAGTTCCTCAAATTACCAATAGAGGGAGAAGCACTGAGAGAAGAGACTGCCCTTCAAGGCAGGAAAATCCTGGGGGGAAATAAGTGTCAAGGGTTATTCTGGACGCAAGTTGCTAGTAAGAGGTGCTATCTCACTGGACTTGTTTCCATGTTCTTGACTTTTTATACTGTTCATGTAAAAGCCTAAGGTCAACCAAATGTCTGGCTCTGGCTGAGGATTTAATAGCCCGAGAGGTCTTCAGGCTGTACCAATTATCCACAGTTTGAAACCTGTCTTAATTTTATCTTTCTATTGTATTTCTAGGCTGCCTGTTTGAAGATGACCTTTGCAAATCTTTTGAAGTCTGTGTAAATGGTAAGTTTTGCATGTTTTGCTTGCTGGCTGCTTTGTCCTCTGCTGTGTAATTGCTATGTGATCCATTCAATGCAATAAATTAATGCAGTATGTGCGTTTTTGTTTGTTTGTTTGTTTTAGGGTAGGAATGCCTATTTTGATTAGCAGTTAGGGAATTAGCTTTTGATTTTGCTAAATCTCAAAGAGTGTCTTCTCTTCTGAAAAACAGACTGCAATAAAATTAAACACATTGAAATAGGTTAACACTATGGGGTTAAATAGTACAGGATGAAAATAACTGTTTGTAATCTTCAGGTTTTTCACATTTTAGAGGACGATATGGAGTAATTACTAGTCTCTTTTTCTATAGAAGGTTATTTTATTTATTATGATAGTAAAGAAGGTCTGAAAGACTAGGATTGTTCTCGATTATGCTGCTGCTTTTTTTTCCCTGTATCCACCAACTTCAACCAATTCTACAGATGCAGCTTTCTTTTGCTCTCCCATCACAATTTCCTTTCAGCAGGTCAAAAAAGCCAACACAAATGTATGAGTTGGTCTAATGGGACAACAGGCTGTTCTGGTGATATTCTAAGATTGTTAACAACCTACATAAAATCATTTAAGCCCTGATGAAGGATCATGTCATAGGGAGACCTTAAGCATTTACTGTAGCAAAATATTTATATTCATAGCTATAGACTTTTTTTTTAACTGACTTCTACGTAAGATGTTTATCTTTGAATTTGTGGAATAAAGAAGGTTTTCCATCAAACACAGTAATCAGTAATATATGTCCATATAATAAAGGGCAGTTTTAAACCCTAAATCAACAAATGTGTTTCAGCTTTCAGCACAGTCAGTGCTTAGTCAGATACACGGGGGAGGAAATAGGGGAAAAATATGGCAGAGGAATTCACTTGAGTAGAATGTTAAAAACATCTGTTAACATCTCCCAAGGTAATTCTTGTGTAAAATTCCTTCTTGAGGGTTGCTCCAAAGGTATGCCAAAAGTTTATACTGAGAATTTCTATGCTTGATCCACAAAGGGTTGTGCGTATTTTCTATGCCAGTTCATTTTGCTGCCTGGCAATGATCTCCAGTGTGTAGCTGTAGACTTCCCAATGCAAATAGGCTTTATGGGAGCCATTGTAATGTCTGACAAAGAGTATATGGTTTATGAAATACATAATATTAAAGAAATATAGTGCCATAACTAACAGTAAAAATCTTCAATACAGATGATCTTGCAAAGGTTACTTCATTGCTTCTTGCTGTATCTATCTTTTTAATTGGACATGTGATTTCTAAAAATTCAAAGTGACTTTCATTAGCACGCAAACTTGAACTATGGAGCTGTGTCTGTGAAGTTAGGGGCCTCTTCCGAAAGTCTGATTTTATTTTTGCTCAACTATAAATTAAAGAAGGGTCATTAATGAATAAGCCAATTGATCAGTGATATTTCCTAATAATATTAATATTAAAAAAACCCTCTGCCTGTGTAATGTCACTGCAGAGGATTTTTTTTCTCTAACTGGGTAAATGTTGCCTATAGTGGATTTTAAATTACGTCCTTGATGCAAATATAAATGCCTCTTTCTTGAGAAATTAATATAATCTTTGAAAAATCATACTTTGAAGTACTAAAATATATTCAGTATTTACTCTTTATATGTAACAGAACATGAGGACTGCTTGCTCCTAAACATTCATTCCCATTCTTCTTGCCTAAACTGCTCCTTGCTCAAACGTACCTCTAAAATCCTTCAGAAATTTCTGATCTATTTAAAATGCAAGCACTTTTGTGAATTGAATGCTCAGAAACTTAATCCGTGGAAGTCACTATGCCTGCTTGGTCATCACATGAGCGTGTATTTCTAAAGGATAGTGTGATTGTGGAAAACAAATGGCAGGTACTAACATCTTTAAGACTTCTGTGATCTTCAGGTCTAACTCTTTCAGATTTCTGCAGGAAGGCTGATAATTTTGGCCTTCCTCTCAGCCTCCAGCAAACGTACTTGAGTGGAGTGAATTTTCAAAAACAAAACCAAGTTTAAGTTTTGAAAACATCAGTCTCAGTCTTAGTTGTCATCTCACCTAATGTGATCAACTGGAGACTTTCAAGAAATAAATCATGCACTGGACCTGTAAAAGGAGTCCCCAAATGCCCCAAACTGAGGTGCTTGGAGCTGTCTTACAGCTTGAAAATAACTGCAAAGAAAAATTCTTTTTAAGAAGAAATTTTTATTCACTGAAATAATACTCATTTGCATGAATAAAAAAGGATGTGTGTATATGTATGTATGTATTATATGCATGTTTATATATGTATATAAAAGTTTCTTTATATATGTTTATATATGTACGTTTATATATGCATGTTTATATATGTATGTATATATGTGTATATAAAGGTTTCTTTCTTGTCCAAAGCAAGTCAAAAGCAATGTAATCTGGTTGCAAAATCTGGTATAAACACCGTGGCTGTGTCAGGTGCTCACGAGTTTAGGTCAAATGCCATTTTGTAGGGCAAAGAACCTGTTGTAATGGTCACTGTTGACTCTTCTGGTGTTTTACTTTATCATATGAAAATCTCTTTTGGCTTCAGTGCTGGGTTCTCATTTATGTTTGTTTAATAGCTCCAGCAACAATCATGCAATATTAATTTCTTTCCATAAACCTTTTATCAGTTTCCTGAACTGCACTGACTCATCAAGTGGTTAAAAAAGAACATATTGTTTCATGTTTATTTTAATGGCATGAGGATAAGCCAAGCAAAAAGACAGTGAGGGCTTTCCTGGATTTTTCCATTACACAACTAGAACTGGTTTGGGGGGGTAAAGTGGATTAGGTGTTATTTGATTGATCTTGCTCATTACCTCTCCTCTGCAGTTGGAGAAACTTATGTTTTTTTTCACCTGTCTAAAGTGACTGAAGCTTGGAAACTTGAACTTGAACCTGAAAAGCTTGGTGTAGAAGATAGAAATGCTTATGAGCTATGGACACTGATAGAAAATTATGTGGTACTCTATAAGCTTCGAAATGCTTGCTCTCCAGCAAATATGGCTAAGCTACTACAGATACCAGCCAAAGGAAACAAGTAACCATCTATCTCAATTAAACAAGATATATGGGGAGTAAAAAAAGTAATATTGTGAGCTGGATGAGGGAATGTGCAGGGAAATGGGTAAAGAGGGACATGAGATTCACATGTATCTTGTTGCCTGAGTTAGAAGCTGAAGGAAATGACTTAGCCCATGTTTTTCTTTACCATTATCTTTTGAATGAAAAAGAATGAAAAAGTATCAGGAAATATATTCATATAACTCATGACACAAAATTCACTTATGCTTAAAGCATTCGTTTATACTCCTTTTATTTATATATTAAACCTAGTATTTGGAACTATGTCATGTTCTGTTTTGTATTTTAAGTGATAAACCAATTCATGTAAAACATTAGCTTGCATAGCTTCCTAGTTGGCAGGTTTAAGCGAAAGTAGGGCTGCTGAAAGCAGCAAGGGAAAGTTTTTTTTATCTTTTCTTTGGAAATTGCAGTATTAGATTCTGGTAAATGGCACTGGGCTCTTAAGACATCATGTGGTGGGGGGAAAGGAATTTACTTTGAAATAATCATCCCTAATTGTCCTGGTTCTTCCCATTATTTAACTGTTTAAACTACTCATTTAGAAGGATGTCAGTTTTTCCTTTAAATTCAATCTCCAGGGGGCTCATCTCATAAAGAAAAACTTTTTTGTATCCTTCCATGGATACTGTGGTATCTTTGCTCCTTATCACAAAATCACAGAATGGTTGAGGTTGGAAGGAACCTCTAGAGATCATCCAGTCCAACTCCCCTGCTCAAGCAGGGACACCCAGAGCACGTGGCACAGGGTGGCATCCAGGCGGGTTTG
>NW_010584067.1:164762-182450 GCF_000705375.1 Tinamus guttatus | reverse complement strand
GTGTTAGCCACAGAGTCTTGTTAGATGCCCACAGTATTTAGTAGTGCCCAGGCTCCTCCTAGAAGACATTGCCGTCTGGAGACGTGTGTTAGCCACAGAGTCTTGTTAGATGTCCACAGTATTTAGTAGTGCCCAAGCTCCTCCTAGAAGACATTGCCGTCCTCCTGGAGAGTCACTTGGACACCACTGGAGACAGAGAAACATGGAGGTCACTGTGGGAAAGGGCAAGCCTTTATGTGGCCAGAGGCCTCTGTGAAGGTTCAATGTGTCCTCCTGGGCCAGAGCTAGCCAAGCTGTGTGCAGTTGGAGTGCTTTGCACAGCCTTGGCAAAGCAGAGAAGCTCTAAACCCAGAATAACCCAGAATATGCTCTGGCTATTTCCCCGGCTGCCAGAGTCTTGTCCTGTGGTAAATCTGGTCATAAAAGATAACGTTCTCCAAAAAAAATAAATCTTAGCTGAGATTACCTATCTGCTAATTGTCACACACAGACATCATGTGGGAATAATGGGCTCTTGTTTAGTGTCCAGGTTAATGCCTGCACCCAGCACTCTCAACCACAGTGGTCCTTGGAGAGGAAGGGATATGAAAATGCTGATTCCAGGAAGCTGTTTTGCCAGCCCACTTGACACTAACACACTTTGTTTACGATTTAGGTTATACAGGGAAGCCTATAAAGCAGTCTCAGTAGTGGAACAAATTATCTGTGAAGGCCAGGGAACCTCTAGCACAGAAGAACTTTAAAGAGGTTAGAGAAACATCTGTCCAGAATGGTTTGTGTGGAACTGATCCAGCCCTGGGGGAGGGAGACGCACTCAGTGACTTCCATAAGGTCCTTTCCAGCCTTACGCACGGTGGTTTTGTGATCCTGCAACGCTTGAGTGGTGTCACTGAATGGCAGAGCGGAGATTTCTATTGAAGCTGAAACTTTGAGTTATGAAGAAAATCAAGGAGAAGAAGCTGTTGAACCTTAAACAAACACAACAAAACCTGAATTCCTATGTAGCCTGTGCTGAAAAAGCTCATAGAGTTTCAGCTGTAAAATATTTGGAGGTGTATGGAGCGGAGCAGAGTTGAGGGTATTTGAAGCCTGGCTGTGCACTTTAGGGCATAAACTGACAGCCTTCACTGTGACGTAGTTCTTCCCGGGAATGGAAAGCGATGACACGTGCTCACTTGGAAAACCTTGCCCAGCTCAGATTGGGGTGGAAGCAAGGTCAATGGCTGATGGACATAATTCAGCTTCCTTGGTCCCAGGGAAAGTTCTGCTTCCGGTAGTGACTGCCGCAACTAGTCCCTGGGGTTTGGAAGACAGAACGAAATAGCCGAATTGAGACATGTTCTGAGAGGAAATGACAGATAAGAAGCTTCCCGTGCTACAGAGCTGGCGTTGAACCAACAGAGTTTAATCTTTTAATTTCACAGGGGCCTGATCTGTGATGCTTCATTTCCTTAACTGTTCATCTTTTTTTTTCCCATTCCCTCCCATTTTTCACAGTTGTCCTGCTCTATCCAGAAAGGCTGTGCTGATACAGGACGTGGCCTAGCCTGTGCACGTGAGGCAGAGCCCGTCACAGTGTCTTGGCGTGCTCATGGCTGCAGCTGCTCCGTGCCGCCTTGTGGATGTGGAGGATCTAAGTCCAGCCCCTGCAAAGGCTGGAACTACCTGTGGTGGCTCTCACCTGTGGGAGGCAGGCGCAGTCCCCCATTGCCTGATTGCTGACTGAAGCCCCTTTGGAGTCTGGCAGACTGAGTCCCAGGGAGCTCCCAACTCAGTTGTTGGCAGAAGGCAAAGTCTCTGGAAATGAAGCTTCACAGCGCGACTGAAGCCGGAGATGAAAGGCAGGCAGCGGCACTAGGAATATGATATCAAGCAGTG
Source organism: Tinamus guttatus (assembly GCF_000705375.1). The sequence continues at coordinate 180,572 of NW_010584067.1, read as the reverse complement.
GCTGCGTGAGCACTGCAGGGATCTTACCCACCTCTGCTCAGCCCCGTGCCAGCTGAGTGGAGCAGCACCGCGGCCGCGTCCCTCCTTGTGGGACCCTGAGCCTGCGGCCGGCTCGCCAGCATCCCCCTGCCCGCTCCCCAGGATTCCCCATCCATGCAGCACCCGGGGCAGCCTCCATTCCATGTGCAAAACCTTTTCCAGGTGACTCAACCATGGCAAATGCTGGCGTACGCACAAGTCTCAGAGCTTTTACTCTCTGCAGTGAGTTTTCTCTCACCTGGTGTCAAGCCACTGGGGAAACAGATTGTGAAAATTAAAAGGAAATACGGCTTAGCAAACAGAAACAGGAGGGTTTTGCCCCCTTCTCCACCCCAAGCACTTTAAAAATATAATACTTGAATAAGCAAAAATGGCTGAACTGTCATGCATGAGGCACATGAATCATCTTCAGGGAAGAAAGTGATCCTGGCAATGTCTGGGCTTGAAGTAACACTAGTTAGCATTATAATGACTCATACCATATATGCGTCACATCGTTTTTCATTAAGAGCAGAATTCTGGTGTCCTGTGACTAACCGGAAGGTGGAACTGTGGTCTTAAAGCCTTGGGCCAGGGACTCTCTCTTCCACACATTCTGGTTCAGTGCCAGAACATTATCAACAGTCAAATATTGAGTAATAATAATAATTCTCAGATCAAACACTTCATTCAAATGACAAAAAGAGAAGGGCTTTGGAGCTGTCTTCCCTAGGGACTGCTCTGTTTTTAATATTCATTATCCATTTTTAATAGGGAGAAAATGGATAAATTGAGGGCAGACACCTCCAGAGAGGCCCTTCTTCTGCTCCCAGCTCATTAAAGTCGAATTGTGGCTCTGCAGCCTATTTCGGACAAGGTCAAAGTCTCCATTTTTGTCTTTCTACAGAAAGGCCTTTAATTCCTATTTAATAACCTTTTGTCCCCACAGCATCCTCCAGACAAATCTTTTGGTCTGTGTAACACACTAGCAAGCCAAGGATGCAGCTCTTGGGCCTCACCCGGAGCAGACCATGTCCCACCAAGCCTCTCACTTTGCTTGTGCTGGTCCAGCTCTGCCTGGCCTGCTGGGCATGCCAGGGACCTGGTGCTCTTACTGACCCTTCATCTTGGGTAAATGCAGGCCTGGAGGCATCAGGAGTTCAGAGTGTGAGAGGTGGAAGGGAAACATGAGGCAAGAGGTGCTGAGACGGAACAGGAGGATGGACGAGTCAGGGAGGGAGAAGTGCTGGAGGAGATAGCAAATGAACTAGTGGCATCATGCTAGGACAAGGTCCATTTCTTGAGAGCAGTAGCGGCAGCTCTTGTGGTCTCGGACCATCCACTAGTTGTGGCCCAGCCGTGCCTCATGCCAGTGCTGTGCTGCCTCCCTGTCCACCCTGGAGTGGTGAGCCCTGCCTCAGACAGGCTGCTTTGGGGGCTGCTTTCGATCTGCTGAGGGACTGCAGCCAGTGCAGCCCACTCAAGGCAGTACTTACAGACTATTGACTCTGTTTTGATGATAAAATGCTCAAATTAGATAGAAAAATGATGAGAGGCAGGACAGGAGTAATTGTCAGGAAACATGAGGTGAAGGCTAGGAGACCCCTAGGAACAGCCTGTCACAGGGAAAGATGGGAAAGACTCTGCTCTGGGATGCGAGCCAAGGATATACTGAGCTGCCAGTGGTGCAATTTCAGGCTGTGAGAGCTGGCAGCATATCCCATCACAGGAGGCTGATACAGGGCATCTATATTTTGTGGTACCTTAACTCTGGTTCCCGGAGGACCTCTGTGGGCTTTGAGGTGTGACTGATTTCACTTATTGGCAGTAATTCCCTTATTTTGCTGTGGGTAGCACTATCACGCCCAGCCTGGGCCACCGGAGGGGCCTGGAGCCATCTCCTGCATAAATCAATCATTGGTGTCTAAAGCATGTGGGGTGAGGGCTGGCTCTCTAAAGAAAGCACTTGGGCCTGGGAAAGCTGCAGGCTGTACCCCAGCTGTGCTGCAAGGACCTCTGTGCAGCTGGGAAGTAGCCCTCATGTTCAGACATGCCTTGGGATAAATTTCCTGAGAGCTCCATCTGTGAGGTGTGCGGGGAGCATTGCAGTGGAGCAATAGCAGGTGTGCTTACAGCAGTGCGAATTCCTTTGGGCATCCTCATATCCTCCAGGCAACGGCTCCACCAAGCTATGGGTCCTGTTAAAGCTGTGCCATCAGGTTAAAACTGCTTTTCCTAATCAAAGTTTTTCTCCACCGTTAGGAGAGAACTGGATCTAGGTGAGAAAAGAGTAATCAAGGGACATGCTGAAGTTGCTTTATCAAATTGCAGGAAGAGAGAAATAAAGTCTGGAAGGTATCCATGGTGCTAAAACCACTTTACCCCCTCCTATCTGAATACAAATCAGCCAAACAGCTTTTTATCAAACTTCACAAAATAAACCACTTATGGACAGAAGGAAACAAGAGAAAATGCATTTCAAAGGGTAGTATTTGTACTGAAAGTGATAAAATACCAAAAATAAATGCTTATAACTGAAGCTATTTCTCTAGTCATTGCAACAGGAGAAGCACAGGGTTCTCTCTGCTAAAGACTTAGCACCATCATCACTAGCACTGATGCACCATGTAAAACACACAGCAGGCCAATAGTTATTCACATTGACTGCTGAAGTGTCTAGAAGAGGCTGGATTAAAAGCAAGAAGAGTCCCATGGACTTTTGGAGACAAGATCCCTTGGAGATAAGATAGAGACAAAAATACAACAGCAGTCGGGTTCACAGAGAAACGGTGGTCATATAAATTGTCCATTTAGCTTTCTCTCTAGCCCCCACGATAATCCTAGAGCTGGAACTGTGACAAATATAGCATCTGCAGCCATTTTCATGCCACACTGATTCAGAGTAGTTTCGTAAGCAAGGAGACAGTGGTGGGGAGATTTACTGTAAGAACTAGCCAACATCTTTGTTTTCTTGTGGATACTCAGCTGTAACAGCCAACTATGCGTGAAGTCTGGGCAACTGTTTGGGGGCTTGGGGGTCTATTCTCAGTATAGATCTAGCTATATCAATAACTGACTCAGCCTCAGGCTGGAGATCACCCACAAAAAGTATTTCCACTTTACGGAATGCCAGGATATGGCACAAAAGCTAATAGTTTGGAGGGACTGTGCCATAATCCATTGGCTCAAGATACTACTATTTGTGAAGCATTCAAAGACACAAATTAAAAAATGCATTTCTAAGAGGTGAAAATATTAGGAAAAAAATGCTTCACAACAACCTCTAGATCTCTGAAAGCCATTGATGCATTTCTAATGTAGCATGTCAAATCCATCGCCAGAAATAGCATCACTGATGTCCTGAAAATGCCTGGCTGCCTGCCACGTTCCCCTACTTGTCCAAACCAACCTGGAGAACCTGTTCTTTGCAGGCCTGTTCTCTGGGCTAAGAACAAGGCAGCACAGAGCCACAGTTACACCTCCACACCAGCCTGAGCCCGACAGCAAAGTCCACCTCATCCATACTCTGATCTGCCCGTGTAGAAGGGAAGAGGCCAAGGGAAAGTGCCAGCCCTACGGGTGTTGTTATCCCTGCTCAATCTGGGAAACCCTCTCACAGTTTTTTTCTGGCACACTGGTTGACTCAGGGTGACACTCTTATACTGGAAAGGAGGACGTATGACTTCCAACCCACTGGAGGGCCTTCAGTTTTCTCTTAAATCAAGATCTCAGAGTGGAGTTTGATCATTTCTGGCCTGTCATCCCAAACTGGAGTCAAAGGGGTTTTGAAGTCCCCTGTCTCGAAAGTAGATGAGAGATTTCGACACGGGAGGAGGATTTAATGCTCCACAATGTAGCTGTGAAGATTTCCGGGCAATATGTGGAGTGAAGAAGTGTGAGTGAGGAAGGTAACGGAGGGAAGAGCCTAGGCTTTTTCCCAGTTTGCAATGCAGGTATTAAACGAGGGAGACAGGATGTTCCCATGGCCTGCCCTGTGCTCATGGAAGCACATGCTGTGTGATATCCCACAACCTGTGAGATAACAGAAACACAGCTCTGGGCTGGGGCTGGTGACACCTGAAGACCAGCATGGTCATGTAGCTTCTGGGCTGAACTGTCCCATTCAGGGTCATTTCCAGCATGTCCAGCATAAACCTGTCCTTGTGGATGGTTTTCTTTCCAATGCATAGCAAGTCTTTCTATCTGAAAGTCCTGTATGTTCAAAAATAGTCCCCTGTCCTAGACATACTGCCACTTTGCAATGTTGCTTTGACCGGGCTTTTCACAGTTGGGTATCATATCACTCACTATATAAGCATGATGTGACGTGTATGGGATCCTGCAGCAAACCTGTCAGCCCTAGAAAACGTGGAGGTGAAATTCCAAAGGGAATTGTATTTTTTCGACAGGAAGGGTAACCAGAAATGAATGGGAAAGGAAACAAAGATGTTGCAAAGAGAAGATTTTGTCCAGGATCTGTATCAGAGCTAAAACTGTTCATTCAGTGGAGAAAGTATTTATAAAGCATTTATATATATATAAATACCCTGCAGAGGCACAGGGTCCCCACAGCAGGGGGGCTGCCCCCATGGCTGCTCCACAGAGCTTGGGCCTCAGGGGGACCAGACCTGGCGCTGATCCTGCAGGTTTTATGGCCGTCCACCTCACGCTTGGCCTCTCAGAGATGAAATTTATGTGTGGAGCTGTGAACTTTACCACGCTGCTAATGTTACTGCTGCGGCGGCTGTTAGCTGAGCGCTGGGCGTGAGGACATGCAGGCGGGTTTGCCTCCTGCCTGCGAGTGCTGGGCCGCAGCCAAGCCCGTCCGGCCCTGCCCGAGGATGGAGAAGGCGATGCCGGGCTCGTCCCTTCGCGGCCGGCGGGCCACAGCCGCCATGATGAAAACGTTGATGTCCTAGGGGGCTCAGGGAGACAGTGTTGGAGGAGAGGGGGCTGCAGGCGCCTGTTTGGAGTGGGGCGCTGGCTCCTCGGCCTGGACATTGGCAGGACAGAAGCCTGCCGCCCCCAGCTCCCACCATTGCCTCGCCGTATCATGGTGTGCTGCAATGCAAGGAGGCGTTTCGAGCCTTGCAGCTCTCTGGCCTCTCTTACCTCCACGGGACTTCTCCCTGTCATAGCAATCATTCTGATGTCTGTCTGTTTGTCTATCCTCAGGAAAACCCTCAGGAAGCACAGCCATCCGTGGGGAACAGCAGCTGTCAGTCTTGCTGAGCAGGAGAGAGCCAGCAGCTCTGTTTTGATGGCAGTTGCTCTCCATGCAGTTTCCTGCTTTTCCCTCCTTTCAGAGGAAACAAAAGCAGGAAACAAAGCTGAGTTCCTCCCAACCTGCCCAATATCTGCTGTGCCCAGGTCCCACTGATCCAGCCACACTTTTCTCCAGACACGGAGAGGTGATCTGGGCAAGCATCTTCCTCAAAGCCAAATGCCTGCAGAGGAAGATAAGTTGAGCCTCATCAAACCTGCAGTAAAATCCCTTAGTGCTCAATCTTGTTCCCACTTCAGCAACTTTGATGTCCCTTTGATAAGGATCTGCAAGGGATTATTGCCATGGTGTCTGTTGGAAGCAATATTTCTAGTAGTCATTTCTTCATACAAAAGTTATCAAAGTCCCTTTGGCTTTTAGGGCAAAGCTTTTTGAAACAGTTCAACCATGGTAGCTCTGTGGACAGATGCCTGTTTTGTTCCTGTGCTGGTTGCAGCAACAGCAGTGCTGTGACTGCTTTGTGTCAGGTCCTGACAAAGCAGAGGTCTGCATGCAGCCCTTCTTGTCCTTTGCAAGAGCCACCCTGGCTCTGCACAGCCTTCACTGGCATAGAAGGAGACATGGTCCTCTGTCACTGCGATCCAGGCTCCCCCGGGGACCTCCCCTGAGCCCGGATCCAGCTTGCAGGCTGCTAGTGGACCTTGCTGCCTTGGAGAATAGAGCGGGCTAATGATGGAGCCATCTGGAGTGGCAGCTGCCCGCTCCAGCACCCTGCCTCTGCCTGGCTTAGTGCTGCATGCTCTGGGCAGGAGCTGCTCTGCTTTTCTAGGCTCTGGTAGGCTCTGCTCCTTTTCTGCCTCCGCTGGGAGCAGCAGGGACAGGAAGGCAAGCTTCTGGCAGAGGGAGGCCACAGAACTCCAACTGCTGTCTCTTTGGAGCTTTGCAGGGACTTTCTCCAAATGACCAGAACATCAAACAGCCTCACACAGTTGCTCCCTGCTTGAGGCACTTTGGACTCTTCTTTGGGAGGGCATGGGGAGATGTGCTAGCTCCCTCCAAGTCACCAAGAGAATCCTGAGGAAAACCCACCCAAATGACACCCTTCACAACCACCGCAACCTGTGTGTCACAGCGAACCTGTCCAAAGCCCACATACTGTTTGTGTCTTACTGCTGTCATCTCATGGAGCTTATGACAGAGATCTTCTGGACTTCAAAATCCATCTGGAGGCTACACTTACTGAGCCATTAATAGAATACTGTGAAAAGCTGCCCAAAGGTCTGTACTTACCTTCCTCCAGACGCAGCCCGCTTCTGCCAGCAATCAGACAGCTAGCAGCAAGACCCAGTACTCACAGCACTGACATTGTCTTCTGGAATAAAAATGCTACAGATCTCTCAAAACAAAATGGCTCAGAGGCCAAAAGAGAGAAAAAAAAATGAAATGGAAAAATCTCCCATTGAATTTTGCAAAAGATTGTGCCACGCTGCACCAGGAGACTGACATAGTTCTGCAAGTGCAGGGGCTGAAATCCAGTCATGAGGCTAGAGACATTTAGTCAAAAATCTAGCACATTACCTCAAACAGGGACCTGAACCCCAGAAGATACTAGCGTGTTTTGTAACCCTCAAATATGAACAAAAGTGTCTTGGGTCTGTGTTTTAGAGCGCTCTGATTTCAGTGCGGTCATTTTATTTTCTATTCCTGTATTTGCAGGTGCTATGATTTCATATGCATTTTTATGAGGCTTTTATAAATAATAAAATATTTCTTCATCAAATAAGTATTATTGCATCTTTCATAGGCTGCAGCTTTAGGTGGTTGTTCGACCTTTGTGAGAAGCCCGACTCTGCCACATGTTAGATTATTTTTTTCTATCCCTTGAGTTTATCTGCATCTGTTAATTCTTTATTTTTGTTCTTATTTCTAAATGCCATCCCAAGTCTGGATGCCTCCTAAATCCCTGTCCCCTTTCTGTGCATTCTGCATTTTGCAACCCTGATTTAACCCTAAGAGAGCCACTGCAGCCTGGAGCCAGAAGGCAAGCAGCCCTTTCCCTCTTCCCTCTGGCACTGGCTACCTCTCCCAGCCATGAAATATTACAATATGTGTTTCTCAATCAATAATCCATCAGTATTTCTGAACTCAAGGGAAACAGTCAGCTTCTGGCTTTTCCAGCTGTTTCCCCAAGAACAGTTCTGCGTCTTCCACATTGTATTCTCACATCCCATTTCTCTCCATCCCTCCCTTTTCCTTTTGTTGTTTCCAGTCTGTCGCTTCTCTCTCTCCCCTGCATTTGTTGTTTTATTTTCCTAACTTGCCTCCATAACTTGTGCCCACATTTCTATTACTTCTTTCTTTCTTCTTTTTCTCTCTTTCTTCCTCCAGCCTCTCCCCTCTGCTCCCTCATTACCTGCATCTCTTGGTAAATTGTATACTGTCATTTACAACTGTAATGATGATGAAATACCCAAGATGTGGCAATGCAGGCATCCTTTCCCTCTCTGCCCCTTCTCTGCTCCCCTTACACACAAAGTATATTTCATTTTTCCCGTGCTCCCTCTACAGCCACAGCACTGGAGCTCCGCATGCCCTGAGAGCAGCAGCATCGTGCCAGCAGATGCAGAAGAGAGGAAGGATGAGCAAAAGGACCAGCTCCCCTCGTTAATCTCCTTTGGGGAACCATAATGTTACAGATGGAGCAAGGTGAGGGCTGGCTCTCGGGGTGCTTTCCACCCAGCAACCTCCAAGTGCTCTACAGTGATAGGCAAAATACATTATCTCTGTGTCACAGATGGAGAAGCTGAAACAAATCACTATAACGAGTGAGAGGGATACAAGTAGAGTGTCCCCAGACTTCATGCTTTGAAGGAAAATATCGCTGAAGGGGACTAGCCTCAGAGACCAGGCAAACCTTGTGCTTAAATCTCCCCGTGGGAACAATAACAAACCCTCTCACTGGAAATCTAGGGTCTGCAATATAGAATACAGGTCTGAGTTTGACATTTCTCTGCTTCCAGCCTATTAATCAGGCAACAGGGGACTGACTTGCAAGGAATGGCTGCTGAGAAAGGGAAACTGCCACAGAGCACAGCACACCTGGGTGAAGCATGAGGGGAACGGGACTTCAGTGGGAAATCTGAGGGCATCAGGCTGCAGGAACCAGCTCGGACAAGTGCTGGTGATGGATACGGCTGTGGCATGGCAGAGGCCGTGAGAGACAGGCATTGCTCCCACAGCCTGGCATAGAACTGCTCCCATCTTCCCCTTAGTCCCTAGGGAGCAGGGACTTTTATAGCAAGTGGATCCATGCTGCCTCTAGACAAGTCCAGCCCAAAATCTCACCTTGGTCATAGTTATGCGCATGGACCATAAAGAGCCACTTGCTCTGCTGCCTGCTAACTTTGTTTGTCCTCACTTTAAGTCAGTGGTATTTTACTTGCTGCTCCTCTGGAAATAGCCACTTTAAGTCAGTGGTATTTTACTTGCTCCTCTGGAAATAGCTATATCTGTTTTTACAACACACTTGTAATTCCTGATGATCTCAGTAAATCAAAACAGGTAACCAACTGTTGACTGAACATTAGCCGTGCTGGGGATGCTTTTCCAGTGGTATAAGCTGTTTCGATAAGATAATGAGAAATTAGTCAAGCATTCATGAACAGATGCTCTTTCTTCTGCAGAACACAGGGCTCGCTTCATTGTTTGAACAAATCTTTCTGCTAAGCTGCTGCTAGCTGGTGAGGTGCTGATTTGGTGTGATGCATACCATTTGTCTTCATAAAAGTTTCCAAGTTGGGCAATACAAACAGAGGTCCGCTGTCACTTACGAGCTGTTCTTGCAGAACGTGACAGCTCAGTGTGTTGGGCGCCTCTCAGAAAGTCAGCAATTTCCTCAACGACGAGGAAACTTCTTGAGCTGGTGCATACGGTCGCTACCTGCTTCTCATTTCAGTGACTCCCTCTGCAGCACCTCTGAGGGCCTGCCTGTCACCCGTGGGATGGACGCAGCCAAGGGCCACTGTTGCATTAGCTCTGTGCAGAACACTTGCCATCCCTCTGCTTTCTTTTCTCTTCAACTCCTCCCCCACTCCACACCTTCAGTGCATCTTACCTAATATCAAACTGGAAAAGTAGGGGGCTGGAACTACAGCTTCTGCTTTCTCACTTACCTGGAGCATGAAAAAAACCTTAAGTCAGTGATAAAGATCCCTCTCACATAACAAAATGAAAGTGGTTCTTGCCAGTTTTATGTTTATTTTCAGAGAAACAGCAGGATATACACAGAAATCCTGCCCCGGATTTTCAGGGCATTGTCATAGATAAAAACGCATTCAGCCCCGCACCTCTGTCACAAGGTTATCAGCAATCTCTTCGTCAGTCTGAATGAGGCTGTCAGGACACTTTTAGCACAGCAAACACATTCCATGCTTACCCCATATAGCACTGCACATGCAGCTCTCTGCAAGGATATAGTACGAAATGCACAAGCAACTCGTCTTAATGGCAGCATGTAGAGGCCCCACTGTGGAGGGACACCCAGAATGGACAGTTTCAGCCTTCTAAAATAATGGAGTGAGTGTTTTAGTGTCCTCTGGAGGGGACCCAGTCAAAAAATCTGATCAGTGCTGGCTCTACCACATGGTACAGTTTTGGTTAGCTTTGTCCTGATCTTTCGTGGGAGGAATAAAATACTGGAGAACAACCAAGATTGTCTTGTATTTCAGGAATCCCTGCAAGAAAAAACAAACAAACAAACAAACAAACAAACAAAAAACCCTATATATATTCCAAAATGACTTGCACTTTTGGAATGAAAGCAGACATTGCACTTTGGAGGCTCAGTAGCTTCATTCATATGGACCAAATGCTCTATAAAATGTTTAAAAATTGATACTTGTCCTTGTAAATCCAAAGAATACAGCTTTTCACATTAGGTCTGGCTGCATCCGAATTCTCAGGACCCTCATTTCATAACTGGCAGGCTCTAGCAGTTGGTTAATGTGTTACTCCTGTAAAGCCTCTTGCTCGAAATACCAGACTCCAACACAGTGACACCAACACAGTCTGGGCCAATGCTGCTGGCTCCCTGGTCTCCTCTTCCTAGGCTTAGCATCGCTCTGCACAGCTGAAATTCTGGCCACTTGCAGAAAAGTAAGGAGAAATGTATAAATGTATAAAAAGAGGTTATTCTCTTGGATTTGCAGTCAGGCCAATATCTCCACAGCTTTGACACCATGTCTCTTTTTCTTCTATAAAAACATGCACAATGGGCACTATTTATTCACTGTTTGAAGCTATAACCTAACTTGTTCTTCTCCTTGAAGGATGGCATGCCCAAAGCTCTAGTTGTTCAACCCCACTTCTCTTCCTGGGATGCTGCATTTTTTACTGGTTGTCTGACTATCAAAACAAATTCTGATGGGAACTCAGTGATGGACACCATGGGGCACAGAAAACAATTATAAGGAGCAGAAATAGCCTACGTACACAGCAGGAACAGCTCTCTGATTCAGAGAACTTATAATAAGATCAGAGTCTATAAGATTCAAAGCCCTTATAGACTATCAGAGACTGCATAGTCTCTGAGTTTCCTCTGAATCACGCCTGGGCAAGCAGACAAAGACCTGGCTGTCATATCAATCTGATTTATTTAACCCTTGGTAGTCTGGAGTGGACTAGTGTAATAGAAACAAGGACGTCTAAAGCTGGGGCAAGGTTAAAGTGAGGCAGACTTGCCCACAAATGTTTACATCTGAATTCTGCAGTAGCTCTAGATGACTTGACTGGGGGCAGTGGGGGAGCAACAAGGCCGCTAGGACCAATTGTCTCTAGTCCCTGACAAGACACCCTCAGCCTGGAGCCCTCCAGTGGGCTGCCACCCTCAAGGCAGGCAGGCTCACACGTTAGGTGCATTCACTGATTTCCATTTGCTGATCTTACTTTCAGACATGTTCAGGCTGCACCTAGTCCAGCAGGAAGGAATATCACCTTCCACCAGGAAAAGAAGTCTCCCCAGGAAATTCTGATGTTGTGAGAACGCCTAAGACCAGGTTGTTCTATATTGCACTCATTTCCCTTGGGTTCTGTGGTGAGGGAGGCATGAAGCTGCTTGTTTGATCTACCGCAGACATAGGAGTTGTCCCTTTCCAAAACTACTTTCTTGCACATGCAGAACCTGGTTCGACTTTCTACCATATTTTGTACACCAGTGTTGCACCAATACAGTGCTTAACCAGATGACCTGGTAACTCCAGAAACTACTGTTAGAGGACTCCTCTAAGAATACTCCTATTAGAGGACATTTCAGTTTCTTGATTCCTCCCCGCTTTCTTCAGTTAGAGAATGGCACACCTCACTGCCCAAGCTCAACAGCTCGTAACTGCCATGATATGTTTCCAAGTCCCTTCCAAGCGATGGGATTAGAGACGTCACAAACCACCAGTTTTCTGCTGAATGCATCCCCAACTTTGTCGGCAAATCTGCAGAAGCGACGACCCAATTTCATCTCTCTTCACCACTCAACCTTAGACAACAGCGTGGGATTTATTATGCTGGGACTTGTGCTCCTAAGCGTGAGGATGTTTCTGTTATCAGCAGTTGACAGGCCATCAAAAAAACATTGCTGTCAAACTGACAAGCCAGCAGTTAGCATTTCCCCAAATTCCTGCGTGTCTGTAAATAGCATGAGAAGTGCAACTCCTGCTCATGAAAACAAGCTCTCCAGGACCTGCAGGGAACTGTCTTCCCACCTTGGAGAGAGGACCCCTACTCCCAGCCATGCAGCACTGCTGCTAAGAGAATGAGCAGCTTGTAAGGGGGATATTATGTATTTTCAAAGCTGGGAGGAAGCCCTGGTCTCCCCTCTGAAGATTTCTGCAGCTGGTGATAGGTAAAAATGGTCAATGTGGCGTGGCAGAGCCCAGGTTCTTCACAAGATGAGGGTCCTATTTTCAAAATAACTTTTATTAGGCTTGAATAACTTCTAACCACAGTAGGAGGGGAATTTCCATAAAGCATTAGGCCCATGGTGCACGTGGTATTAGCCAAGAGTATCTGCTAGCAGACACTGCAGAAGACTAAGCAATCGCCTGTATCCAGCTGCTGCAGAATAAACAGGCCCCAGGAGTTTCCATGATACTCTCCAGTTACTGGAAGTTATCTCAAATGCTGAAACGTACAGGTCACATCCTTTTGCTTTGTTTTGTTTTGTTTTGTTTGTTTGTTTGTTAAAGCAAATTCCTAACACTACAGTCTGTCACTCACATAAACCCAAAAGTGAAAAAAAAAAACAAACTTCTGTATTCACCTATTGGATAAGAAGATATTCCTCTATCATTTCACATTTGCTGCCCTTCCTTCCTATAGATTTTCCTCTTGTTCATACCTAATCAGAAAAGGAGACAAAATACCTGCAATCTATCTTCACTATAATATTTATCAATGCATATAGTCCTAATAGAGCTCCTCTTATTTTTCTCCTTTCCTCTGCCAGAGGAACACCCCAGACCTGTGACTCAGTTCTGAATGACTGAAAGCCTCTTGCAACGTGTAGAGAGATTTTAACATTCACACTTATAACTCAAGTGACAATTTGAGTGTTTTCTATTTCTTCTTTCTCATTAAATCTCCTTTTAGAATTTAGTACCACAGTTGCTGGCATGCTGCTTTTCCCAAACATATGGACACTATTATAGCGTAGCTACGGTTATTTAAGATGAGGATGTTATTGTTAGCAGGCACTGACAGGCCATCAAAAACTCACTGCTGTCAAGCTGACAAACTGGAGGTCACCTGCAGTTATTTTGTGAAGTAACCTCCATACATTATTTAGAGCTGAGTCCAGACCAGAGCCTCCCTTGTGTGCTCTAGAGCTGGCTGGTCTAAAATGCAATTGTTTAAAATGTCATGTAAGGAAGACCTTTACAAGTTAGTGCTATGTATAAAAACAGACATCTTGGAAACACTTTTATGTTTTATCTCTTCTTAGGGGCTAATTTCTCTGAGTAATGGGCAGCCTCTTTCCTTTTTCTGTTCTATGTGGGCCAGCCAAGCTCATAGCTGTTCAGTTACTTTTGATAACGTATGTGGGGTTTCCATCCGCAGTGAAGACAGTGCCTAGGGTATGTTCCCTTAGCATCTAAAAAGCCTCTCTACCGGAAGAAATGGCCTAACCTTTCAAGGTATTAAATTGCTGTTTCGTTCATGGACATTTTTGCTCTAATAATGTGTCACAAAATAATGAAAAATAAAAAAAAGAACGTGAAAAGAAAAAGTCTTTAAGGCCATCTTTTGACTCAAATAGCTGAGGCCAGATATTAAAGACAGGTTTAATACCTTATTCCCTCTTCCCAGAAAACTCTTCATTCCTGCGAGGTGCTTGAGTGAAGCATCCAGAGGTATTAAAGGACAAGAGATGATACATGACCCTTGGTCTGAATCAGCCCCCTGGCTCGAATTTCATCACAGAAAATCAGGAGTCTTCTATTCGCAAAAATTAGATTTTTTCCAGCCTGTTGTTTCCATCCCGGCAGTGTCAGCAATGTTAACAGCATAAGCTCAGCTCTCTGAACGCTGCTGTGGGCGGGCTGGGGGGTGAGCACAAGTCTGACTCTTTAGTGAGGGAAGAAAAGCCCAATTAATCCCATTCAGACTCAAAGCCTATCATAAGAGAAAAGATGAGAGGTTACCCGAGAATTGCTCCATGTGACTATATTTTTACTGTATTAATTTCCCTGTTGTTCAATGAGAGGATTCTGAAGCAATTCATTTTACATCTAACACTGATGAGAAAATGTTTTAGAAAATGGTGGAAATCAGCATCACCTCAAAGAAAGTGTCTATTTTCCCCTCTTTGCTTTACCTTTGCAAGGGGCTCTGGTGGAGTTCTCTTGGTCACCTTGGGGAGTTCCTGTTGAAGCCATCGCTACAAAGAAAAACTGCAGGACTCACGCCTTATTTCAGCGAGCAAAGACACTGTGGTTTCCCCATCAATTAATTAATCAAAAGGAAGAGAGTCTATTTTTTAGTCAAAGGCAGACATTTAGAAGATTATGGAAAAAGTTATGTAGCACTGTTTCTATCAATTAGACAAACATCAACATTTTTATGACTTAAATTAACAGACTTTTCTTTTTTCCACTGTCAACTTAGAAGCTTGAAAATTTCTCCCTGAAAACTGTTTCCCAATTAATTGGTGACTGTAGACATGCAAACTGCTAAATTTCACTGAATTATTTTGCATGTTTTATTGGCATTACTAAAGGGTTGACAAAAAGCAGGTTGAGAAATAGCTGTTGTCTTGTGAAGCCAAGGCTCAGGATCTACATTCCTAGGGTTTTGGCTGTTTGCTTTCTGTGGAAAATGCTCAGACACTGTGATGATGGGCAGCTTGGCTGACAGATCTGATGGCTCAGGGATGGCTGCAGAGAGTGAGAGGTTGTTCCACCTGCTCCATTTTAATATGAACGTGTTTGCTGTAGGAGATGGTGTCAGAAAGGCAGCTACCGCTCAGGAGCTCCTCATTTTCAGTCCTCTGCTCAGACTCCTCCACCCTGTATTTGGGAGCAATGAGTTTATTGCAGAAAGCTATAGCTGTTGGTTATGCTCCACCCCAGAAAGAAAGGGATGGACAGGTTTGGCTTGCCATTTAAACCCCTTAGGACTCATGAGGTGCTGCAAGGGTGATGAATCTCCAGGAGAGACTGTCCCCCTTTGCCTAGCACCTATGATGCTGGAAGCACCGCAGCACACACCAGGGCTGCCCCAGGGTGCTGAAGCGGCCCTATAGGCACTGCACAACATGAGGACCCAGGTTGAGGGGCAACTCTAGCAAAGACATTGTCGGACCCTCTAGGACGCTGGTCGTGAGAGCCCTGGCAGGCGAGGCAGACAACTCAATGCCGAGGCATCTCACTGCCCCCACTGCTCCACAACTCACTGTTGCCAGAGTTACACAAGTAATGAGGGACATGAAAAGGCAGAAAAGAGAGATGAGTCCCGCTGCGCTTTCTCCCAGGAATGTGCTTTCATGGCACATGGCAGCATACCAGGAGCAGGGGTGTCAGGGAAAGCTGCAGAGAGTTAGCAGCGAGGTGTGAGGGAAAGGAAACAGAACCTATTCAGGGCCATTTTGAACCCCTAATGAGCACCCAAGTCACTCGTGACTAATCGTGCTGTCCCCGATTCTATCTTTAGCCCTTCCGACACGGCTTTGGTGGAGGCTAAGTGAGGCTGGATGCCAACGCTGGAGCTGTGGAGCACCCCAGCCTCCCAGAGAGCTGGCATGCTTAACCCCAGATCAGGAAATGCTTAGAAGGTCTCATTGCCCCTTAACCAATGACACCTGGGTGCCTTTGAGGGCGCAGCGCCCACTGCAATAGGGGTGTAGGCAGGAAAGGCCGTCAGGATGCTGTAGGTGCAGGGGGTGATGGAGAGAGTGCATGCGGCCGTTGTACACCCGTTAAATCCATGGCCAGGGCTTCTCTCCACCATAGCAGTGTGTAAGATGCAGGGGAGACTTCTCTTGGCTCAGCTGAGTCTGTCTCAAATCTTCTTTTTTCTCTTTC
>NW_010584067.1:147784-162458 GCF_000705375.1 Tinamus guttatus | reverse complement strand
TTCCCTGACAGCACAAATACTGGCCCATGGACAGTGCTGCCAGCCCTTACAGCTTGATTCCAAAGCACATGACATTTGGTGCCTCTCCTTGGGGCCCGGCATCTGCCGTCATGTTTTCATGAGCTGCAAGTAAAGAGAAGCTTTGGTCAAAAATGACTGTTGGACTGCAGGGGCCTGACTTGGGGCTGTGGGCAGTGGCATTGCTGCATCCTGTGTCTTGGGCACATTTGTGAGCTAAATGGTATTCGTGTGGCTACTCTCGTGAGTCCTTGGGATGGAGGAGCCACTGCACCACAGCCTGTGACAGCTGGAGAAGAAAAGCAGCCTCACCCGTGCTATACAGCAGCTTGGTGAAGTGAAATGCCCGGAAACACCACCAGTGGCCAGATGATCCACAGGCTGAGAGAGACTGAAAATGCTCCACATAGCAGGAAGCTGTGCGGGTTATGTGCCCCCTTGTACAACCCTGCACAACGCCTAGGGCTGAGATGGACTGGAGATGAGAAGTGCAGTGAAAATGTCTTCCTGCTTGTCAGCTGGGACCTGGCACTCGTGTTCACAAGGCAAAGCCGGGGAAATTTCAGCTCTCTTACAAAACTGGTGTTGAGTTTTTAAATCAATAGCTTCACCTTCTAAAACGTTTCAGAAGAGTCTGTAACGATTTTTAATCTATTCTAAATGTCAGAACAAACAGCGTTTTCTCCTGAAAGGCTTTGCAGCAGCAGTGCCGGGAGCCAAGCAGGCAGCGACTGCAGCTGCTCTGCCTCCAGCTTCGCCGTGTTTCGGAGCTGCCATGGCAGCCACGCCGCACCGACACGGTCACTCGGTGCCACAAGGAGCCTTCGTCCAGCCCTGGCCACCTGCTCCTTGGCAGGGGCCACCCTGTGCTCCCAGCAAGCTTCATTTCCTTGGCTATTTTCTATTAGAGCTGGAATGGCTACAGAGGGAAGGCCTGTGCCCAGAGCAAGGCTTTATCGCACTGTCTGATTTGTATTGCTTAGTTTGGAGCAGACGCAGCACCTTGGGGCACATCTCAGCCCCTCGCATGTGGAAGGATGTTAACTTTGAAGTCAGAAGCCTTCTGTGCTTTCACTGAAGGAAAAAGACTCTGTCATATGTCAGGTCTGACCCTAAACTCCTCTAAGAAAGAGCTCTGCTCCCATTGCCTTCCTTCAGCACCTCGTTTCGGAGTGCTGGTGTCAAGCCTGTTGCACCAAGGCAATGCATTCCCAGGAGTAAGGTGCTCCCAAGGCAAAGCTTTCAGCAATCCTGGGTCTCCCTGGGGATTTGCAGGCAGTTGATCTCACCTCCCCTGGCTGCTTTTTTATCTTTTACTAGTGCAGATACATTTTTCTCGCACTTCCTCCGCCAGGCTCCTCCTCCCCTCTTCGACGCTGCAGGGAGCAACAGTGGAGAAGATGGGAAAACGCTGAATTCATGGAAATAGATCAAAGCTGAGAAACCTCTGGCTGGTGAGGATGGGGGGTCTTGGGTCTCTGAGTGTGCTGGAAGAGGCTGTTGAGATGGGCAACTATTAAGCTGTTTAAGCAACACAGTGACACAAAGGCTGCCATCCGGCATGGGGTTTGGTGACCTTAAGGGCATACCTTGTAAGGGTCCCTTTTATCAGGCTTAAAATAACCCCAGACAGACCAGCCCTGACTTGCATGGGCAATTATGGCTAATATAGAGCTGGTGAAATGTGCTCAGACACACACGCTTAACACAAGTGGTTTTATGGCGCTCAGAGACAACGGTTGGGAGTTAGTGACAGCGATGCTGGCGGCCCAGGGCTGTGCCACGGCTGGAGCCTGGAGCGAGCGTGGAGCGCTGCGAAGGGGCTGTCGTACGCTGCAGTTATAAATGGCAATTTCCTCCTGACATCTAATCGCGTTGCTGAACAGCACACACACTTGTCAATAAACTAGACAAGGACAGAGTATTCTGTGTCGGTGCCTGCTCATCTCTCTCCTCTCAGGAAATAATGCCCTCAGTCTCGAGAAGAGGCCCCTTTCAGGAACCTGATTATACCAGAAATCTCTGTTTCTCCTCCATGTGTGCGTTTAAGGACTGCTCCATCCTTATTTATAGTTCCTTTCCCCATCATTACAAGTTGGAAATGATCAGGGCCTCCGTTTTTTCACCTGCAGCATAGCTGCGCCTTGAATGAGAGCAAGGAGTGAGCACGTTGACTCACAGCTATCTGCACCATACTTCAAGGCGCTCTTTGGAGGCTCTGCTCAGCGCCTGCTTGCTGTGGGCGTGCTGACAACGCGGAGGCCAAGGCAGCGCCGCCACGAGCAGCCGCCTCAGCGGGGCCGCGGGGCCATCGCACGTGGCCGCGGCAGCTGCAGGCGGAGGCGGCTGCCACAGACGCCAGGTCTCGCTGAGCTGCACCCCCAGGGGAAAGTTGGGATGGTTTGGGAGTGGGGTTCTGAGACACAGGGTGCCGCCTGGGCTCTCCCCACGGCACCCTCTGAGTTTCTCATGCACCTATTAGGATGGTGATTGCCTCTGCAGCCCCTTGCCCAGGGGAATATCTCTGCCTATGTAGACCCCTGACACGTGCAGCTGTGCTGACTTTGCTGCCACCCTGGGCTAGATGAGGGGATCAGGCTGCCTCTAAAATGCTGTCGTGGGGAGTGTCAGGGGCACAGGCAGTCCCACCGAGCAGAGAGCTGTGGGGTCAAGGAAGACACCGCACGCTAGCTTTGTGCCCTGCCAGCCCCACTGAGACTTACCCTATAATCATTGCCAATCCGTCTGCCCAAGGATTTGGTGCATTTTGCTTTCTCCTGCAGTTGTGTTTCATGGAAGCACCCCCAGCAAGGAAAGGCAGAGGGACCCTTCATTGTGCGTCTGGTTATGCTTCAGTGCAGAGCTTGGCATTTACTGAGATTTCCAGCCCCACGTTCAAAGGGGGCTTGTGAGCAGCTCCACTGGGATGGTTGCAGTGCAAACACCCTGCGATTTCTTTTTATGGCTCTGGAGAAGACTTACATGTCTCTTACAGCTTCCCAGGCAGAAGAACAGGGCAGACTCTTTTCCCAGGCAGACTCTTTTCTCCTGTCTCCTGGGCACAGAGGGATGCTGGCAGGAGTCTGGTGGGTGCAAAACACTAACCCAGCCCCACGGATTCTGCCCTTGGGATGGCAGGGCCCTGTCCCGCTCTGTGCTGTGCAGCCCTGGGGAGGGCAGTTACCAGGGCAAGGCGCTGCTCGGCACCTTCGTGCTTCAGACACTTCAGCTGTGACTAGAGGTAGAAGGAATATTTTTGGCACAGAGCAAGTTTGGTCCAAAATGCAGCTTTAAGACCCGAAATTCCTCAATC
Source organism: Tinamus guttatus (assembly GCF_000705375.1). Next base: position 159,127 of record NW_010584067.1, on the reverse strand, counting down.
AGTCCAATTTATTAACAACTTTTCTCAGAAAAAGCAGGGGAGTTCTTCTTCTTTTCCCTCAAAATAATTTTTTTGGACATTTTCTAAATAAATGATCTTGGCTTTGTTTCAAAATGACAATTCTAGTTCAAAGATGACCTATTTTAAAAACTTCTTGAAAATACTAAAAAACACATACACCCAACATCTCACATGTGTGGTTTAGATTGACTTTTTTTTTTTCATTTTATGAAAATCCTTTTCCAAATTTTACTTTTAATTCAAATGAGAAAGTCTCCCTCTTCCTCCACCTTGTTGTGGGGCGAGGGAAGGAACAGGCAGCCAAGGACTCCATTTTCCCCATGGCACTGTGGCTACAAGGAACCTCCCTGTCACAGGCTGTGAGACCTCCCCTTCCCTTGATTGCCTGAGCCCTCTCTCCCTCCCTCACTCAGATTTTGCTGCAGTGCCACATTGCTCCATTCCAGGAATAAAAAATGCCGCCTTCAAGGCTGTGTGTTCCTCCCCTGCCCCCACACCATGCTTCCTTCTAAGCCCAAGATTCATTTCTGAATTCATCGATTGCAAACGCAACAAGGAGAGGGAAATGGAGCAGGCTGTGACAGAAAGGGGGTGCACGCTGTGGGAGGAGGGGACAAAAAAAAAACCAAGGGTGGCATCTGCTCCGTCACTTCCACAGGCCCTTCTCCCACATTGGGCTCTGGGTGTCAATGGAGCTGGCTCTGGGGTGCTCGGTCCTTCAAAAACCTGTTCTTCAGGTGGGAGTGACGCTTATATTTAGCATGGGGTAGGCAGAGAGGGGAGGTGCTAGGTAGCATGAGGCTGCTTTTGCTGGCCCTCGCTGGCCAGTCCTGCGTACGTGACACCAAGCAGAAATGGGGGATTCTGTGGAATCCCATGTGCTGAGGGGCAGTTACTGGCTACACATCATCCCATACCCATCTGCTCTCTCTGACTCAGTTGTGACAAGGACTCCAGGAAGAAAAGCGTCTCCAGCAGCAGGCAGGACTGTTGCTGGATTTTGGCTCTTTCAGCCTTTCTTCACTCAGAGGATTTTTCTTAAGCCCTTAAAAGCCCTTTGCTTCTGCCTTTTTTTTTTTTTTTTTTGGGGGGGGAAACATTTCAAAGAACTTCATGATTTCTTTTTCCTAATGTTTAGCGGGTTTTAAGGGGGGTCCCAGCACAGGGGGGAAGCTCTCATCAGGCACCAGCTCTGCCTCCTACTCAGATCAGTGGAAACTGAAAGGCAGCAGAGAGGCAGTCCCTTAATTAGAGAGCTGGTGCTCCCTTCCCTCCTCTTCCTGCCCAGGCCTCAGCGAAAGGCCAGGAGCATCTCTCTGGGGCACTGAAATCATCCTCTGAGGATGGCACATCCCCTGGCTAGGCTTACATATCTCCTGGCAGCTTCATGAAAGTTTGAGGAAAACACATCCAACTTTCTTCTGCAGCGAAACCAATTTGTTTTTATCTACCCTATGTGTGTGCGTAGCCCTCTTTCCTCCTCGTATCTCTGAGCTGTGAACGTGCGCCTCCGGAGGCAGACGCCTGCCGAGGTGGGTGCTCTTATCTCTGCATTCCAGGTCATGAAGCAACATGAGCAAAGTTTGTGAGCAAGCTGGAGATGTTGAGAGCCTGGGTTATCTGTGTAGGCAGCCTCTGGAAACGGGCAGCAGCGCGAAGCACACTGGCATTGTCAGGCATAAACATGCTGGAGAGGAGCACGCATTGAGAGTGTCAAGCCTCTAAGGAGCGTCTGAGTTATGTTTCCTCGCTTTCTCCACTCTCCTTCCTCTGAGGTAAATTCATGAAGAAAAAAAGACTCTCCAGTGCTACCACTTCTCTCCCTGGTGAATGCGCGGGGCTGCTTGTAGCTGAAATATCTGGTTCTAAGGTGACTCTGGGAGTTGAGTGGACTGTTTTCTGGCAAATCTGCCATCCCAAGCTACTGACCCACTGCACAGGCCTGAGTGTGAGGAGGAGAGAGGACCCATGTCACGTGGAAGCTGAACAGCTACAGGGAGTGCAGAGCTGCCTCGCGGCGCCGCCTCAGGCTGGGAAGAAGCGGGAGCAAGACTGCCTGCACTCCTCACTAGCAGAGGGGCACCATGTTGTTTAGACCAGCTTAGGAGATGCGGGAGCTGGGAACACTGCTGCTCACTGAAGCCCAGCATCCTATTTTTATTTGGGAGGCGGTGTAAAAACTGGTGAGGCCCATTTTGGCTCTTCTCCAAAACCTGGCTTTGGTGTGTCAGCTTGGTTAGACCTGAGGGAGATCTAGAAAGAGCTTCTTGCCCGAGCAAGGGTTTAGTTAGATTTCTATAATTAACGACTGCAGCTCTTCTAAGATTCCAGCTGCTTTGCTCTGCAGCCTGCTCCATCAATTTTTCTCATACAACCAGCGCACACCAAAACTCATTCCTGTGAGGAATGAGCACGTATAAATCAAACGCATCAGGAAAACACAAGCAGGAGGGGAGGGGGAATGCAGACTCCAAACGAAACGACATGAGTTAGTGTCCCTGGGAGGTAGGAATCATGTTCCTGTGGTCTGGGAGAAGCTCAGAGGGTCCCAGGTAGTGAACCCTTTAGACATGATCAGGAGTTCTGGCAGCACGAGTGAGACCTCTCTGCAGCCCAGAGCTATGCAAGCTGTGCCCTCATCTTGTCTTAATATAAATAACTACCTTGATAAACTCTGTTTCTGCTGAACTACTTTGTGTTTGGAACAGGCCCTGGGAACCTAGAATGCCCCCTTTCCCCATAAATCCACATTCTTTAGGAAACCTTCCCAGCCTGACACTCCTAACAGTCTCATCTGTCTTATAATATTATCACATCTACAACAGATTACTCCCAGCAGAGGAGACTAACATTGCGTATCCAAACCAAGCATTGTTTTGCTGAGTCCTCATCTTGCCACATGTCTCAGCTCCCCACAGAGCCCAGCAAGACGGCAGCTCTTCTGGAGCTGTGCAGTCACATCACTCCCCCTATGCACAGAGGTTAGTGTCATGTTGGAGCAGTGAAGGCACGTTAATCCTCTACAGACTATCACACAATGCCTAGCATATTGTAGAAGAGAGTATTCTCAAGCAGCAGAAGTATATTCCACAGCTTTTTACACCCTTTACATATTTTGGAAACTACTCCATGCTCCTAAACAGATAATACTAAAACTGCCTCTCAACCCTTGCTTTTCTGATCTACTGCCTTTTCTCCAAGCCAGCAGAGCACAGACCTTGAAGAAGAGGGACTCTTCCCATCCTTTTGGCAGGTCTGTTTTCACCTCTGGACCTTTGGCATAGTCTGTATGCTGAGAGTCCATCCATGCAGGCTGTTGTCTTCTGAAGTTCAGATGTGAATGCTGGCAGCCCTCTCCTTGGTCACTCCCATGGCTGGATCTCATCAGGGTGTTAGCCCAGTGGGCACAGCCATTTGCTTGTAACCTGTTTACCCCCTGTATCCACCTTAGTCTAGCTGCCCAGTCTTTGGTGGCTTGGGGCAAGGAAGGCCAGGCAGAGCGTTATGCTCCTGAGTGCAGCCCTTTAGCTAGTTAGCTGCTACCCTTCACCATCTCCTTTCCCACTTGCCCTTTCTGGACCATGCCAGAGTCCCCATCAGCCTAGAAAGCTGATGGTTTACCACAGCCCTCATCAGATTGTGCTCTCCTGCCCTGTTGCTCACATGGTCTTACTTATCTGACTGGACCTATGTGGTTTCCTTTCAGCCCTGCGCAGTTCTCTGGACTATTCACCCTTCTCCCATACCAAACCTGCTTTAGCTTCTCTCATACAGTATTGGATTGCCGTTTGATTTTCAGACACACTTTTCTCTTGTGTAATTCGGCTGGGCCCTGCGAATTGGCTTTTTCACTGATACATTTTTGCTTAGCTTGAAGAGGATTAAGTAACTTCTTTTACCATTGCAGTCCTATTTCTGGCCTGTGCCTGTTATCTGGGAAGATAGGGCAGCAGCAGCAGGGGGAAGTGTTTTATTAACAGGCTGAGGGATCTGCCACATGGGCCCATCACTTCCCTGCTCCCCACTAAGCTTCTGCAGGTGCTGGTAGATAGAGTTCTGCTAACAATAGAATCTCCCTGTTCTTCCTGCCTTTGTCACCTAAGACAGCTACTGAATTCTCTCTGCCAAAGGCTATTAGCTGCCTTTCAATGAAAAGATTTTATATTTAACATGAATCTACCAGGTCTGCAGTTCCTGGCAAGCATGCGTGGTACACAAAGAGACCACGGGAAGCCCACAACATCACCTTGTAATGCGCTAAGCAGAGCAGGCCACTCTTGCCCGAACAGAGCATGGGCTGCTGGTGAGAAAAATCAACCCTGCATGCCAAGGAAAGGCTGAATGAGTGAAGACCCTAGAAAGAGTTGTCTCACTCCCTTAATGAGAGCCTGCTCAGCTGCTGAGGGTGGTGGGGATAACTCCAAGGCTATTTTGACTATACAGCTCTGCCTCATGTGCTGTAGGAGCCACAAGACCTGGGTTATGACTGAGCCTGGAGGCAACCTCATTGCGATTCTAGCCCATGGCACAAGCCAGCCTGCCCACAGCAGTTCTCAGCAGGAGGCACAGGAGCTGTCCTTGCTCTAAGGCTGTCATGCAGGAGGTAAACAGTGTCCGTTGCTCCCCTCAGCACCAGAAGGGCAGTCTCTGTGTCACACGTGGAGCGCATGCAGCAAACCTTCCTGTGTAACCTCAGCGTCTCATCAAGCTAATTATCCCCGCATGGCACTGGGAGCACATGCTCCAGCCAACTTTTCCTACCACACACCATGAAACATCTTTTTCCCTTTGTGAGTTGCAAAGGCCTCTGAAGTGCAGCAAAGTCATGCTCAGCACCTCAGCCATGCTTCTCCTATGCACTCCAGAAAGGAGATCCTCCACCTCAGAGACTGCTGTCAGTGTTTCCAAGTAATAGTGCATAACACCAACCCCCAGGAGCACGTCCAGGCAGTAATTCTTCCCAGGAGAAATCCTATTAGCTCAGCAGTGTTCTGGAAAATCTGGTCTTTGTTCTCCCCTTGACGAGACACCATGAATTCAGGCTGTGACAGGTCTTTGCCACATGCCATCAGTGCTGTGACAGACTGTAGGAAGGAACAGAGCTGTCTTTAAGTGATATCTGCCTCATCTGGCCCCATGGTAACTCCTGAGCAGATAGAGCTTTATCATCCTGCGTCAGCATCTGTGAAAGACTAGTGGGGTACATGAGGAAGGAGAGCTCTGCCTCCCGCCCATGGATGACTCTATTGGAACAGACTAGAACAGCGCAAGGCATGAGCTTTCCCTGAATAACCAAGATTAGACTGTGAATAAGAGGAATTAGCTAAAGGTCAACCCAACTAGAACAAGAATAATGAACACAGGCTTAAGGAACAGCTGTGTGCAATTGCTCAAAGTACATCAAATCCTGTCTTTTTTTTTTTTTTTTTTTTGACTCTTGGTGGCCATGGGAGGCAGAGATGTTAGCAACAGCCAAGAACTCTTCTGGCCAAGGGGCTGCAAGATCCATCATAAGGCAAACACCTGGTTTCTCTGCCCTACATTCTCTGAATTGCACACAAAACAGATAAGCATTGCCATTGATTCCCCGCTCTCTGATGGGCACAACCTCCTGCAACAGTCCATGCTGCCCCCTTGCAACAAGGTCCCTTGCTCCAGGGGTTAATGTGCTGCACCCTGGCCCTTCTGGTCCTTACAGACAAATGCCTCTCCTGAGAGCCTTAGACCCTATAATTAACCCTTGGCCCTTCAGACCAAATGGAGCTGGAACATGTTGACCTTTGCAGCCCACTGGAGAGTTCAATTAACTTCAAGAGCTTTTTTTTCTGGGAGCATTAGTTCAGGAAACAAAGAGCTCTGAGAAGCGTTGGAACATTGTCATCAAATTGTTCTGAGCATCTCTATTTTTAGCAGAAGGGTGAAGGAGAGAAGGGAGCTGAAGACAATGCCTGAGAGCCCCTGAGCGCGGGACAGTGGCAGTAGTAACAGGCCCGTCTCAGCAAACACCTTTCTTGGTCCCAAGCCTGAGGTAGAAGAGGAAAGGGGCTTTAGGGTGGTGATAGTGGTGCTTTTTTGAAAAATGAAATGAAATTCCATTTTCACCACCCCACCCCCATGGTCAGAAAATGAGACCCACAGATAGAGCTGGAGATAATGGCAGGTTGCCATGGAAATGTGCATTTAGTCTCACTGTTTCCATGGTAACTGAAAGACATACCATTCTGCTCTTCTGAAGGATGCCAAAGGTAAATGAGTACTGATTAAAACAGGGGCACAAACTTGGGCTCTAATCAGCCACAAAGACTAGGGCCATAAACTCTTATTGCTCAAGCAGGAAATATTAAGATCCATACAAGTGATCCGAAGGCGAGAGGCAGAAAGCACCAAAATCGCCCTCCACAAAGTGGGGAAGAGTGGCCTGTCTCACCTAGCTTCCGCTGCCTTGCCATGGCACATCTGGCCATGGCCGTATGCCAAGGTCACCTCAAGGTCACGATCCACTGTGAGCTGCTTCCCGGGCAGACACCTGCGCAGATGAAAGCCACTTGCTTTGGCTAAACCTGGGAACCACACAGGGCAAACGTTTTCCCCAGAATAGACACATTGGACCCATGGTCCCATACCTACTTCCTGGTGGTGCTTAGGTCAACGATTCTTCCTTAAATTAAAAAAAATATATAGGGGAAAAATAAACACGGGTGGAATAGTTTGATCTAATAAAAGTGGATGCAGTTTGCTCTTGCCAGGATCTCTCTCCTTGAATCATGGTTCTCTCTATGCTACCTGACAACCATATCTAACAAAGTATCATGTGTGGTTATCCCTTTCTCTGCTAACCATCTCTCAAGAAGCTATGGCCTTTTCCAGGGGAGATGGTGAACAGTGAGCAGGAGCATCTGCTGGTATGTGTGAAAGAACAAGAGAAGAGAATGGAGCATTAAAATCAAGCATCTCCAAGCACACCTTCCGCTGAGGAACAGGACTGTCGCATTTGCTGGTGGAGGCAACCTAGAGCTGGCAGCTCCATTCTCAAGTGAGTGTTGTAGTAACTCATTCTGTAAATACAGTCTGCTTGGCTCAGCATGTCTGAATTCAATAAATTCCCTTGGCCAGTGCTCGCTAAGGGTGTGAATCATTTAGAAGGTTTTATACCACTCCGTTTTGTACTTCAAGCTGCCAGGGCATGTTCAAAGTGCTCCAAGGTTAAAGACAGTCTTGATGTGAAAACAGTCGCTTTTAGGGTGCAGGACATGGATGAGAGAAATCTTTTATGCACTTCTGCTTTTCTATTATCACTTCTTCCACCATTCAATGACTCATTCCTCCTCCAAGTGCTGAATTCAGGCAACTCCTAGGAAAGCAGGAAATTATACCACTGAACTGGGTAAGGAGAAGCCCATCTGGGTGAGTTCTACTCACCTCCCAGCTGTCTCCTTAACTTAACCAACAGGTCTGTACAGATGTTGAATATCACAAGGACAAAGACTGATCCTAGTTATGGGACTTATCTTGGGGTCAGATCAGTCGCCCCCATAACAGCCTCCTAAGTTCAGCCCTGTCATAAGCTATTTGCAGCAAGAAATGCTACGCACAAGTCCACTGAGGTGAGTCTTTTCATGCACATCCCTAAACTATGAGAAAAGAGACATGACAGCAAAATCAGCCATTTTTCTAACACTGCCTGACTTGAAGGCTAGAAGAGGGAAAGGTTACCCACCCTAGACAGATTAGAGGAGAGAGCAATTTTCAGGAACAGAATCAGTGCCACAGTTTGAGATGTGCCAGCCCTCTGCTAACAAGTCCTTGCAGAGCTCCCACAAGCCCTGACCAGAGTAAGGATTTCTATTCCATCCTCCCCTACATGCCTGCTAGTGACATTCATTATTGTGCCCTTCTCTGCTGAAGTTTTATCCTAACATAGGTTTCCATAAATATCTTTCTTGATCATTCATTCCTTGTCAGGTGGGTGAACTGAGAGAATCCTCCTTCTTCATGTGGGAGCAGAGAAAGATTTTCCACTGCAGTTTCTCAGCTGCAACAAAGCAAAGGCTTTGTATTGCTCTGCACTCCTGCTGTGCTCCCAGCATGAGGGCTCTGGCCTGTCCCCATGCTGTAGGCATCCCACAGATGTGCCTCAGCCGTCCCTCACAGCCCAAACAGACTGAACCCCCAGCATAATCCTCTACACCTTTTTCTTCACACCACCAGCCTTGCTCCACAGCCTGCAAGTTGGTACCATCTTTATCCCCTAAGGCTGGCCAGTGCACAGACCCTGATGTTTTCTCTTCCTTCCGTAACAGTCAGAATTTAGCCTCTTAACTATAAAAAAAATCACTAAGGTACTCTTCACTCCATTCTGCTAAAGCAAACTCCTCTTTCCTGGCTTTCTAGACATGGACTGAAATTTCCAGTGTCTGAGGAACTGCCTTAAAATAAAGGTGCCAGGAGGGTTCTGGAGGCTGGCAGACAGCCCTTGGCATCTGTTCTCTACGGGGAACTGTAAGACTAGTTGCTTTGGCCGGGAGATTCTAACACCTGCTCACAGGCGGCAGGACTGCAAGGCAAAGAACAGCACCTTGTATAGCTGGAGCTTCTCCAGCTCCACGCAGTTTCTCCAATCTAAAGAGAACCACAGTGCAGTGATGCCAGGTGGAGTTGGCTCCTGCCTGCCACCTAAACAGGGGACTTCTGCTCTTGCCTGGATCTCCTAAGGAGCACATCACACCTCACTGCAGACCCAAGTCTAAGTGTCTTCCCGCTCCCCGCACTAGGTACCGAGGAGCAAGGGGTCCACCTAGCGCAGCAGGAGCAGAACTGCCACTGCACACCCGGCAGGCCATACACCCGGGCGAGCCGTGCACCCAGCAGGCCGCACACCTGAGCGGGCCGCACAGTCAGCGAGCTGCACACCCAGGGAACTGCACACCCAGCAGGCCATACACCCGGGCGAGCTGCACACCCAGCAGGCCGAACAGCCGGCGAGCTGCACACCTGACGGGTCGCACATCCAGGGAGCCGCACACCCGGGCGAGCCGCACTCACAGCCCCGGCCCTGTCGAGGCCATGTGAGGGAGGGACAAGGGAAACTCCCTGAGCGAGGAGGCCCTTCCGCGAGGACAGCATTTGCTTGACGTATTTCATTAACAGAGCATGACTAAAAGTGGGAGCACCCTAATTATCCCCATTTCCAAAGTGGGACAACGCTACATCCCATTCCCCCTGACAGACACGTAACTAGATAAAGCTTGTTGACTGGAGGAACAAATGGAGGGGTTGTGCTCTGCCTTGGTTCCCACCCATATTCCGTGACAGCAGCAGACTACCTATGAGCTCCCACCTATGGGCAAAATTAATGCTGGCAGGCTGTAAGCTCTCTATCAGTAGAAAACATCGGGCAGACCGGTGCTATACATATGCACCGCTGACTAGTTTAGAAGGGCAGCTGATAAGCTGAACAAAACAAACAAACAAAAATATTTAAGGCAACAAGCTCAAAAGCTTGCAGCTTGCCATAAGTTTCCTTGAGACCAAAGTCAGTGTCCTCAGATTCAGATCTTAGACAATTTGGTTGTGCTCAGATAAAACACAGAGGAGGGAACAAAAATAATTTTCCCATCTCTCCTTTTACCCAAAAGCAGATGAATCACTTTGATTAGAAGACGTCTAGTGGCAGATAAACTACAGAAAATAAGAAATCAAAAGGATATAATTTAGGAAACCACTAGGCTTTCCACCTATGGGAGGTTCAGAAAGGAAATGAGCTAATTCACTTCATCATAAAACTAGACACAAGGCGGGGCTTTGGGTTGGGGAATAGATCAAACTGAGGCAAAGTTTGAAAGAGATTTTCAGACAACTAAGTCAAAAAGATGGGACTTGAGGACCGTTAAGCAGTATCCCCTACATGCATCACCTGAACTTGCCTTCCTCCTGGCAAGAGAAGACAGCAGACACACTATGAAACCTGAGAGCTTGAATGACTTTTGAAATTCCAAATCAGGCTTAGGAATAGCCTAAAATAGCACTAGGGGAGAAGGTGGAAGGAGGGAGGGTGTGTGTGGGTGTGATGTGCACTTTTTTTTGGTGGGGGGGAGAGGGTTAAAAAAAAAAAAGGATATTAAAAAAACCTATTAATCCTGCCTACCTCAAGCTTCTCTTTTTGTTACATAGGCTGCACTTATAACAAATAAAACATTCATCAGAGGGACTGAGAGCACAGCAAAACCACTGCAGATTCCTAAGCCCCAGGCAAACCCGTTGTGCGTTCAGAGATTCAGTGAAAGGGCTGGAAAAGCCCTCAGTGAGTGGGAAAGAGCAAGGCCAGCAACACTGGGAGGTCTAAGGGAGAAAGACTCAGAGTACCATTTGGGGAAAAAAAAATAAAATAAAAACAACCAACCCACCCCATCAAGGGCTAAGTGACAGTATCCCAAAGAAAACAAATTCTAACCCTGTGTAGAAATGCACGAACAATACCAAGCATGTTTGAGGGCTTTCATTTCTCAGTACGAGCTCTCAGTATCACACACACACAGAGCCAGCTCTTGCGCAGACGGGGGGCTCTGCGCTGAGCACGGGGCAGGGGAGCCCGCACCGCTGGCAGGTGGCTCCCCGGGCACAGCAGCGCATGCTCACAGCCGCTTCACGGTCCTGACGGGGAGGCCAGCAGCTCTCTGGGATAAGAGCAGGGCAGACACACAGCGCTGGAGCCACCTGTGGCAGCCTGCATTACAGGGTGAGGGGGATGAGCTGGAACCACTGTGAAGAGGAGTGGCGAAACCCTTCCAAGGGCTGCAGGCAGGATCCGCAGGCGGCATCCGTTCACAGAGGTCCAGTCAGAATTTGACAGAGAAGGAAGTCCCACAGGAGCAGCCCTTCTCAGCCTGTGGGTTGCTCACCACCTGGAAGGAGCTGCGGATCAGCTCCTGGCTGAAGTCCACCATGGAGCCCTTCACAAAGGCCAGGCTGTCCACGTCCACCACCACGCGGGCGCCACCTTGCTCAAACACCCTGCAGAGGAGAGACGGGGCACATGTTAACCGGCAGTGTGGCATACGATAACCAGCACACATTAACCGGCGCATGGTACATGTTAACCGTCACACATTAACTGGCATCGCGGCACATGTTAACTGGCACACATTAACCAGCAGCACAGCACACGTTAACCGGCACACATTAACTGGCAGCGTGGCACATGTTAACCGGCAGCACGGGCCCCGCATTGCCTCCATGCTGGCCCATGGGGATGCTGCCCACTCGTGCTTGCCTGTCGTCGGGCTGGATGACCGTGTCCAGGGAGAACTTGTACTGGAAGCCGGA
>NW_010584067.1:119251-141193 GCF_000705375.1 Tinamus guttatus | reverse complement strand
TCCAGCGCGCCTGGTGCTTTGGCCTGCCCGACCGGGGCCGGAGCCGAGCGATGCCCCGGCTGTCGCACCAAGGACCTTGGGGTGCCTGTCTGAGGGCCCGGGTAGCCTGTTAGGACCCGATGTTGCTGCCTGGAGAAGGCCTTAACACAAGAAGTCTTTGCTCTTTCTTGCAGGTTCCAAAGATGGAAGCATCCAGGAAGTGAACGTGAGCCCCTGTCCCACACAGCCGTGCCAGCTCCACAAGGGGACATCCTACAGCATCAATGTTACCTTCTCCAGCAGTAAGAATTAGTTCCTCTAGGCCTCAGGTGTTGGGGGGTAGAAGTTTTTGTGCTGTCCTGTGCAGAGGGATGGGACAGCCGGAGGGGAGGGGATCCCTTTGTACCTAAGTGTTTGGGGAGGATTGGGGAAGGATGGTTGGATGGGGGCTCTGGAAGGGAAGAAGTAGCAGCGAAGTAGTTGAAGAAGGAGGAAGAGCACTGCCTGTTTGTGTTCCCTGCCATCTCCAGGCAAGCTGGGGGGGATGGCTGAGGACATGAGAATGTGGAAATGCTTTCTCTGCCCTGGTGTCACTCCTGGTTCTCCATGTTCTGCAGAAATCGAGAGCCAGGGCAGCCAAGCAAAGGTGTATGGGGAGATGCTGCATGTGGATATACCCTTTCCCATTCCTGAGCCTGATGGATGCAAGTCTGGGATCCAGTGCCCCATTCAGAAGGGCCATTCCTACAGCTACCTGAATAAACTCCCTGTGAAGAGCGAGTACCCTAGTGTAAGTAAGGCAGAGGCCGGTCAGCTCCTCTGAGCTATCGTCCTTCCCCAGACAGTCCTGCAGCCTGCCTTTAAGGAAGGAGACCTTGTCTTGTGGCAGTGAGGAAAAGGCTAGAAAAACTTGCTGGTGTCACTTCTGATGCGAACATAGCTTCATCTCTAATTCCTGCTTTGGGACAGAGCCGGCAGAAGCAGCCTGGGTCCAGCTGCAGGGAAGCTGTTTCAGCTGCCCAAGCATTTTGTACTTTCGTACTCTGCTTGGTTGTTGCCTCTGCAGAACCTGCTACGTCCAGCTTAAACACTCAAGTTTGGGCGTGTTCAGCTTCCGGACACAGCTCAGCTGGGAAAGTTGCTTCCCTCTCCACTTAACTCGTAGAGTGGGGGCATCAGTGCACACTGTGCAAGTATCTTGTGTTGCGCTGCAGATCTCTCCGTGCATGCAGGATACTCCAGAATTGCTGCACGAGTGTGACCTCCCTACTGCAGCTGAGGCAGCTGTCTGCCCAGAGCTCCTAAGGCCTCTTCCTTGTTCCACAAACCAAGCAAAGCTACCCTGTGTCCTTCCCTTTCCAAACATACTCACTTCTCTGTTCTCTTTTCTCTCTCTTCCAGATTAAGCTGATTGTGAAGTGGGTACTAGTAGACGATCAAGACCAGATGCTGTTCTGTTGGAAGATACCGGTGCAGATCACCAGCTGAGGAGCCCTAGTTAGCAGGGCTTGGGGAGGGGACAAACAGAGAGAAGATTACACAGACCAAATTCTTCTATGTAATAAGCATTTCTTACTGCTTCCTTGAGAGCTTTACAGCCTCTGAGCAGCCACTACTGTGTTCCTGCAAGGTCAGCAGTGGGTAGGGGGCTCTTATCCCAGCTGAGAGTCCCCTGGAGTATTCTGACAACAACTTTGGGGAGCAGAGTCTGCTACTGTAGCAGGTGTGACTGAATATTAGGCGTTGTTTTCCATGTGCTCTGTGGAAAGTGCTTTAGTTTCTTGAAACAGAGCTCTCTCCCCCTCACAAAAGAAATTTCTCTCTGCAATGAAACTGGCTAGTATCTAAGCTGCTACCTGGTAACCCTTCAGTGCCTCTTGTAGAATGCTGTCTGTATCCATCCTCCATTTCTCCTGCTGTGGTGACCAGAGTGCTCCTGGGACATGTGCCTACCATCCACACAGCTGAAGGAGAGGAGGCTTTTCCCTGAGCTGGCAACCTCGTCTGTTCTGGCCACTGGCAGATCTGCGGCTGGGAAAACTTTCTTTGGTGGATGCAAAGCCAATGGCGTTTGGTGTCTCTGCAGGGATGATTCTTTCTCTAACCAATGGTTTGCACTACCTACTAACTTGGGGCTGCTGGGGGCTCCACAATCTATTTTTATAGCTTTCCTTTTAATAAAGGCTAAACAAAACTTGCCTAAGTTGTTTTCTGTGAGTGGAGGGAAGGAGGAGAAATGGAGACCATGGAGCTCTTATTTCTCAGTTCAAGACATGGATGATGGCCATGCTTTCCCTGCAGCATCCTAGCATTGGTGAGGGTGCCCTGTGGGCAGCTCATACCTCTGTTCTGCTGCTGACTGCTGGGACAATGTCTGTCTCTGCTCCTGCCCTGCTCGTCCTGCACTAACCTGAAGCAGTGCAGAAGCTCTCCAAAGACATGATTATTTTTGACATGGCCCTGCTTCCTGCTGCATGGATAAGGGCCAGTCTTCCAGCAAGAGCTCTTGAGACCTGTAAAGCCACTCCCAAACCTCAAGGCCTCTTGCCAACTGGGGGAATATGGAGACCAATGCTTAAAGTGCACCAGCCTTTTAAGTGCATGAGGCAGGCTGTGAAGAGGCCATATGTGCTATAAGTCTGCATGGGCTGGAGTTGGCTCCTGCAGCTGGGAGGGGCCTAGGTGAGATAAGCAAGTATTTGGCCTGGCAAGGCACTCTTATCCATAAGTAAGAGGAGACGAGTTGTCAGCATGAGAGGGGCAGGAATCAGTCTGCAATGATGAATGGGCCTTGCCAGACTTGGACCTCCTGAGAGGACATGGCTCTTGTACCACGAGGCATTTCCCCTTGGCAGACAGAAGGCAGACACAGTTCTGACCGCCCCAGTGTCTTGAGCCATAGGGCCCAAAATAAATGTTTTATTTAACAACATGACAGAAGTTCCCAGCAGATTCGCTTAAAAAAAAAAGTCACCAACAACTTTACAGAAACTAAACTGGAACTGCCCTTCCTCCCACCCACTCAGACAGCACAAGGCATGAAGGCAAAGTGCAGGGGTACGGATGTGTCCAGGACGGCTGCAGGGAGAGGTGCTGTGGGGACCCAGCAGGCTCCAGACCGTGTCTCAAGGTTAGGCAGCAACTTCAGAAAGCTGGGGTTGACCCCCGCCTTGCTCTGGCCTGGGGCAGGGTCTTCGTAGTGAGCGAGGGGGTGAGCACTCATGGGGGGACAAGGCTTGTTCCTAGGTCAGTGCAGCAGTGGTGCTCACTTGGTGGGGGAATGAACCAGATTTTTGTGCAGTGAGGGCAGGAGACAAGGACTATGTGACAGGGGAAGGTGCCCTGCAGGCCTCTGCGGGGGGAGGCGGTGCAAGCTAGGGAGGCTCTGCTGTGGCAGAAGCAGGAGCTGGCAGTGAGGCCAGGAAGGATGGGGGCTGCAGAGGCTCGGCGCTCAGCCCTGGCCAGTACACATGCAGACACTGGGCCCTTCTCTGTGCTGCCAGGTCCCAGGTCCACGAGCAGAGTGCCAAAGGGAGCACCCTCACCTGCAGCTCTCCAAGAGCTACGCTGCCGCTGGCCTCTGGGCGGTCTGGGGCACACAGTGGTGGGGCTGGGCCAGGGCCACGTAGCCCGGAAAGCAGCGGCAGCGGTAGGAGCCCTCCGTGTTCTCGCATGTGCCACCATGGCACAGAGGCTCCGGGTTGCTGACCTCCTCGCACTCATTAACGTCTGTAAGGAGAAGGGCTGTGAGCTGGTTGCGTGAGGATGCCCCGCTCCCCACACAGCAAGCAGCCAGCATCTGCCTGCGCTGCTGCCAATTCCATAGTTTCCCCCAGCCTCTCCAAGCCTCTATGTTCTTCCAGCACCCCCAGGCTGCCACCATGACCCCCCCAGCCTCCTGCACCCATCACACCAGACTGCACTCCTCTCCCCACTCCTGCCTCATTACCCTGTTTAGCACTGCTCCAGAGCAGCCCCCTTCCCCACCAAGTGTGATGTCCCCAGCATCTGGCATCCCCAGCGTTAAGACAGAGCCTCCCCTCCATCCCCCTCAGCAAGCCACACCAGATAAGGTGCCCGCCAGCACGATATGGAGCTGGGGACCACCCAAAGGAACACAAGAGCTCCCTCTGCTCTGTTAACAAGCTGTCCTACAGCGTAAGATCTGGGAGAAAGGCCAACTCCAGCCTTGGAAAATGCCCTTTCCTGATCTTAAAGGCTGGGGGAGGCACATGACAGTGACCCTGAGAGGCTGATTATCACCTCCAGGACCAGAACACAAAGGAACCTTGCGCTGTGCAAACAAGGGGTTGTTTTACTAACCTGTAAACTGGGCCAAAGTGCTCATCCAGCCGCTCTGCCGCTAGGCCAGCTGTTCACAGCAGGGAGCCCCACATGCAGCTGCACCAGCTGCAGATTAGCTCTGCTGAAGGCAGCTTTCAGGACAGTCTCTAAACTACTTTGACGTGTGGAGAGGCCACCAGCTGGGAAAATGGTTCCTGTCTGTCTCAGAGCCCTTGATTGCAACTATAGGACCTTGAAATGCCTGCCCAAACCCCAAATTCCCATCTGACCACAAACTTCAGCCTCACCCTGAGCAGACTGGCAGTGACTCCAAACCCCAGGGAAGAAGAGTGAAGGGAGGAGGCACAACTGATTCATCAGTCCACCCAAGTGAGAGCAAAAGACTGAGCAGAGACAGACATCAGGAGGCCTGAGCAGTTCTGCACACCCACGAGCCCTTAGGTCACCTTAGCATGACTGGGGCTCTGCACAGATGGGCCACCTGTCAAAAAGAGGGAAGTAGAGCTCTAGGGATTAAGGTTTGAAGCAAAGCCTGCAGGTGCAGTATGGGGAATTACAGCAGGTGCAGGAGGGACAAGAAATAGAAAGGGGAAATGTGAGATGTGAAGACTCTCACATGTCAAGTGGAGTAAGGCAGCCTTAGCATGAAACCGAAGCAATGGTTGAACTGGCAGTCTCGGAATAAGCACAGGACTGGAACATCAGCACAGATGCGACAGGTTTGCTTAGAAGTCCAAGGAGGAAAGGATGTTAGGGAGCAAACTGAAGAGCAGGCCCCAATATAGCAAGGTTGTCTATGAAGTGCTGTCCAAGGAGACTCTGCAGGCTGCGAAGGGGTGGAAGACGGCCTTGTTGGTGTCTCCAGGGAAATATAAAAGGGGAAAGAGCAGGCAGGATGTTGCCGCAGGGTTGGCCATGGACCGCAAAATCAGGGGGAGGACTAGAACAAGCAAAAGCATCTTTAGAGCTTTTCAGAGCAAAAGCATCGGAAAGTCAGAAGCACTAGAGCTGTTGGTAGTGTGTGGCTCCAAGAGTGAGCCTCATCGCTTGAAGAGGGCAGTGGCTTTCAGTGTCCCAGGAGACACTGTCCCCAGTATACAGGGATAGCCGTATTGCCTCAAAGGACAGAGGAATTGGGGGGATCCAGCCCACACTTAGAGACAAGGGCAATACAGAAGAGAGAGACAACAGCACCAGAAATGCTTTAAAGTCCTGAATGCAGCAAGGTGTGTGAGTAAGCACCATTGTAGAGGAACCGAAGGGAAAAAATGAGAATCATTCCAGTATAAAATGGCTGCAAGTTAAGAGAAGACACAAAGGGCAAAAGAAAAGGCTCTATAAATACATTAGCAGGAAACAATGGAAAAATGTAGGTCTGCTCCTTATCAGAGGAAGAAAGAAAAGCCAGACAATGCTGAGCCAGATAGCACAGCTAACACAGGCTTTGTTCCAGCCAAAATGTTGTTCCAGCCATAAAATGTTCATTGGGATCAGACATAGTGTGGACCACGTTTAAAGTGTTTAAATGAAGGCACAAGAGCACAGGCAACGTTGTGAGAGGTAGGCTCAGGAACCAGTTACATAAAATAGTTGCATTTCATATCGTTAAAGACCTACTGAAAATCATCTTCAAATACTTAATGCTCCAAAAGTTCCTGAAAAGTTAGTGGTTTTCTCTGAGATGGAGGATAAAGGAGATCCCAGAGACATGAGGAAAGGTAACAGGACAGTTCTCTTCAAAGACGAGGAAGAATGCAAATTACAGACCACTCACCCTTACTCACTATAGCACCTAATCACTGAGTGATTAGGTCAAAACTCTCTTCCCTCCAAAGAATATTGAGGTCATTAAGCTGCCAGTGAAGATCTGTTAAGGTCTGATTATGTTAAACCAAGCTGCTTCAATTCACTGACCTGATAACTAGCCTCGCAGAGAACAAGTGGGTGTGATATGTCTTGGCCATGGTAAGGATTTCAACACACTCTCACATGACACTCTAAAGCAGAGTAAGAAAACATGGTCTCCATAGAACTACAGCAATTGCACAAAGAGTTGCAAAGCTGCAAATTAGGAAGAGCTGGCTGCTCAGATAAAGGTCCTTTAAAGTAGAGTCTGCAGGGGTCTGTCCAGATCCCTAGTCCATTCAATACTGTCATTAGCATGGACAAGGAAATGCCTATGAAATGTGTGGTTATCTCAAATTGTAAATATTCTGGAGAGGAGGCCCAAAGTTCAGACTTACTCTGATAAAGCACAGAAACAGTCCAAAAAAATCAACCAGATAAAATTCGCTGAAGACAACTATGAAGCACTGTGGACAACTATGAAGAAAAAGAAACATAGTGCACAAATGCAGAATGGGGAATAAAGGGTTAGGAAGCTGTTATGCCCAGCAGCATCTGGGGAAGTAGAGGCCACAGGCTTTGTAAGAATTACTTGCATGATTGTGTCACACAACAAAGGGATGCTGGGAGCTGCAGGGAGTGCCGTGGCTAAGGAAGGAGAGTTTGTCCACCCCGCTGAGTGCCCGGGGCCCAGCTGCATTGTGCGAGGGCTGGAGACAAGATGCACGGATGCAGAGGAGATGAATAAGGAAGCTTTAGGGGCCATGGCTCACAGGGCAGAGTGCAAAGTAGTGGTGAATTCAGAGAGGACTTAGCAGGGATATAGCAACAGTGGCCGGTCATTACTAATTACGAAAATTATATGAAGCAAACTATATGAAGCAGGGTGTGATCAGCTGCTCCCCATGTTCACTATTGCACTAAGATGCACTGATTTAGCTGTCAGCAAGAAAGATCTAGGATGAATACTAGGAAGTTCTTCCCAGCTCTAAGGGAATGAAGCACCAGGAAAGCGGGGAATACTTTTTCTGGATCCTCCGACAACTGTCCCAGCTAACACCAGTAGAGAGCGGCAGCAGCTAAGAGATGCCAAGGCCATGTTGCCTTCCACAGAAGGGAGTCGGGAAGGCCCTGTACCCCTTCTGGGGCCGACCCCCTTCTGGGGCCGACAGGCTCTGCAGCAACTCACCCACGCAGGCCATGCGGGTCATGTCCAGGTGGAAGCCATCAAAGCAGTCACAGGTGTAGCCCTCCCTGACGCGCACACAACGTCCGTTCTCACAGCCATTGAGAATCCCACACTCTTCAGCCTGCAGCCCCTCGAAGCCCTCATAGCGGCCTGTGGGATGTCAAGGTGGTGTAAGAGCAGGGCGACCTTCCTTCAGCCCACAGAGGGGATGCCAGGCAGGTGGTGGGATGGCGCTGGTGAGGCTAAAACAAACTCAGAGCGTCTGAAAGCGCAGCAGGCAGAGAGAGGTCACTCCAAAGCTGGAGCGCCTTGTTGGGGTGGCACCTGCCAGGCAGTTCCACAGATACATGCTAGGTTGGAAGGCACCTCTCTGTGTCTCCCAGTACTCACCGGTTTGGCTGGGCAGGTAGCGTGGCAGGGGTTGGACTGGGCCATGGTGAAAAGGGCTGCCACGAAATTCACTGTTGGGTTCTCTCCGAGGGAAACTGGCATCAGGGTTTGCATACTCAGACTCCAGGTAGTTGTAATAGGGTCCCATATCTGGACTGGTAAGGCCATAGTGTGAATCCTCCAAACTCGGTCCATACTCATACCTAGGCCTTTCTCGGAGATCAGCCTCTCTCTCACTGTCTTCACTGGCCCCGTTGCACAGGAAAGAAAAATCAGCTACAAACAGTGAGAAAAAAGGGTTAGCATAGCCTGGCTCAATAGAGATAGGTCTCCTACAGCTGGCAACAGCATGTCCACATGAAGCCAGCAAAGGCAGGCCTGCATTCAGTAGGAGAGGGCTCCAACTCTTCATCTCTGTAACCTGCTGGTGGGGACCGTGTCTCTGAGGAGACCGGCTACTGTCTGGGGCCAGGGAGCCGTTGAACAGTGAACCCAAACTCCCAGTGTGTTCATGTCCCCTCCAGGCACTGCTGCACTTCTAAACTGAGCAGGACTGGACTTTGTGCAGCTTGAAGAGGAGCTATATGGAGCACAGAGGCACTCCCCTCTCAAACACCTTGGACTCAGTTTTCACCTGTATCCTACTCCACTATTGTATCTCAGCCCTTGGGACAACTTTGGCAATGAGGAAAATGAGAAGAGCCACAGTTGCAGTCGTACATGGCCAACCATAGCTGGCACAACCTGTCCCCACCTCTGCCACGGGACTGACTGCCCATGCCCATGCATGCTCACCAGATGACCTGTGTGGGCAGAGCGCGCAGTTCTGACCCCAGGCTTCACCAAGCCGGCAGCAGCATTCGGTGTACGTGGTCTGCTCCCCATGCAGCAGGTCTTGGCAGATGTAGTCAGAGACTGTCTGCCAGCACACATCCAAGTGGATTTCGTACTCGTCCAGGCCATCTGAGAGTGACACAAGCCAAAGATGCTGGAAGGTGCAAGGAAGGCGCAATCCACATGTCTAGAGAGAGACAATCACGTAACCCGTATCCTGGCCTTCAGACTGGGCCTGGTGCTCAAATCCTTCAGCCTGACACTGAACCCCAACTCCCTGTTCCCTTGTCAGCAGCCTCTGGGGTTGGTGATGTCTCTGCAGGCGCTCAGCTGCAGGGCAAGATGTTAGGGGTAAAGGCAGGTTGATAGCAGGGCACAGTCTTACCTGCCTGGCTAGAGAGGTTCACGCAGCGATTGCCGGTTGCATCCAGCACAAGGGGGAGGCTGCAGAAGCAGTGGTAGGAGCCAACTGTGTTCAGACACTCTCCATTGATGCAGTACACTTCATTCTGACACTCATCCTGATCTGTCAATGCACAAGGAGAGAGCAATTTTTCAGGCTGGCAAGCATGGGCAACAGGAGCTAACCTCTGCCCTGGGGGTCTCTGCCACTTCTTCCCCCATTCCCCTAGGAAGGTCTCAGGAAGCTGTTAGCCAGACCTGACCCTACAACACAGACGGCAGGGACAACAACGAATGTAGTAGCACTGCTGACCCTTCTCACACAGCATGGACCCCTTTTGCTCTTCAGGACCATCTTACCAACACACTCAAGCCTGCTAGAGTCATAGAAGTAGCCTGTTCGGCAAAAGCACTTGTAGCCTGGCACCGTGTTCAAACACTGTCCGTTGCGGCAGAATTCAGAGCCGAATATTTCACATTCATCCATATCTGAGAGAGAGATGGAGGGAGAGAGAGTGTTTCAGGTACCAGAGCCATGGTAGCAAGCCGTGCTGGACTCTATGCCTGAAGAAGCTTGCACAACATCTCAGCCTGGCCTCAGCAGGCCCCCAAAGTGAGCTCTCCTCTTCCACCTGCCTTACGCCTGCAAGCAAATAAGGAAGCACTCACAAGCAGAGCATGAGAACAGATGACAGAGGATCTCTTTGGGCATTCCACAAACAGGAATTTCAAACATATTTCCAAAAGGTCAAGAAAAAAATCCCTGGAAGTAAAGTGTCTTGAAGCCACCCATTGAGGGATTTGGCTCAGCAACTGGAAGGGCTTTATGTCTTACTGGATCCCAGCCCTCATTTGAAACATATATGGGAGATTTCTACCAAGAAAGAATCTCTGCCAGCGGTGAGGCAAGACTGGCAGAAGAGGCACTAATGGCTCAGTGATATTAAGAATCTTATTTCTCTGGATGGAGGGAGGCAGCCATTTCTTTGAGCCGGACATCAGCATTCCCTACCACCACCCTGGGGAGATAGTTCTTTGCCTCGATCTCCTTGCAGCCTTTCCACTTCCATCACTCTCTTCCCTGAAAGAAAGAAAATAGTGCTAGTACCTGTGAAAGAGACTTCTCCAGAGAGCAAGTCTTTCTGGGGAACATAACCCTTCCCAAGAGGGCAGATCTCGTCATACTCCACTGTCCAGGAGGCAGATGCCAAGGGGACATGGGAAAAAAAAAACAGAGAAGATCATTAGTGTAACCAGACCAGGAGCAGATGGGCAGAGAACTGGCCCTACCTGGGCTTGGAAAGGGGGTGGTGAGGCCGCAGTCCTACCTGTGCCCAAGACGGGGCAGGGGTAAGTCTCACAGTTGTCACCCCAGGCCGCCCCCACAGTACAGCAGCACTCTTCTTTGGTGACGTTCTTGGCCAGGACACTATCACACAGGCTAACATCACTGATGTGGTAGTAACACTGCTTGCGCTCCATGCTGCCAGGGACATGCTCTGTCCGTCTCTCGGGGCCCTCTGGAACACAGCAAATTAGGGGTGGGACGAGGTTTTCAGGATCCCACTGCAACAGCCTATACCCAAGAGGTTCCAGAGCAGAATCATCACCGGCAATGTGGCCTTCCCCGATCCCCATCTCCTTGGCTCCCCAGCTCTTCCCAGAGAAAAGCCCACCCATACCTGAGTGACCTTTTATAAGCCTGGCAGCTCCTGGTGACCTCCCCAGCTGCACCTCACTCCAGCTAGGGCTGCCCTGCTCCTGCCATAGCTGTATCTCACCCATGGCTGCTCGTGGCTGGCACTCTCCGGCCTCTGTGTTGTACTCTTCATGGTCACTGGGGCACAGGCACAGGAATGATCCCTCCACGTTCTCGCAGAGTGCAGTCCCGCACACAGCGACCATCAGCTCACACTCATTCACATCTGCAAAGCAAGAGGCATCAATGGGTGTTCGTGGAACAAGAGTGCCAGAGCACGGCTGCTCTGCGCGCTGGGGAACGCTGTCTCAGTGGGGACAGTCTCTGTATGGTCTGCAGCAGCAGGTCACCTATCAACAAGGAGATGGACCCCATTTGGGGAAGAGCTGGCAGCTCTGTTAACACTGTCTCTAGACACAAGACTGGCAAGTGCATCTTGCTCTGCTCCCAGGGGATGCAGGGAGCTTGAGCTCCAGCTGCTCTGTGCCATAGGATCATAGGATGATTCAGGTTGGAAGGGACACCTGTAAGCCTCTAGTCCAATCTCCTGCTCAAAGCAGGGTCAGCTATGAGGCCAAACAAGGTTACTCAGGGCTTTACCCAGGCAGGTCTTGAAAATCTCCAGCGATGGAGACTGCACGACAGACAGAGATGACTCTCTGGACATCATTTCTGCTGCTTGACTGTCTTCATGGTGAAAAAGGTTTTCATTATATTCAATCCTGCCCATTCTCCCTAGGGATCTGTTGAAAGACCTAACACCTTTGGAGTCTCCAGGCCCAAGAAGACTCCTTTCTCCTGCACAGAAAAGCACTCAGTATCAACAGGACCACCACTGGCTCTTTCACAGAGCCCCACTCCTTCGCAGCCCAAATGGTATGGTGTGTTATGGGAAAACAAAGGGACAAAGACTGACTTGTTTGTGTCTAGGATTCTCCATGCCTGGACACACTCCCTGCCTGCGTCTTGGGAAGAGTTACACACTGGAGGCACTGCTCTATGAGGGCTGTGGAGCTGATCCACACTGGCCAAGCATTTGCCAATGGATTGTCCTCACTGATCCATAGAGGAATCACAGGGGACAGGACCTCGAGCAAGTGTCTCTCACCAATGCAGTAGTGCCCGGAGGGTGAGCTCTCGTAGCCACGATCACAGAGGCAGCGGAAGGAGCCATCTGAGTTCTCACAGAAGCCGTGGCTCCCACAGAGAGTCTCATTGGCACACTCATCTATGTCTGCAGAAGAAGAGAGATCAGGAATCATCCTAGAAACCACCTCTTACAAGGGACTCCTCCAGCCCATCCACTTCTGCTCTGATCCCAAGCCACAGGGAATAGGGCAGGCATTACGTTGGTGTGAAGGATTGGGTCTGGCTGCCCTGCTCACTCCCTTACTATGTGTGTGTCAGAGCAGCTTCCCGCAACACCCAGAGCTGTAGATAGGCCAGATGGGTAGTGGGACAAAGCAAGGTGGGAACAGGAGATGGAAGGGAAGTGGAGGAGGTGAGTGGCAGTGGTACCTGAGGCTTACATCAGCAAGAGATACAAGGATACACTGAGTGTGCAGGGCAATTGCAGAGGGGTGGGAATGAGCAGACAAATCTAGGATGTTTCCATCCTGTCTCTGACCATGCTGACTTTGGTCATTCTTCATGTGCCACAAAGCCAGGGAGGGATCTCTGCCTTGCTCCAGCCCAGAAGACTGGATGGCTGTGACCGAGTCCTCTGGCTGCACCTCACTCCCTTCCTGCCACTGTATCAGGGAGGAGTCCCTGGAGCAGCCAGGACAGCCGCCTGCCCACAGTCCATTGCTCCCAAAGCCAGGAGCAGCTCCATGTGCTCCAAGTGCTGACACAGCCTTGAGGCCGGTGTTTGGCAGCTACACCTCCTAATCACAGCCTTTCCTGAGAAACAGGAGCCTTAAAACTGCACCCCCTTTTGCTCTTCTCCCTCTGCTTGGGCCTGGAGCCTGAATTCCCAAATCAGACTCCCAAACCTAACACGCTGTGGTACCAGCAGTGTTTCCTCTCACCCACCCCAGCCAAGTGACTGGCACAGGCAGTAGATCCAGCAAGCACAGCTTACTCGGGGGGCTAGAGTCCAGCCCTAGCCCTGGAAAGGCTGTAACCTGCCCAGGACTCTCCCCGAGAGAGAAAGCAACACAATGCTGTGTCTGTTCCAGATGCCAGGAAGAGAAAAGTCTAGACATAAGCAGGCAGCTCAGCCAGGAAAACAAGCTCTCAGCATTATCTGCTTCTCCACTGGCCACGCGCTTCCTCATCTGTCTTCTACCCCCACACCCCTGGCAGAGATGTCCCGCAGCCACCTTGCCCTTGACAGAGAGAGGGAGAGGGACACCCAGAGCTGTACTCACCAATGCAGTCACCCAGAGGGGTCCAGTGGAAACCAGGCTGGCAGCCCATGATACAACGGTAGGAGCCCAGGCTGTTCTGGCACCTCCATGCACCACAGATGGCATCCCCATATTCTTCACACTCATCCACGTCTGCAGGCCAGTGCCAAGAGGTTCCAAAAGAGTGCAAAGGGACAAGGGCAGTCAAATAAGGACCCTGCTCGCCCACTGCAGAGCCTCAACCAAATTGAGTTTGCTGGAAACCCTGAGCTACTGAGAAGTCATCAACAACTTTGGACATGGGAACCAGGATGCTCCATCCCTGCACCAGACAGAGGTTACATCCTTCCCTCTGTGTCTCAGGGGTGTGATCTCCCCCAGGATGAACTCTCACCTATGCAGTCATCAGTCTCCTGGGAGTGCTTGAAACCATTCTCACACAGACACCTGTAGGAGCCTTCTGTGTTCAGGCACTGGCCTTGCAAGCACCGGGACTTGTCTGCGCATTCATCCACCTCTGCAAGAACAGGAAAAAAAAAAAAAAGTCATTTGGGCTCTTACAACAGGGGCCGAGGAGAAAGGCAGGACCTGAGGTATGCTCCTGCCACTTGCCAGCTCACCTTGGCAGCTGACTCCACCAGCCGCACTTGAGAAGCCAGAAGCACAAATGCAGAAGTAGGATCCATGGCTGTTGAGACACTCACCATTGGGGCTGCAGATCTCACTGTTCAGGCACTCATTCACATCTGCAGAGGGAGAAGAATCAAAGCCATGCACTCAGATCTGGGAAACATCCCTTACCCAAGGCATGTGGATAGTCCCCCACAGTCCCTTAGAGGCAGCTCTCCAGGGCGCCTGAACCCCCTGGCTTTCTTGCCATTGAGAAAAGGGAGGGTCTTCCCCATCCATGGTGCCCTTGTGTTTGGCCACCCTATGGGTGTGCCCAGCATGGAGGCATCACCAGATTTGGTACTGGAATATTCCCTGGTGAGAGAAAAGCAAGATCCATGAGGATGCTAAATGTTGGGTACTCAGAGGGTTGCAGGGATGTCACTTGTACCTTCACACATGGTGCTGTTGATGAGCTCAAAGCCAGTCTGGCAGTGGCACTCATAGGAGCCTGGAGTATTCCTGCACTCTCCCCCCACACACCGAACAGCAGGATCTTCACACTCGTCCACATCTGTTCAAACAGAAAATCACAGTAGAGAGTGAGGCCCCAGCTGCAGCCACTGCTGGCAAAGATCCCCACCACACCCGGCATTCACAGACAAACTTCGACGATACTAGCTTCAGCATCCACCTCCACTGGAGCTCTGCTCTGGCTACCATGACCACCAGGAGCCCGGCGCAGAGCCACGGCTGCTTACAAACCTTCTGTTTAGTCAACTGCGCAAGAGCAGACATCAACCCAGCACCAGCTACACCTTCCCTGGCTCTGCTTTCCTACCAGCCACATTTGCCTATGATGCCTCTCTGTACAAAGGCAGGGATCTATATCAGCTCTTATCCAGCTGTAGAGCTGCCAGCAAATCTTCTCACCTCTGCTTCCCCAGGCCTTAGTCAGAGCTCAGACTCTGAAGGTTTTGCTCACAGGAGAAGACAGAGTTGATGCCTTCCCTCTAATGGAGGGCTGTGCAGTCCATAGGGAATGTGGCTGCGAGGCAAGGACAGAAGACAAGTCTCGATGCTCAGCTTCAAAGCAGCAATGTTCCTTGCTTCGCCTTCTGCAGGACAGATACCTAAAAGGGCTTTGCTCTCCTTTTCAGAAACCATGAGCAAGGCAGAATGAAGGAGAGCTGGAGTTTAGGAAGCAGAGGACATGCTGGCGGAGAAGGTCCCATTCTACCATTCTGTCCTGCCAGAAGCTAAAGCACTGAGACTGGCACTCAATGCAGGGACCTTCTCTTCCTTTCTGTAGAGCACTGAGCGTGCTAAAAGCGTAAGTGATCACTGCTCCCTATCACCCCAGGGCAAGATAGTACCAAACTGCTCATTTTTGAAGGTTTGCAAGCAACAGGGATGCTCTTGCATCCCTTTGAAATGAACCATGACCTAGTTTATCACAAAACTATCACAAAACCCTTATCATTCTTCAAATACAAAACCCAGATCCAGAGACAAGGCCACCAGCTGAGGAAGGGAAGAACATGCCATCCTGCCATTGGGTCAGTGTGACCCGAACAGCACCAAACCCTGATAATGAGCCCTTGTGACATAGCCAGGGCAAGGTGGCTGGGAAATGGATCATATGGAGTCTTGGAAAAGGGGGAGGGTATACAGAAGGGACCAAATCCAAGCACAAACTGAAACACAGCGAAATCCACTTGAACACAAGAAAATGCTTCTTCACTGTGGGAACAGCTGAACACTGGAATAGGTTATCCAAAGAGGTTGTGGGATTTCCATCCTCAGGGATTTTCAAAACCCAGCTGGATAAGGTCCTGGACAACCTGCTCTAGTTGACCCTGCTAGAACAGGGGGCATGGACCAGATGATCTCTAGAGGTCCCTGGAACTCCCGCTGTTCTGGGACTCTGTGAAAGCATGTTCTTTCCATCTCACCTAAAAATCAGATGGAAAGTGACACCATTTCACAGTATATTTCTCAGCTACCAATACAGAGGAAAAGAGAGGGGGGAAGGCACCATTTTTTATCTTACTGGAAGTCTCCATACAGAAGAAAACTTCAGAGATTCACATCAAAGGCAAACTCCTCCAGGACAGTGTCTGCCACCTATGCGGAGGCTGCAGAGTCCCGTGGCTCTCTAGAGAGACATTCTCCATCCATTAGACTATCTTTAACCAAATAGCTTTGCCAGCTCTGTCCTCTTCCTTCCCTTGCCCAAAATATGGAACCTGCTTGAGGTAACTCTAATGATATCCCAGGACATTCCCTGGGAGTCAGCAGTCAGGGATAGGAGAGTTTTTCCTGTCTGTGCTGGGGCAGTCAAGCTGTAGGGCTGAAACTGTAGTGGGCCCTCTCACAAGGGTCCCTTTCATGTAGTATTAACTTTCTACCGCACATACCTGGCACACCAGAGCCCTTGAACAGTAAAGATCTAGAGAAGGATTGTGAAACTATATAAATCTTCAGGCCCCACCAGTAACTCAGCTATGGCTGTGTCCCTCCCTTTCCTGGGAATTCACTGTCCCAGCACCCATTCTTCTGTGCCTAGGAGATACCTTTACATGTGCTGCCATCGCTGGAGACGACATAGCCAGAATCACAAGTCACGCAGGAGTAGGAGCCCTCGGTGTTGAGGCACAGTCCAGAGGGACAGGTAGCCACTGCTGTACACTCGTTGATGTCTGCATAAATCCACACGCGGGATAAGTGGGAAGGATGGAGGGAAAACATGAATGGGGGGACCAGGAACAGGGGAGCCAGGAGCAGCTGTGCTGAGGGAACAGGCCAACACTGGGGCCAGAGGCTTAGTGCCCATTATTGGCACTTGCAGAGACAAGCATCCAGGAAGAGCCCAAGAAAAGTTCTGGATTGGGGGCATGACACTTCTGAGGGAGATGACAGGTCTAAACTAAGAGCTCCCCAGTACCTTGGCAACTCTTCTCATCAGGCACCACCTCGTAGCCCTGGTAGCAGGAACAACGGAAGGAGCCGTCCAGGTTGACACAGTGTCCATGAGCACAGGTCCCCTCCACAAGGCACTCATCCACATCTACATGACATAGCAAAGGTTGCTCAGAGCACGGCAAGGGTGATCAGAGATCTCCTGGGCCATCTCAACTGCCCAAACCAAAATGGTGCTGTGCTCTGGCCATAAACACTGTCCATCACTTCGGAAAACATGTGGCACTTGCCTCCCTCCCTGTTTGTGCTTGTCACAGCACAGTCATGAGGGTAGAGGATGCCTTGCTGAGAGTATTCAAGTTCCTCACCAGTGCATCTCCCGTTCCTGGCCCGATAACCATCTGGACAGCTGACACACTTGTAGGATCCTAGGGTATTGATACACTTCCCACTGGGGCAAGGGCTGGGATCCACACACTCATTGATATCTGCCAAAAAAACACACTCCTTTCAGGATCCAAAAAACATACAGGTGTCTCCAGAACATCCCCTGTGGCTGGAACCTCAGAGTTCCCCTTCAAGACAGTGATTCCCAAGGACAGGAGTGCTGAGTTTGTCAGGGATTTGGCAATATTTGTTAAGAGCCTCACTTACTATTTGGGAACCTGCACCTAACCCTGAAGACTGAAATAATCCAGCAGTGCAACTCACTGCCACAGGACATCGTCAAGATAAATGCTTACAAATACAGAGGTGTTGGATCTATGCTGGGTTGTTTCACCAGGGACTTTCATAACTAGATTAGGATGCAGTCTCCTGATCATGAAATCCTTAAAGCCTGGCTGTGTGGGGGACGGCAGCATTCTGTGCACACCCTAATTTCTATATTGTACCCTTAAATATTTTCCCACACTCTGTTGGAAAAAAAAGTTACTAAAGAAGAGGGAGTTTTGATTGGGCAGCTCATATGTTCACAAGATCAAATGCTCTGAAAGGCCCAGGACATTTCAAGTGAATGGGATGCTGTGGAGACAGATGGCATCAGTCTCTGCACCTTGCTCTCCCTTCAATACATTGGGCAGCAAAGGGCTATGGTGAAAGAGTCAACCTGACACTAAAATGCACAGCCATCTCTTCCCAAATTGGAAAGCCAGCACAGGCTGCAGAATTCTCTGTGGGAAAATAGGAGAAGATCTAAAGATAGCTCTCCTCTCCCAGCCCAGAAAAGCCTGTTGCTCCTGCAGGGCAAGGCAGGGACAGGTGGCAATCACAGGAACCGCAAGGCAGGCAAGAATGGGTGGATTCATCCTCTTTTCCATGAGGAGTAACTAAGCAGTGACAGGAGGTATTCAGCTCTGCACAGAACTGGTTTGTAGAGACAGGAGGAGAGGGAGCAAGCAGCTTCACCTTCGCACTGTCCTCTGGGGTTCATGACAAAGCCCTCCTTGCACTCGCATCGGTATGAGCCAGGAGTGTTGATGCATTTCTGCCCGGGGCATGCAGAGGGCTGGTCACATTCATCCTGATCTGGCAACACAGAGGGAAATAGTGCTGAAGTCATCCCCTTCTGGAGTGGGGAAGGCTGGGTACAAGAGAAGAGCTGCTCCACTTGCAGCAGGCTCTGCCCGGGGAAGCACCATATCAGGACTCTCCTCCACCCCCATCAAAGGTTACTCCTCTTCCTGGTGGTCGCAGCCCTGGGCTAGATGGCAAATCACTTACCCTGACAGGTCTGCTTGTTCTCTGAGACGATCAAGGTGTACCCAGAGTAGCAGAGGCACACATAGGAACCCACATTATTGATACAGTGGCCTTTTCCAGCACAAGGATCCTTCAGGCATTCATCTTCATCTGGGCTCAGGCAAGAAAGGCAGTCACCATTAGCAGCTCCCTGCTGACCCTCCCTCCAGCCTGAACTCCATGGGCTTCCCCAAATGGGAAGTCTACACAGGAGATTTAAGGTCAGTGCTGCACAGAACTGTTAGTGCCTCACATGCCAGCCTGCCTGCTGCACTCTGTGGGGCTCCAATGCCCCGCATCTCCTGGCTCACCTCTCAAAACAAAAAAGATGTCAACGTACCAACGCAGGTGAGGCGGCGAGGGTGCAAGTGAAAGCCCGGGTGGCACAAGCATCTGTATCCATCCAGGGTGAGCACACAAGCACCTGCTCCACAGGAGAGAGGTGAAGAGGCACAGCCACTGGTCCCTGGATGGAGAAAGCATGAGGTTGGCGGCAGCACTGCAAGGGAGCAAGAAGTCCAAGGTCTGTGTCTTGGGTCCCCACTAACAATTTCCTGGGAGACTGCTGTCTCCGTGGTCCCTTTTGGATAGCAATGGAGCTGGCTCAGCTTGCCCCTCTTATCTTCACATAACCTGTGTCCATGGGGCTGTAGGGAGGACATGTCATTCTCAAGTGCACACCCTGCCACCTCCTCTGGCCCTGAGTTGAGCTGGGATGCCCCAGCCGCCAGCATCACTGAGCTCCAACCTCACAAGGTGCCGTATGACACCAGCCAGCCCCATAGAGGCAAGAGACCTCAGAGGAGAGCTGGTAGCAAAGCACAGCACCCAGAGGCTCCTTGGACAACAACAGGCTGGGACACTCACCTGCCTTCCCACCATGCCACCGAAGAGCGGACAGACAGTGGCGGGGAAGCAAAGGGCTGCAGGAGAAGGCCAGCAGTGACACTGCACAGCCCTCAGTGCTCAGCCAGGCCCAAGGCCAGACCAACCTCAAACAAAAGGCTATTGATGGAGGCACATTCCATAGCAAGGTGCCTCCGCCAGGCCTTCTCCCAGAGGTGCTCCAGCCCCACGCAGAGGAGCACAGACTACGCTCCCAGACACTTAGGCAACCCTGTAACAACAGAATTCTTGTTATCCACGCAGTAAACAACCCACCCCCGGGAGCCACATGCTTCCCCTTCCACTCTGACTTCCCAGTGACTCAACAATCCACTACAGAGGGAATGGTGCCAAAGCCACTAGAGTAAGCGCGTGATTCCCCCTACTCTGGGAGTCACTGCCATGCTGTGTCAGACAAACAAACTGCAGGCAAGGAAGGGCACAGGATCTTCCTAGGCTGGGAGCAGTCAGAGTCAGGCTGCGGGGCAGTGACAACACTCCAGGGTGTTATGCTATGGACTTTTGTACAGGAAGTCAAGTAGGGCAAGTGGGAAGACAAGAGAAAAAGGAGAAAGCACCAGCACAGAGCTGCGGACACAATTTCCTTGTAGTTTCAGACACATAGAGGAGGGAAATCCCCCAAAGCTGTGGACACCCACCTGGGCCTTGTGCTGACGTCTGTGTTGGAGATGCATCAATGTCAGGGGTAGCAATGCCCACCGTGGGGAGGACATGTGGGGGCTCTTCCTTCTCTGCTGAGGTGATTGAGGAATAGTAAGAAAGACATGATCTCCAGCCTGGGACCCCAGGCACAAAACCTTCCCATTCTGGTATCCCAGCACCCACAGTTCTGAGACAGCTTATAGGAAAATGCAGGGGCGGTGTCAGACTCTGGTGCAGAAACTTTACCATCTTGTTATTAAAAATAAAAGAACAAACAAAATCTTATTTATGTCACTCCCTACAGAGCTAGCATGGCTTGCAGCAGAGGCACCATGTCCCCACACCCCTACAATCACACATCATCTGCTCCAGAGCCCCAGATGATCTCTGATCATCTGCCCACTGCGTAACGTTGGCTCCCTCTGCCTGACCCTCAGGCAGATCAGCCAAGAGGCCATCCTACCCAGTACTGCCTGGTGTTATGCAGAGAAGGAGCTCAAAGCTCTTCTCTACTACCATCTTGACCGCATGCCAGCTGGGCACTTACCAGTGTGTGTGGCAGGCTCTGGGGTGGCCTCAGCAGGGCCCTGAGGGACAGAAACATTAGACATCTCTTTTCACATGAACGTAGCTGAGGGGCAATTTCCCCAGGACACTTTCCCACTCCCTTCCCCAGCTCCTCTTGCTCTCTGAGACACTGCCATGGGAAGAGCTGGTCCCATGACTGGGTGCACATGGCAGGACTACATTATTCTGAGAACCCCATCCTGAACAAAGCAGAGTTCCTCTGAACTTGACATTCTGATTTCTCAAGTTAGCCACTGTGTTAGGTAGGGTAACTGGTGGGGCAATGACTTCAGCTACAGCAGCTCAGGTGGGTCTGTAGTTCACACTGCCAGCAGCTATTTGCTCTCCTTAGTCCTATCTCAGATGACATTTCACACCTCCCCACCACCTATCTGTATGATCCACGTGGCTCTTCCTGCCTACCATGGCACCACAGATATACAGAGACTTACTCACCTGCCCAGTAGGAGAAACTTCACCTGGAAAGTGAAAGAGTGCATGGTGAGTAGAGACAAGGTAGTTTGCCATCCTTTCTGAGACCTGGCTGCTCTAACATCACCTAACTCCCAGACACTGCCACTGAGCCCCTCATTCTCCTCAATAAGAGCTTGTTCCCAAAGCCAACACATCAGGACTCCTCTCCCACACAGACCCCAGGACCTTCCACTCCAGTAGATGCTGGCACAAGTCACCAGTCACACTTTCCTCTGGCTGTACTGGACAAATGACTAAGGACTGCAGCGCCAAAGCTCCTACATAGACCTGAGGTCCAAGCAGAGGTAGTATGGCCACGCAGAACCATCTGCAAAGATATAATCACAGGAGCCAGGAACACTCAATCTCATCTCCAAAGGCTTGATGAGGCTTTGTCTAGGGTCCTGGGGATACTGCTTGGACTGAAAGACACCTTGCATAGCCACATACATACAGAGAGCTCTTATCAGCTAGAAATTCTGCCACGGGGACAAGATAGGCATTGGGAATTTGCCCTTCCTTGCTATAGACCCTGATGGATCAGCTTTGAGCATTAGATCCCACACTACCTTCTCCTGCTGAGGTGTCAGGATGGAGGAATGTCTCCATGACGCTCCCATGCAAGCTGTCCTGCAGTTGCTGTCTTCTTCCTGCCCAATCTAATGTCCAGTTGTGGCTTTGCCTTTGCTCTTCCAAACTGAGAGGTAGCTCTTCTGCCTCTGCCTTTCTCATGGACAGGCGGATATCAGAGCTAGAGTAGGTGTAGCCATGTCCTGCTGGGCAAATCTCCTTGAAGCCTTCTGTGAGGGAAAATCGAGCCAAGTCTTTAGAGGGCAGGGGGTGAAAAGAAGGGCTCATCCAGAGATTACAAATTTAAAGCCTGGCTTATAGCACTCAGACTTGAAGGTGAGACACTGAAGAAAGGAATGAAAATAGATAGGCCTACAGTGTCCATATGTTAACACAGGTGACAGCTTCTCCCATCCTTTCATCTTCTGGAGATTCCTATGAGTTATATCATGGTAAAAACTCAACCAGGCTGCAGTGAGTGGATGCTTCAAGTAGAAGGAATTGGCCCACAGTGCAGG
>NW_010584067.1:33467-110254 GCF_000705375.1 Tinamus guttatus | reverse complement strand
CTTGGCTCCCATGTCTGCCTGCCTACCCGCTTTCAAGGAAGGGGGAATGACGCTTTGGCTGGGAACAGGGCAGCTGAGCTCCGTCTGTCAGGTAGAGGGATTTCAGACTTGTCTGAGGGCAAGGAGCTCTGCCTCCTGATTCAGGCGTGTGATATCAAAGCCTCGTACCCTGAGCACTTCCATTCAGCAGCCTCTGGGCTACAGGGAAGAACTTTCCAGGTAGTTGCACACCAGGACTCCAGGCTCTCTGCAACAGCCCCTCTCCCATCTGGTCCAGCTTTGCTTCATGTCACCACCAGTGCTGCCTTCTGTGAGCTCAGCAAGACCAGGTGAGCCCCAGGTGAGGCTGGGATCGCAAAGGGGACTGTGTGTGTCCCAAGGAATTTCGGTGGGAGGTAAAGTAAAATTAGCTCATATCCCCAGAAAAAAAAATTAAAAAAAGGTAGGCACAAGCCTGCACTCACACTACTGCCTTTCTCCTCATCTAGCAGAATATTCAAGTACATCAAAATGAGAAGGAAAGCAGATGCATGGAAAGCAAGCAAAGGGCTCTCTTTTTTTCAGTCTAGCAGGATGATTCTTAAGCAGCTAGGCACATTTCAGAAGTTTTCTGTCACTTCCCACTACAGTCCTGACATTCCAAGAAAGAAGACTTTACTCCAGGGCCCTGGCTTCCCAGTCACTACAAGCCCAAGTTCCTGTCCAGAGACATGGTCTGTCTCTTATGGCGGACAGAAGAGGCACAGAAACAGCCCAGATAAAATGAAGGACAAGGAAATGCTCCTTGAAGACAGGATGAAGCTCAGATTAATGGTGAATTGTAAGTAAACTCTTCCTAGCAGTTTAGCCACAAGATTCTGAGTGAGGCAAAGTTCTTAGAGAGATTATAATATATTGTATTAGGCAGCCAATATCACTCGGTTAAAAGGAGTAAAGACAAGCCTGTGGTTAGATCAGAAGAGAAGTGAGGAAATGCTTGGATGCTAAGGGCTTGCCAGTTTCTTTCAACTCTTTCCATTCATCAAACTAAAGACATTATCTGAGAAACCTTGCATTGCTGAATTCCTTTGCCACTTTTAGGACACGCAGTCATTTCTGGAGGTGCTGGACTGGCTATGCAGAAGAACCCCTATCCAGACTAGAGAAGGCTCTGTGCAAGCACTGGGCACAGCCCATGCCATCAGGAGGGTGCTGTGGTACTTCTAATTGCCCTATCCCTCCCAGCATGAAAGGAAACAAAAAAAAAGGAAAAAAGCCAGCATGCACAGGCTCATGGCATCCAGCATAGCTGGGACTGTGTGGTCCAGCTGCTGCCTGGGGCTCAGGTCAGTGTCCTGCCTCTCAAACAAGCTCAAGAGAGTCCCTGTAGCCTTCACTCCATGCTTCCCTTTTTCCCCTCCATATCTTCCCTGATCTGATCACAACAAGGGCAGACCAGGGGGTTGATCTGAAGTGGACTCCAGTTACTGCTTCAGTGCCTCCAGGCATTGCACGGAGGAGCGCGCTGCCTGCAGAGCCGCGCGGTGTTTCTGATGACGGCAGCTCCATGGGTGAGCTGCCACCCCTCTCACAGTGGGAGGTCTGTTTGGGGAGCGCTGCAGACGCCAAGCCAGACATTGCAAGATCCAATTTTCCAGTGAAATTCAGACTTTTCTCTAGGACAAAAAACTTGAAAAAACATGGGGAGTGGGAATAAAAACGAAACAATGGTCTTCAAAGACTTGACTCTTAAGAAAGCAAAAACTCATCGTCAGGAGGAGAAAAAGTAGCACACGAAGATCTGTAATGTGCATGAACAGCCAGGGGGTTACCAAGCCCATGGTTAGGCTGACTGTCTAGCTACACTGCGGCATAAAGTAAGGGATGGTGGGCAATGAAAATCAGAACCTGAAATAGGCTGGTTTACTGCTCCAGCCAGAAACTCCCCCAAACCCATAGAGGAAGGTTAGCTTTGTATCTCCTGCACAATACAGGCAAGGGTAGACATGGTCAGTCATGTAGCAGCATGGCTGTCTTCTCTTGGAGCTCGCCCTGTTGCAGAATTGCGTGGACCCTGGAGACAGGAAGAATGTGGAAGACGCGGGCCGTGACTCTTTCTGGCCGAGTGCCTTGCTCTCTGCGCCTCTGAGTGAGGGCCCTGGGCAGGCTCTGCAAGGGTACATCTCACCACGCTCAGAACAGGGCAGTATCTCATAATGAAGAAACACTGGGACATTTCAGAACCCCTCTGGCCACATGTCTCAAATATCAGCTTCTCTGAAAAAAATCTTAGAGATAAAAAATGAAAAAGAACAATTCTGAAATGGGAAAAACTTGATGTCTTACACCATAGTGAACACCTTGCCTTCCAAGAAAATCTTTTCATTTCTAAGCTCTGTTCCCACATGCCTAAAGAGGGTCAAGACATCCTAATGTTTCAGGGAAAAACATGTCCAAATGTACACCTTGCCAGGGTTTGGTGTCTACCTATCCCCAAATGGTCTCTGGGCTATGCTGGTTTTAGTTTGCACAGATCATCTCTCATCCTGGTTTCAGCATGCTATTCTTCACATATCACTATGTACCTGCAAATAGAGGAGTAACTCTACACAGCCATGTGCCTGGTACTAGCCTTGACATCCCAAAGTTTCCACAGCACAGTAGCTTACAGAGCACAGTTGCTTTAGTACAACTTCCTTACCAGCACAGCTCAAATATCCTGCCTGTGCTTGGGCTTCCCTGACAGCCACATCCAAGTATTTCTGCTTTAACAACTCCCTCAGTCTCTAATTCCCTTTCACCACTATGGATCTTCTTTGAGTTTTATCTTTGCAGTCTTCTATAGTCCTCCTCCTGCCTCTCATCTAGCCTTTTAGTGACTGCCCCAGGACCCCTGCTGAGCAAGACCTGGAGGATTCATAGACATTTTCCTCTGATTTATTTTGTATTACAGTTTATACAGAACTGCATATATTTCATCCATCAACCTTCATTCTGAGTCCAAGCACTATAGTTGCACTACAGCATGTAGATGCCCTGTCTTACCCTAAGCCCCCTCTCTAACTCATCTTCCTCTCACTTTCTCAGTGACCACCTTCACCAAGTCTGTCACTCCCCCAGTCTGTCTCTGATCTTCCACATCGGAGACATCCCATCTTTAGCACCTATTTACATGAGCAAAAGAAAATCTCCAGTGCTCTCTGCTATGGCTTGCCCAAAGTCTCTTCTCTGTGTGTACTTCCCTGAAGAAACCTAACAACATGCACCCTTCCAGGAGTAAACCAGACGGCTGAAAGCCCAAACCAAGCCAACAACCTCTGAGGCTGATGTAACACTTGTTACAGAATGTCCTGGTCTGGTCACACCCCATCTCTACCTCATTCTGAACTCATCTTCTAGATATATTCTCTTTAGGATTCAAGCGTCTTATTTTTTTCTGATGTTAGGTAAAATATGAAAAATAGCAAGAATTGGTCATGGCAGGTTTGCTCAGACAGATGCCTGCCTTTGTTTCTTCCTCTTCTCTGATGTCTTTCCGCACACAAACACGTACCAAACATGAAAGCTGCACTCGACAGACATCCGGACATATTCAGACTCTACTAACAATCAGTGTCTCGGGCAGACAGTCAATCCAAACAAGTTCTCCATTTGTCTAGCTCTTGCCTGGCTGCACTTCTGTACATTTGTAAGTGTTTACACTGAACTAGCTTCTGCCATTTCTGTCTCTGGTTGCTGGAATGCTTGAAATTCCCAGAGCTGTCAAGTCTGGTTCTGTAGTACACCTCCCCAGGACATATCAGTGCAGAAAAGAGTTTTCTCTGAAGACCACAGTGCCAAGAAGAAAGCTGAAAACATCAATCAGACATGTTACCTCTGCACATATGATACTAGGTCTCTGAACTACAGTTCAGTGACTTAGGATCAGCAAAATGCAAGCCAGCAGAACCAGGAGATAGAAAGGATATGACTGTGAGACATGGTTTATAAGTAGGAATGGTGCAGAGTGATGGCTTCATGCTGGAAAGATAGATCTGAGAATCCTGGCAGAGGAGGCATGGGGCTGTAAGAAGTTGTATAGTAGTCAGTGGCTCCATTAGAGCAATAAGGTCATGGAGAAAGGGCTGTTTCTTTGGCTTCATTCTGGGGTGAGATCGCTCACATGCTAATACTCCAGAGAAGAGCATGCCAGCAGTTTGGGTCACAACAGCATGACTCTCTTAAGCTAGCTTCACCAAATGTCTGCCTTCTGGCTCCCTTCATTTGTATCATGTGGTCCTCTGCATGTGGGGCTAGTTACACAGCAGTGAATCAGAGGTAGGCAAAAGCAGAAAAAACTTGCACACAGTTAAAGAGGGTGAAAATGGCCCCTTCAACTAATTTCTTAATTTCTGACAAAATCAACAAGCGCCATCTCTTCTCCAAAGGGAAACTCTATAGCCAAAAACCATGGGAGCTAAGGATAGGATTTACTTGTGGCACAGGAAGGTGGAAGACCCAGAGGGATCCATTTTTCACATCCCCATGGAATTAATCTGGAAAAAAGTCATAAAATCATCTGTCCGCTCAACAAAGACCAGCAGTGACACCCTCAGCTGCTGGGACACAGTGCAGATGCTGATCTGCAGACATGGCACCTGCTGGCAGCAGGCATTTCTCAGATACATTTACTTTATTGTGTACTTCAAGAAACACATGCCGGTATTTTATGCCTGTGTTTATGTCTTGGAAGTCTCTGGTTACAGAAGCATTTTAAAGACTAAAGAACTAAGTCTAGTGAAGCTGCTGCTCTGGCCATGAGTGCTCAGTGATACCTAGCATCCTGGCTCAGAGAGGAAGATGATGCAGGAATTTTACAGCCACCTGCAGCCTAACAGGCATATTATACTGGCCCTGTGCTTCCTGATGGGAAGGGATCACAGAGAAAAAGGGCAGGTGGGAGACTGCTGTGAGATGGGTAGGAGAAAACAGTGATCAAGGACATGATCACTAGCATTTCCTTAGGAATGAAATGCTAGAATGTTATGAGAAGATTAGGAGGATGCTGAGGCCTGTGTGGGGCATTTCCTTGTTTGTGCTGAACTGAGCAACCATTTGGTCACCCGCATACTGCGTATGCTTAAGTCTCCTTCAGTGCTGGCACATGAATGAGCACAGACAAGCAACAACATGGCTCAAGGCCACAGCACAGCCTTCAGAGCAGAAAAATCCCAGTAATCAGAGCCCCTCATATTTGCACTGGGTTCCAGGATGCTGACAATCTAGTCTGTGATTGCAAGGAATTTGGCTCCAGTCAGCTCTACCCCTGACTGCAGAGAAACTGTATTAAGGCAGCACAAAGGAGACAGAAATACAAACAGCTCTTGAAAGTGTACATGTAATAAAGAAGGACAACCTCTGGGGCACAGCTGAAATGCACCAACATCACACTTCCTCAAAACCTACTGCCTTGAATGTCTCTGGTATCCTCCTAGGTCAAAAAGTCCTGGGTCACAGGTTCTGTTTATTTTAGTGTTTCTGTATAGGGAAGGTAAGAGATTGAGCAAATAGACAGTGATGAAGTGAGATGGCTAGATAGGAAACAGGTTAGAAGATCCCTGTCTGTCTATGCTAAGCTGAAGCCTCTCTGAAACATCCAGGACTGCACCCGGCATAAAACAGCACCTCGCCCCACACCAGACCAACACGGCAATACCTCTGACTGCAGGGGCCTTGTGCCTGTGCAGTCGCTCTGAGACAGGGCTCACCACCTCCCGCCCTCCACGGCTTTGTCTCTGAGCCAGTCGTGCCTCTGAGGCTGGAGCAGTGTCCTGGCAGGGCTCCAGGGTACAAAGATAGAAAGTAAGTCCTGCTGAGGGAAGATGCGCATACAGGAGGAACTGGAGGTCTCACGGGGGTTTAAAGAGGGCCTTCTTCCCAGCAAAGAATCCTCCCTGCTGTTCCTCTGGAATATATGGGAGAAGCTGAAGTTTGATGGGCACTGTCCATCATTGGGCCACCAGTCTGAGCACAGCGCTCCCAGCCCATGTTGCCTGCCTGCTGGCTAATCCAGAGCTACCAGTTCCACATTGTTGTTGGAGAAGACTAAAAGAGGGACAAGCTAGACCATGACTTCCAGGGTGCCATGGTCTAGCTTGTCCCTCCTTCAGTCTTTTGGCATCTCACCACTTTCTCCGGATCTGGAACACATCCTGCCACAATGGCCTTTCTGGGACCTCCACCTCCCAACCATTCACTCCAGGATTTGAACCTGGAAACTACTGCGTGGCTGTGCCTGCCCAGGAAAAGGGCTGTGCCCCCAGACAGCACTGGAATCACCAAGTTGCTCTCTCCTCTCACGGCAAGGTCTTGATCTCGGAGCATCCCAAGGCATGCACACCATGGTGACGGCCTAATGCCCCAGCGAAGCTGCTGAGGAATCCCCTGTCTCTGGGCAGCATCACTCTGTCCAGCTCCTGAGAGCAGAAGAAATAGAGCTGGATTCCTGTGCCCCTGGAATGGACTCTGGGTGCACTCCTGCCAATTGTTTGATGTAGTGTTATTTCCAAAGCCCCTGCCAAGCCCGTGTTGGGCCTAGAACAGGCCCGTAATTCTATAGGGCCGAGTCTGCAGCCTCCTCAACTAATCTAGGACTGCACCTCCTAAAACCACGGCCGTTGTTTTCCTGTTTCTCCTTCCTAATGGATCTGGCATGGATCAAACCACTGGCTGCACTGGGCTTTTACAGAGGCGGTTTGTGGAGAAAGTGCTGAGCTTGAAGCCAGCACCCAAACCAGACCATTCCTCCCTCATGCGTGGGCTGAGTCCAGACCAGAGCAGACATCACCCTGCATACCACATTAGACATATTTTTCTCCTCTGAGGACCTCTGGAAAAGGACATCTGCATTCCAGGGCACCTGGGATGTGCAGCCCTGCTTTATGCTTCTTCAGCTGTTTGAAGCAGCCTGTTGGCCCTGGCTGAATCTCTTTTGCTTGCAGAGGTTGCAGGCAGTTCCTTGGCACCTTCTACAGAGGCAGCCTTTCCCTGCAGGAGCACTTACCTGGTCGAGGTGGGCAGGCTAGGCACCTGTCCACACCCCAGAAGAGCCCCACACTGCCACAACAATCCTCCAGCTTGGTCAGCCCTGGTAGAGGGTTAGCGCACTGCAGAGAGAGGACCAGAGGGTTCAGGCTTCTCTGTGACAAGCAGAGGACCGT
The DNA here is from genome assembly GCF_000705375.1 of Tinamus guttatus. Next base: position 103,076 of record NW_010584067.1, on the reverse strand, counting down.
GCACCTGCCCTTTGCAGGTACTGCGGGAGGAGGAAGGCAGCTGTGGTTTGCTTATAAGGCGAGGGCACAGTCAGTATGGGGACTATGGCATAGGGTTAGAAGCTAACGCAATTCTCACAGCACCACTCCCAACAGGGACACAGCACGATCAGGGATACAGTTTAAGACAGTAAACAATTTTACAGACAGAGAAGCATGAAACCCCTTTGACTGCATCCCTTTGGAGGAGAAGAGGAGGACATCAAACAGTGCAGAACAAGGATCAGAGATGATATCACCCAGCAAAGCCCCAGGATCAGTGCAGTGCCTGCTCTTAGCCACACACTGATTAGCCAAAATACGGGTGCACCATTCCAGCCCTGTGGGGAACTTGTGGTCAGGCACTTTCACTTGCTGAATATGTCTCTCTTCCCCCCGGCAAGGCCCTCTGGATTACAGGCTTCCCCATTAGAGCTGAGCTGTCGCAGTCCGCAGGCCAAATCTGGCCCTCATCCATATGAGAAATGGCCGTGCGCCCAGTGCTCACATTCCAATCAGCTTGGCTTCAGGCTGAGAGGGAAGAGACAAACACTTTCTGCCTGGGCTCCTTGCTGTCACCCAGTCTCCTCAGCCATAGACCCAGCAATAGATTAAAAAAAAAGGTGTGAGCACAGTAACGGCATCCTTTCCTCTCCCTTTGCCCCTTCCAAGAGCTTCACTCACAGCCCTCTGGAAATGCTGGAGAAAATTAAATGCCTCTAAGTGCCTCTTTAAGCTGGCTACTTGGAAGGCAAACCTGCTCCAAGGGTCAGGGAGCTGTTGTCTCCTCATAGAGGGATAGGGCTTTTCCAGTCTCTTTGTGAGATGTTTAGGGCTTGATCTCATTTATTTTTGTACTAGGGAAGTGCTGAGAATTTATCCAGCTAAAAATGCCCTGGATGGGAAAGGAACCAGGAGCAGTCCTTAAAAAGGGCTGAGTTCTCCGAGCAATGAATAGGAGGCAGAGTCTCAGCCTGCCCAACTGTGGTCTCACAGAGAGCAAGCTGCTCTGGGGGAATTCACAGGTGTTCTTGTGGGTGCCAAAAACCTCCGATACTTTTCCAGTGACGCAACAGAAACATATGGGGAAAGACAAAATAAGAAACTATGATGATTGTGAGACGGGGGTGAGAAAGCCCCTCACGTGCATTTGCTTCCCAAATACTGACCAAGCTGCCCAGGAAGGCAATGTTCCATGGAAATCAGATTTTCATTTACTGTGTGAGAGGGAAAGGAATTTTCCTATATTTTATACGTTTCCTACAATAATCACAGATTGTGGCTGTAAATGTTTCTATAAATAGGGTATCCTTTTCAAATGAGACTGTGTGTGAAAGCTATCGAGTCTGGGCTATTCTGCCCCAGGGCACAGCCTTCTCAGGGCAAGACAGTGTGGTTTTCCTTCCAAAACCCACATGCCCACAACACTAGGTGCTGCCCACACATCATTCAGATATTCTGAACAGTTTCACGCAATGAAAGGCCACACTCACTTCCTCACGTGCAAATGAACCCCTGCCCAAAATAACAAATTTATCTGCATGTAGACCTCACTTTACAGGTAACCCCTTACCTGTCCATGAAGAGCCTCCCGAAAGCACCTCCCCATCACATCTGGAGGTCTCTGCTGCTGTTTGCTTTCTGTGCCGATGTTGTTGCCGTTCCCATTGGTGTAGGTGTACCACGGCACTGCAGCCAGTGGAGGTACCACCACTGCCTCCACACTGTTCTCCTCTGACAGCTCTGAGTCGCCCCGCACCCTGGCCACCTGATGAATCTGCACAGTAGCTTCTGGAGGGTGGTTGATGTGGACGTTCACCAAGGAAGGGTTTAAGGAAGCTGGAAAATGCGTTTATACCAATATTTTCACACTCTAGCTACAATTTGGCATCTGAAGAACATCCTATCAAAAGTCATGCAGGGAGAGAAGTAGACTGATACCACCAAGAAATCTAGAGGAAGACTATGTCTAAGACAAAATACTTACCTGGCCTACTAACAGGACAATCCTACCAAAAGCTTTTTCCAACAACCTGAGCCCTTCCGAAACTAAGGCAGCTGCTTTTCTAATAACCTAGCCTGATAAGGCAAATGTAGGGAGCTACTGACCAAAATGGGCCTATTAGTGCTCCCCTGAAATTCTGAGGAGTAGCCAGAGTAGGCAGATTCAGAAGAATAAGGGAAGCCTTGGCTTCTAGCAGAGGAAACTAGCATCAACAGGGAGCCATTGTCACAGGAAACAGTGGTTGGGATATATATTTTGGGTAGATACATTAATCTAAAAGAATTTAGGAATTCAAAAGGATTTCTGACTCAACATCGCCTTGCCTCACCTGTGCCAGGACTAGCCCTAGCCTTTGCTCATCTTACAGCCCCATAGCATTCCTCCTAAATTCCCTGATTCCCTTACTCGCTGCCTCAATAACCTTCCAGTCCCCAGGGCATGAGGCCTGGGCCTTGGCTTTGCAAGTACAAGGTAACAGTTGCAGGACTCTTCTCTATGACAGGCACCTCTACATGCTGAGAACCCAGAGTTTGGAGGCCCAACCACACTCACCCAGCTGGTTGGACAGGGGCAGTGTGTATGTGGAGTGCTTCATGGAGCTGCTGGCCATGGTGTTTGGCACTCTTCCTGCTTGCTTCTTTTCCAGAGTGGAAGCTGGCAGGTGACAAAACTTCCCCGTGGAATTAGAGGGGCACCAGCATTCATCCCGGCCTACACAACGTCCTCCATTCAAGCAGGGAATCTGGCAGAAATCTGCAAGGCAAAAAGAGGCCCACATAGCAAAGAATCTGAGCTACTACCACTAACTAATGAATGGCTGTGGGAGGCTGGACAGCTGGAACTGGTCTGGCACTAACCCTGTAGGACCTGACAAGTAGACCTCAGACTAAGCCAGGCTCTGCATTTGCAGTAAGCTGCCTGGAGGCAAGCCTGGCAGCTCTGCTGGGTATCACTAACCAGCAGGGAGCAAGCAGAGAAGCCAGGGCTCTCCCTGAGCTGTAGCATGGCCTGGAGTCATGAGCTGAAGATGATTAGCTCTCGCTTGGTCTCTGGGACCACGGCCAGCATGAGGCACCCATGCCCTGCAGGGCAACCCCACAGAGCCAAGGTCATAATGCACGCACCAGCAGGATTCCTTGGAGCGGAGCAGGAGCTACGGCCGCAACACAGGGCTGACTCAGCAGAACACCTTTTCTTAGCATGAAGGGATTTTATGCCACTTCCTCACTTGGCAGGAAGCCTTTTTTACTCCCAGCCCAGAAGGGAGCCCAGTGGGGTGGGATAGGCAGAACGAGCACAGGCAGAGCACTATATACTCAGAGCCTCTCCCAGCTGCTCTCTTCAGCAGCTGAAGGGGGTGAAGCATAGAGTGGGACAAAAAAACTGGGAGCACAGAATCAGAAAAAGCATCCACGAATGAAGCTGAAGTCTTTTATGGTCTCATGAGATGTTTGGAGTAACCCAGCATCTCTCTCAATGTGAACAACACTCAGACAAGGTACAAGGGTTTCCTGACAGGTCATCTTGAGATGACCTGTCCATGACCATCTTTTCATTTCAGCCTGAGATGAAACATTGCTGCTGCACACACGAGAATGGCTTTTCAGGTTCAGCCCAGGGTATGAATGCCCTGCTTAGAGCTCCTTTGCTCAAACTCAGCAATCAGGCTGGGGGGATGAGCAGACACATCATTGGACTGAGATCTGGACACAAATTCCTAGAACCTCTTATCACTCAGTCTGCATCACATCCAGACTTTTCTTTGTACTCTCTCAGTGTTAGAGAGTTACGGGAGCTTTCAGAGAATGAGTCCTACCTTGGTCCTGTGGGCTGCTCCCACCGACTAGCTCCAAAAGGATGTGCCCAACTGAGTGGGTATCACAGTGACCTAGAAGGCAATCCCAGCAGCTCTACAAGGTGAGGAGAGGTTTCAGCAGGCTGTTTGTAGAAACAGCTTGCTGCAGCCAACTCTCCTGGCTGCCACGTGAATGAAAAGAGAGAACAGGAGGAAATTAGGTGATGAAAGTCAGCCCCAAGACTGGATGCCAATGAAAGCAGTGAGCTGGCTCTGAGGAGGAGGGGGAGGCAAGGCCTGGCTGCAGGCCTGAGTGAAACACACATGTTCCCCCTACCTAGGGTGGGATGGAAACTGAAACTGCCTGCCCAGGAAAGAGGGTAATGAGGCAAGGTCTGTCTTTCTCCCTCCGAGACAGAGATGGAGTAAGCTCTAAAGGTTCCAAGAGATATCTTTCTTCTATTTATCTCCTCCCATCCTTCTACCAACTCTAGCTCTCAGTCTGTAAAGACACAAAAGGATTAAGGAGAACAGTGGGAGACCAGGCAATGAAATAGGCTGGGGACTCACAGATGCGGAAGCCAGACTTGGGATCATGGTTGTGCCCCCCTTGGCTGTAAAGAGTGGTGGTGTCTCCCTTCTCGCAGCTGTTGTAGCAGCGCCCACTCCGGCAAGTCTGCTTGCAGATGGTGGGTGTGAAGACAATCTTTATTTTCCTAATCTTCTCTGTCAGGTTGGCTCCTGTGAAGGAAAAGGATAGTGCTGAGTAGAAGCAGCTTCTTCAGGACAGGGGGTGGGTAATCTGCATCTCTCTCTCCAAAGCATTCCCAGAGCAGGGAGGGATCTGTGACCACAGCTCTGGGCAATGTCTCTGCTTGCCCCTTGCCCACACCTGCCTTGTCCTCTGCTCCAGCATCATTAATGGCTTGTTAACATGTGGGAAACCAGCAGCAACAAGCACTGCATTCTCAGTTAGACTGGCAACTCCTTATGAAGAGAGATGCACACTAATTCCAGTATAAAAGGGTGTTTTGCTGATTTAGGCAATATTCCTTTTCAATCCACTTACATAGCCTGGAGCCTGAATGTCTTTACACCACTGAAGGACTTCCTACAAAGACAGCCAAGCTGGTATCCACTAAAGAGAGCATCTGGCCTCTCTATTTCTCTCAGAGAGAAATAAATATCTCTCGGCAAACATCCCCTGACATCTTCAGTCACCTCCCCTTCATTTCCTCACCATCCTCATATTAGATAAAAGAGAAATCACACTCAGAGAATTTGGAGGCTTGAAGAAAATGGGCAAGTATTCATGTTGCATAAACATGAAATAGCTTGCTCAACACTAGAGCCCTCTATCCCTGTACTGCAAGACAGCAGTATCTGTGAATGCCCCCCTTGCTATGCTCACATCCCTACCACACACACATGCTTCCCATTTCATCCCCTACTTCCAGTTTACAACTTAAATCGGGCTCACAGCTCTACTCATAAGGGCTGAGATGCCACATGAGGCCATTCCTCTCCTTCAGGAATCATGCAGAAGACAGTTTTCATCTGTTCTAGCCGGGGAGCTTCTGAGACTCTGTCTCAGAAACTACATGTTCCTGCCGCCTGGCTTAACCCCTGCTCATGTCAGAAGGCACAAACAGGGCAGCCAAAGGGAAAAACTAGATGTCTGTTACACAATCTGACCAAAGGGGAGTTTGAAACAGAGCGAGATGCTGGGAGATGCCATTTCTACAGAATGAGGAAATTCCCAGCCAGAGTAATGTGCTGAGGTGACACTCTACTGCTCTGGGAGGCTCCTGTCACATACCCATGCCTTCTCTTCCCACCATCAGTATTTTGCTCTCCTGATGCGTCCTCCTTCCATGGCATCTTTTTCTTCCTCAGGCTCAGCAATGTGTACACTGACCTTCCCTTTCCTCCCTGCCCAGCTTCACTCTCTGGAAGTCCAGATGCCCTTTCTTGCCCTGACTCTGCAGTTCACAACAGGCTGCAGGAAGCTATCTCAGCAATATCATGGTTACTATTCTTTCCTCACTCCTTTATTCTTCTCCATGGTGCTGCCTTCTCCCCTTGGGAGGGGACAGCTGGGCTGTCTTCTTTTCTCTCCACCTCCAAGGTGCTACAGAAGCAACCAGAGCCTTTTAGGAGTTTGCTTGCCACCGCTTAACTGTGACATCCCCGCTCACATCACTGCCCTTCCCCAGGAGAACCCAACATGAAGCCCCCTAAAAGACTGCCAGCCCTGGAGGCCTTACCCCTTGCAGACAATGTGTGCTCTGGGGAAACTGCCTGTGGTCCAGAGCTGCTCTGTTCATAGCCATTCCCACCGGGAAGTGTATTAGACACAAGGTGACCATTGCTGTCTGGGTAGCGCCGGACAGTCCGTGAAGGACCTGTGTGCTGTGGGGAGACAGGAGAGCCAATTCTGCTCTGAGACCTGTGGAAGAGGAAAAAAAATGAATCAGTATTTCTCACAAGTAACTGACTACAGTTACTGTTACAGTTACAGTAACTGACTACAATGCCTGTCTAACAGGAGGCACTGTGGCAACCTTCACTGCCAGGCTGTCTGGGCCACCATCTTGATACGAAGCTCTGTCTACATGCCCATTCTCAGGCATCACAAGGACAGCACCTTACTGCAGGGACTGTGACCCTCTCCCTCTTCTCCCATTAGTCTCCTCAGAAGGCCTGCCTTGCCTCACTCTCTGCCTTCTTCAAGATAGCATCAGTTCATCAGCTTCCCAAGACAGTGCAAAGCTGACAGACTTATCACCAAAAGCACTTCTCCATAATAATGCACTGGCTAAACTTTTCTCCCCTTGGCAAAACCCCAGCGAAAGCATCAGCCCAGCCTGAGCAGCAGAGATGACACCAACTTCTCTCTCCCCCTGCACAGCCTTTGACATGCCAGCTCTCTGGGGAGAGCACAGTCCCATGTGATGAGCTGACTGCAGCAGCACAGCTGAGGCTGTTATCTACTCTGGCACACAACTGAAACTGTGGCGTGCTGCAGCGTGGCAAGATACAGTGCTCACCAAAAAACCCTCTTTATGGTCCCATCAGGCTGCCACAACACAGGGACACCCTGCCTGCCATGCAGAACCTCTGCCAATCATGCCATCATGCTCAAGATCTGCTCACTTTCCTACCTAACAGATTCATACAAAAGCCCTAAACGCCTGCATTAATGATGGTGCTCATCTAGTCCCTTTACTTTGAAGCCAGGCAGTCTGGGAACACTCAAAGGAGATGGTGATTCCTAGTCTCTGTCCTACTCCTAGTCTCTCTCCCACATGTCCTGTGCATACGCATGTGCCTGTTTTATGGAGGTAGGTGGAAAAGGAAAGCACACTGACCAGCGTCCTCTGTCACATGAATGTAATCCTCTCATTAAGCTAATGGCCTGATAGTTGCCTCAGCTCCACTTTGTGCATCAGGAAATGCAATGCAACACTCTTCTGCTTTCTACCAAAAGTGCATCAGGTGTCTTCTTGCCTCAAAAGCATCTTCAGGCATCATCAGGACAGTTAGCTCTGCATGATAGTTGAATGGAGCAGTCCAGGGTTATTACTCTGGGGTCCATTTATCACTTTTAAACAACCAAGTTTGAGGTTTCGAAAACAGGCAGTTCGAGCACACGGTTACAACTCAGTAACCTGCAGTTCGAGTTGGCTGTAAACCAAATGTCCCAGTGACAGGCATTAGAAAAGCTGATCAACAACAATGTCAAGGTCAGAGATGCCTCTGAGCTAGTCGGAAAACCATGAAGTTGCATGATTTGTTTGTCTTGTAAGATGGGCAGCATTGATGAGTGTGGCAGCTGGCTGAAGTACAGGCTGGTCCTGGGAGCAGACAGGACTAGTGTCCTCAGCCCTGTGGTACGCACTTTGAAAAGAATTATGATAGTAAAGTCATTCTCCCCTATCACTAAGAAAGCTCTGTGCCTCCAGGAATGACCACTGTGACTCCAGGACTAGGAAAGATTGTGCCTGTGTCAGGAAGGATTGTGATGAAGAAAGTCTGATGGATTGTCTTATCACATCCCTCTGCCAGCAGACATAAGCAGTATCAAATCTAATTGTTCTCATGTTGGGAGCTTTCTCTGGGCCTGTATGCCCAGAAAAGAGGCAGCACTGAAAAAAAAAGAGGCAGCCAGAAGAGAAGCCAGGCCACGCAAATAAACAAAACATGGCCCAGAAGAGTCACAAGAAGAGAAAATGACTAAGAACTCCCTCCTGTAAGTGCAGTTACAACTTTCTGCAGAAATTACATTCATGGCTTGGGGTGTTTTCCAGGGACTAAACATGCAGAAGACATCCAGCTCACAAGATCACACTTCTTACAGTCTGTGCTAAAGGTATGTAGATCCCTACACAGAGGCCTTTGCATTAAACCAACACAACAGCACATTTTGCTCTTTTGTACCCATGCCCTTTTGCGGGCTGGCAGCATTCAATCTCTCAAGACGTTCAGTCCTTATCAGGAAATGCCTCCCTCTTTCTCACCTGTACCACCTGCAAGGAGAAAAGCTTTACTGCACAAAGGTCCAAAGCAGGTTAGCTGCTCATAGAATCATAGAATGCTTAAGGTTGGAAGGGACCTCTAGAGGTCATCTAGTCCAACCCCCCTGCACACGCAGGGTCACCTAGACGACATGGCACAGGACTGCGTCCAAGCGAGTTTTGAAGATCTCCAGAGAAGGAGACTCCACAACCTCTCTGGGCAGCCTGTTCCAGCACTCTGTCACCCCCACTGTTAAAAAATTTTTCTTTAAGTTCATGTGGAACTTTTGGTGCTTCAGTTTGTGGCCATTACCTCTAGTTCTGTCGGTGGCCACCACTGAAAAGAGACCAGCACCATCCTCCTCACTCCCTCCCTTGAGGTACTTATAGACACTGGTCAGGTCCCCTCTCACCTTTTTTTTTGGATCGGCTCCCTCGGCCTGCTGGAGACGTTCTTCTTAATGCACCCCAGGATCCCATTGGCCTTCTTGGCCACGAGAGCACACTGCTGCCTCGTGGTCAACTTGTCGTCCACTATGATGCCCAGGTCTTTCTCTGCAGAGCTGCTCTCCAGAAGGTCGGTCCCCAGCCTGTCCTGGTGTCTGGGGTTACTCCTCCCCAGGTGCAGAACCTTGCACTACACCTCTTGGGTTTCTTCGAAAGTCCCAACCTAGTATTTTATTGCAATTGAACTTAAATAGCAACTGGTCCTCTGCTTAACCTGTCCATGTCAACACTTCTACCTCTGACCCAATGTCAGGGGCCACTGAAGTGTCCAGAGAGATCCATCCCATTTTATGCCTTTTACCATTTTCCTATCAGTCAGCACAAAAGAGGTGTTACAGTGTCTACTGAGAACACAGATTTCTAAAATCAGTCGGATTGGATGGTCCAACAAGAACTGGCTGACGGCAGCTCTGGCTCACTGCCATTCCTGGCTCGGATATCTTAGAATAATGGTAATATATGGAATGGTAAGTGGAGATGGAAAGGGAGCTAATTCAGTGGTGGTATTCAAACAGGTCAAGCTTGATATACAAAGTAACTGTCTGCCAATGATCCAGAAATCAGCCCTGGACAACATAACAGAACAGTTGATGCATGGGCCAATTAATTGGGACCTAAAAGAAAGGCATATATAAATGAGGTAAAGTCAACAGGGTCTGTAGAGAACTGTTGTCAAATGAACCCATTTGTATCATTTGATAGAATTACAAACACACACATGACAGGCTTGGAGCCCATAATAATCTGATAAAAAATAAACATGGCAGTACAATGTCAATCAGGCACATGTGAAATGAATAACAAACTGGCTATGTGACAGAACACAAGAATCGGTTGTCCCTGAGGAGTGCATTATATGGGTTCCAGAGCGATCAGTATAAGGCCTGGCACGATTCAGCAATTTCATCTCGAAAAATATTTTTGTTTTGAAATAAACATATGATCGACATTGATAACGTGTACTGCTGACACAAAAATTTGCAATGTGGTGTACTGTGATGAGAACAAGCAATCATACACAGAACAGTTTGGATCACTTTGTAGGGCAAATCCATCCAAGCAATTTGCGATTTTAATACAGCCAAATGCAAAATTACACTTTTAGGAAGAAAGAATGCATGCAGCAGCTGCAGATTGAGGCAGAGTATCCTGGAAACCAGCAATTCTGAAAAGATTTCAGAGCTAATGACAAGCAATTAAATATGAACTGTCAATGCAATAACCCCACATCAGGATACTGAAACACTTTCCAGGAAAAGGAAGGTATTTTTACCTCTCTACAGCACAGTAGAGAGCGTATAAACAAAAGTAGCACATCTAATGTATAGTGTGTCTCATTTTCTAAGGGATGTTGAAAAACTGGAAAGAATACAGAAAAGAAATGACAAAAATAATTTGAGGGCAGGTTGAAAATGCCTGTCTGTGAGAGACTTAAATATTCAATTGCTTCAATTTAGTAAAAAGAAGATGAAGAGGTGATCTGATTACAGGGCAGATATCTTCACAGGAACAAAATACCAGGTGGAAAGAGCTTTGTAATCTAGAAAAGGCAAAACATAAGATGACATCTGCTAACTGAAGCCAAATGATTCCCCACTAGAAATCACTGGAAATCACATACACACTTATCAGTATAGCTCTTTTCCTACTGGAAAAAGAAAATATCAGATGTGGTGGATTCCCCAACTTCTGAGGATGTCAGTTCAGGAAAAGAAAGTGTCCATCTGAGAGATGAGATACCATCAGTGCAGTACAAACATAACTAAGTGAAGATTAATAATCTGTACTATCCCAGAGATCATTTTAGATTATCTATTGTTCTGTTGAACATTTCTGACCTTGTGCTGTAGGAATCTCTAGGATCAAACACGTTTATTCGACAGACAGAAGTCCCTGGTCCAGATACTCAAACCCAGTCAGTTCTGCTACAACAAAAGCTTGTAGCTGAGCTGCTGGGAGTAAACATGAGCAGCCATCCTCAGAAGAGCAGCTCGCATAACTCACACTGCTGGGCAGACACTCAGCTTTGCAGTTTGAAGGTTTATACCCTGTTCAGAGTGGAACACTGCTAAAGGTCATTCAAGGAGAGCAAATAGGACTGGTTAAAAGAGCACAAGATTCATTAGGAATACTTCCTTCTGATAATAGTATTCATTGTCTTGTTAAAAACAAGGTCTGAGATGAAGACAGCAAACTGCTGTCTTCGGTAGGAATATTGTTATTCTGATACAACTGGAAAAACAGCAGTGAACTTTATTTCAATGTTATGTGAGTCCCTAGCAGCATCAGTCCCTCTTTCAGAAGCTCTCCTGAGATTTTGTAGAGTATCACCTATGCTGACTTCCACGACCTGCCCCTAAATCTCTAAGCAGTTAATGCAACCATGCTGCCACCAAGAAAACTTCTGTGCTACCTGCTCTCCTAGCTATGGTTTTGTTAGTGACAAAGTGAAAGTCACCTGGAGCTCTAGGAAGGCTAGATGAAGCTACCAAACCCTAGAAGCTCAAGCACTTTGATTATCCAGTTTTCCAGAATCTTTGATTGTATCGATGGAAGGCTCCAAAGGTCAGAGTTTCCCAGCCCAGAAACACTCACTGTCTTCGATATTTTGGCATTGATCAATGCAGAGCAACTTCAACACTGGGTTTTGAAGGGTGACTAGACAAGGCAGACCAATGGTATAGGACAGGGAAATATCAGCAAATATCAGCAGCTCTTGCGCTTCAAAATACTCACACCAGCTCTATCCTCAAGGAAGAGAAGATACTACACTCAGTCCGGTGAGTTTGGCTAGGCTCTATCCATTGCTTGCATAAAGTAATTTCACCTCCTTGGCTTTATGGACAGCTCCTGTGATTCCCGGGATCATTAGATTTTGTTTAGAAAACAATAAACATGAATGGGTTTAAAAAAATCATTAGCACAGTCAAATCATTAAGAAGAAAAGTGGATTGTGTGTACTCACTACAGCGGGGGCAGTGCCAACCTCACAAAGGGAAAATGGAGGAGGAACATTGCTCTGTGCCTGGCAATAGTTGAGGAAAAACCATCCTACTGGGATCTTGTTGGCAAAGCATTTCAATATGTGGAGAAGAGGCAGATTTGCTTTGAATTAATTTGTTTATTTGGTCCTATTCTAGGAAGATGAGCTCTGGGATTTGTACACTGAGTTGAGCAACATCCTCCCACTCCAGGCCACAGAAATCAAAGGCAAGGGATGTCCTTCCATCTCAGCCTGTCAGTTCCAACCCATTCCAAAGTCACACCAAGCAGCTTTGCCAAAGATCCAGGAATATAAAACGGAGCTTTTCACCTACGAAAGATCCAGACACAGTGGGCACTGGACAAATAGGAACTAGCTTACTCACAGGGTCCTGGGGAAAGGGCCTGAGCTCACCATGTCAGTGTGGTCCTGGCCAGGAGGCATGAGCATACTCTAACCTTTTGGTATCTCTTAATACATGCCTAGCATTTGCAGTTTTGCTCTAGTTCCCAGTGATCCACACTGCTGCAAGTTTTCTCCTTCGTGTGGCTGTCCTAGGAGCAAGAGTGAAGATGGAAAACAGAAGGGGCAGCTCCAGATCATGGTAGGGGCTCCCAGCCAAATAGGGGAGTTTGTGCTACTGCTCTCCATGCCTGCACCTGCTCAGAGAAGAGGCATTCAGGCTCAAGAGATAGAGACCTCAAGCCCATATGTTCTGGGATAGTTAAAGCCCCAGGGCTTCACATTCATTCAATCTTAGAGCCTCTTAGTATGGAGTTACTCACTTACACACTTCCAGCCAGGCACATGGCCAGCACAGATCTTTGCAGCATGAAACCTCTGCAGAGAGGCAGTGGTCTCTTCCTTTATAGGCGACCGCCCACAGAGCAGTTGGTTTCCCTGTTCTTCATCTGTCAGAACTGCTGACAGCTTTCTTCATGTCAGGCACAGCTTGTGGGACAGAAACAGCATGCAGACTGCTAGGACACCTCTTGTCCTGTGGTGATCTGGGGCACCCATTTCTGTGGTGTCCAGCTAACATCAACACGGCTCCTGAGAGAAACATGGGTAATGGGATGGTAGAGGCAGCAGTGTTCTTGTTCAAAGAGAATGAATGTCTTTATTCCTGCTACTATCTCTCAGGATGAAGGCTGAAATGTGACTGACTGAGCAATGTCAGTCACTGGCACACAGATTATTAACTGCTAATCAAAAATAAAAGAGAGGCAAGGCAGCAGGCAGCTATGCTGACTGGCTAATCCGTATCTGCAGCCATCCAAAACTAATCAACATGCAGCTTTAACTGCCGGTTTCTAAGGTGTGGGTCAGAGACAGGAGCCCTCTTAAATCCCCTAGGATTCATACCAGAAGCAAGGGATACATTCTCATGCTATACTCATCCCTGCAAGATCCATATAACACCTGTATGACATTCAGAAAGGGAACTGCACACATAGCAGATGCATCTTTTGTCTTTTTTTTTCCCGGGAAGAAAATAACATCTACACAAAAGTTTTTTGTTGGATAGATTTTCTTACTAGCTACACTATGCAAACAGCTAGAGAAGAGGCAGAAAGGTTTTATTCCCTGGATATAGTGGCTCTCCTGACCAATCCCAGATAAACCTGCAAGATGGCTGTTCCCTGCCCTGAGGAAGAAAGTGGCATCAGTCACCTCACCGAAGACAGAAGGCTGAGCCAGCAGCCTTCTGGTAAGTACACTTACAAACTGGAAGACTGCTGTTCTCTGAATCAACTGCAGCTTTCTAAAAAGACAGTAATTTCAAGGCGCGGTACAATGAAATACAATAACCAAGTTTAAATTACCAAGGATCCAGGAAACAATACTGTCTTTCTAATTCGCTGAAGATAGAAAACATTTCTCAAAACTCAGACTACTTTTCCTGTGCAAGGGGAATCTAGGTGGATATACAGCTGTGGCTTCTCATAACGACCTAAGGGCAGCTATCCGCTTTGGAGTTTGAGGCAAAGGTGGCAAACTCTTCAAAGCACTTCCCTCTCCCTACCAGCAACACCTCAGTATTTCCTAGATTTAGCTTCTATTAGCTGCTCTTCATCCAATTGTTGATTTTGGCCAGATTATCAGCAAGCTGGGAAACGGTGTTTTTTGCATCTTGTATAAAAGACACACAGAGCCAAGTGCCACAGGAGTATTCTGTTTCTTTTTATCCAGGCTGCCTCACCCTCTCCAGCAGCTAACCAGAGTGTAACCAACCACAGGAGGGTGGGTTGTCTGAGGAACTGCAAAGAAAGTAAATCCTAGACAGCCTGGTCAGCAGCAAGGAGGTGCTAATGCCAGACAGTGCAAGTGCTGGCCAGATAAGGATTGAAGAGTCACTCTTTCAGCTGGAGACAGATCTGTACCCTAGTGAGCATCAGTGAGCTCACTGAGACCCCAGATTGCGGAGAAGTCAGCAGACATTTCCCAAGAGGGCAATAACAGAGAGTTGGATGGGACTGTCTGAAACCAATTTGAAAATTTAAGAGGCCCTCAGAGAAGGAACCATCACCCAAGAGCACAGAAACCCTCATCTCAGGACCCCAGTACAACAAGCTCCATTTGACCAACTACAATCAGCCTGCTACCTCATCCTCTAGGAAATAACCATTGCCTATAGCTGCCTGGTTTCTACTGGCCAACTCTTCCCTGGGTGGCTGCTGCTTCTTTTTTGGGAAACCATGCCATGCAGCAGGGAAGGGCAGGCTGCTTTCTTGGCCTGGCCAATGCAACAGGGACCACTAGCTTCAGGGCTCCCCCAGAGAGGCAACGTATTCCCCCAAACAGCTGCAAAGCAAGGATCCCCACAGGCAGGAACCACTGCAGTACTGGTAATTCCACCCCAGCTTCTTAGCCCATAGTCTGGGCAGGCTGCTCCAAGACAAGTGCTCTCAGCCAGGACAGGGGCTGAGTCATGCTCAGCTTCTGATAACCTGCCAGAACAACAGGCGGGTTCTCCCCTGTTTTTCAAGCACCGAACAATATCCTTGGTATCTGTCTTGTCCGTCTGCCTGTCCCTTTGGCTAGATGCCCTCCCCGTTTGGGGCCACAGGGACCAAAATCAGTGATTCACTTCCCCCTTTGTAATGCTCTGCAGTTGCCGATTTTCCACTAAAACATCGCAGAAGAATGGTCAGCCTCAACACCAGTGTCTGTGTCTACAGGGAGAGAGAAGCAGCCAGGCTTGGAGAGCAGTAAATTGACCACAGACCAGAAACTTCCCCTTTCTTGGACTCTAAACAGGTTCTTAAGCAGGCAGACAGGATTCATGGCTCAGTGTCTGAGCCCTGGAGCACAGAGGCATTGCTTCAAGAGCACTGAAGTTTATTATCAATTAGCTCACAAACATGTTGACAAGAAAGACAGCTCTGTTTCCGGGGGGGGGGGGGAGGAAACACACCATATAAGGCACCTGACTTCAAGCCCACCCACATTATGCCCATAAATCTTGGCTCAGTTTATTATCCCTCTGAGCAGCAAGAAAACTCTAAAATCTGCCCACTTCAAGTTCAAACTCTTCCTCCTGCAGCTACCTTCAGGTCTGGTATCCTTTGTGCAAGTGAGAGAGACACCAAAGTGCAAAGACCTCTGCTCTCCTGGGAGGATGGAAGGAGGGAAAGCAAAGTAAAATCCTCTGGCCCAGAAAGTCACTGCCACTGCCACCAGCCTCAACCAGGCAGGAGAGCTTCCTGGGAAATGGTATGCCAGATGGAGGCACCTAGATTGTCACAGCCGTATCCAGGCAAGTGACAAGCCTACTGCTTACCTCAGTGGATCTTGCCCACACCAACAGCTGTCTAGATGTTCCCAGTATCTCATTGTCAAAGCTCATATGCTCATGGTCACACAGTCACCTCACAGTCACTACTCATGGACAGTCAGCTCATCAACAAGCAGGAGGGAAGGCATCTAAATCCTCTCCCCACTTGACGCCTCTGCCAGTCTTTCCGGACTCCTGCAGGCAGAGATGTCACTGAAAACACCCATTAGCTTAGACACAAAAAGCACACCCAAAACAGGGTTACCGGAGGCAGAAGTGGGTGTCAGATTTCCTACCTCGCACTCACACCTACTGCTGCTGGTATCTGCCAAAAACCACAGCAGTGCCAGCATCCTGACTCCACTGCCAACAGTCACCATAGCAATCAGCTGACCATCACAGAGCCCACATTGCTCCAGCTCAAGGGTCTTGCCTGTGTCACCTTGCAGCAGTAAGTCCAGCTTCATGCTCCACCTGGCATCTGCCTGCGGCTGGCCTGGATTTCTCTAATGGATATCAGCTGTTCATGGATCTCTCACTAGAAATCACAGCAGCAAATATGCAAGTCCATGGGACAATAAAGGTACCATACATCTGCGTTACACCACCAAGTTCATTCCCTTCTCCACTAACATGGCTTCTTATTTCCTTCGGTTCTCCAAAGTAGTGCAGATGCTTAGAGCCACCTGAGTATGCTCTCAACCTGTCATGTAGGGCAGCAGCTTCTTTTCCTGGGCTACTGTACTCTTTTTCTTCTTCCAATCATTCCTCTCTCTTCATTACTAAGTCTACACACAGAAAACCAGTGCCAAACTTTGAATCATGTCTCTGTTGTGCTTCCCCATGCTGATCCCTCTATTTGTCTAGCCTGCAAAGCCACAGCCGATGCCCCTTTTGCACATCTGCCCCTTTACTGCTGAGCTCTGTCCACACCTGCCCAAAATCAGCACCTCCTTCGAAATAACAAGGAGGGAAAAAAGCACCTTAAAGAGATAACAGGTGCAGAAGACAGAGTCCTCTCTGAAGCAAAACCTATTCTGTGGAATTTGTCATTACATGAGACAAGATGGAGCATGGACCTCACAGCACCAACAGTGAAATGCCATTGAAGGGCAGGCTGGCATCTGCCCTTCTTCCTCACTGAGTTCTGCAAGAGAAGTTTCTTTGCAAGCAATACACATGCTTGCACATGACTGCAGAAAGCAATTAAATAAAAATGCTAGAAACTAATCCAATTGCTTCTGCACACTGAGAAAAATAGAGGAAGAAGGTGACAGACTGTGAGTTTTGTTTTTAACTGCTCAGGAGCTGCCAGACACCACATAAATGAATTTCTATAAGCACACAGACAGTCAGCTAACAGGTTCATTCTAAGGCCAAAGTGTCACACTTCTCTGCACACCTCTCTGATGACATCAAATGTCCTTCTTTTGCCACATGTTCTACCTGACGCTCTGTTGGTACTCTTCTTGGCTCTCATTTTGTGTGTTAGGCAGTGAGCCACCGATGCCCTGGAAGACATACAACTCTCCAAGCAGAACACCACTTGCCTGGCCCAAAGGTAGTGCAGAAACACACTCAGCACAAGGGCATGGCTGTCACAACAGAAGATCGACGCATGCTCCTGCTTGGATCCATTAGTTGTCCAAAACCGTGATTTCAAAATACCAAGAATGATGGAGGGCTGTTTGAAATCTGCCCCTCTCTCAACCTGAAGTGCAGGCCAGTGAATCCCAGAAAAACCAAAACACAGCCTGCAATTGCTCTCAGCTTCAAGTGGAGCCAGCAGAGAAACCAGGCCAGGCTGCTGAATTACGTATGCCACATATGGGCCAAAACTTGCATGCTCCACAGACTAAAACAGGGATCTAGTGGGAAAGGGAAGCAAACTGAACTATGACTTCTCTGGAAACACAGTCCACTATGGCCTGAACTCTGTTGTGTGGCTGGTGAGATGTGCACAGTCCTCCTCTTCCCAAGTGCTGCCACCCACTCACATGGGCTGAAAAGTATGAAAGCTACTCCAGTTGGTTCTCCTTCCACTCTCCAAAGTTGTACAGCAGCATAATAAATTGATATGGCACCACTGCCTGACAGAGTCATACTGCCTCTTTTAAGAACTGATGAAGAGAGATCCATCCAGAAATGTCCTAGCAGCTGCCACCATGCTAAGGACTTCACTAGAGGGTTATTCCCTCCCTCCACTAGTGGGTTATTCCACTAGAATAACCTTGCTAGTACAAACATCATTCCATGGCCACAGGTTTTGCAGCATTACAAAACTGGGTAGAGACTAGACCAAAACCTGGTCTTAAAGTTGATGAGAACATGCTGAAGCAGCGGGAGAGCTATGTTGCTCCATGTAGTCTACCAGCTCACTAGGCCTGAGCTGAACATCCCACAGAAAGTTCAGCCATCACTGCTGGCTATGGCTCTGCCTCCATTCCCCTTCTCCTTCCCCCGTAACACACCCTCCAGTGCAGTGAACAGCAAGGTCCCTGCATGGCACAGAAAGGAACTGCTGTTAGGGCAGAGATGCACAGGACACACAGACAATATAGCAAGCTGCCCACACAAGCTATATTCTGTAAGCACGTGTCCTGTCCCAGAGGCCACTCTGTCTACACAAGACACAACAACTGTGAGCCAAAGAGCTGGTCCCAGTCCAGTGAAACCTCCTGCAGAGGCGTTAGACAGAAGGTAGGCTCCCACTGGGTTCTGGGGAGGGCTCACTTATTTCCCCTGTATTGCAGAGACAAAACAAGCACTGTGAGTCTCATTTTTCATCTTGTTGACTAGCAGCAGTCACCCGCTCCACCAGACTTCCAACATCAAAGCCCTGAAAAAAACAGATTAGCCTATTCATCCTTACACCCACACACACCCTTGGGAGTGAGAGAAGTCAGCAACAACCTCCCCTCAATTTACACACAACACAGAGAGGACAGGCAAAGCCTCTCTAGCCACAAGTATAAAGCAGAATGAAGAACTTGCCTCTACTCACACACACAGAGGGCACAGGAGCAATGGGGTGGAGGGGAACTATATATATTCCTCTCACCTCTCACTTCTCAAAAGCAGGAGCTCTTATGGCACTTACGGCAGGACATGCTGGGAAATTACCTACCCATCTTAGGAAAACTGTGCACCTAGTTTATATTTTAACTTAAAATGATGGTTTGTGTACAGCATCCTCCCTGACCTTTGATCTGTTAGTTTGATTTAATCAGGTTGCCTCACATCTCTCCATCAGCTGCCACACACAGGATAATCTCATCTACAGCGGTCAAGTCATGAGAACTGTGCTGGGGAATTACACTTTGCTGTCCACTCTCAGAGTCTCAGAACTGTCAGTAATCAGACAGCAGGCATCCAATGGTTTTACTGTTATCAGTATCGGGTCCACGTTTCCAGCTGCCCAGCAGACAAAAGATTAGAACCCAGATGGCGGCCAAGAATATATCTGGACATACATGCATGTTACCTGATACCTGATGGCAGCATAAATGTTTCTAGGGGAAACTAGAAAAATTCCTCCATCAATCTCTTTTACTCCTCTGCTATGTGGCCTTCAGCATCCCAACTGATGATCATCCGTAATAGGTTTTGTGTCACCAGCATGAAGGGATCAGGAGCAGAAAGTCTGCGTCTGCATGGCAAAGCCTGGGCTCCAATTCCTCAGCTGTGCAGGCCCAGCAGCGACAGAGAAGGCAGAGGTCCGGTGTTGCTATCACCTTGTCATTACATCCATGGAAAAGTTTGGCAATTTGCTGTTGTAGAAAGCCTTGTAGCTGAAAAATTAACATGGCCATACTGCCAAGGCTACAAGCAATCTAATACATACTGTCTGCTCCCTCACGATATCTTCAGGCTCCAAGTATGCTCCCCATACTCCAAAGCCAGTGTTCGGCTCAGCCTTGCAGATGTGGGTCTGTTAACCATTCCCTTCAGCTCCCTCCCTCCCTGCCCAGTGTTTTGGAGTTCTCAGAATTCCTTCCAATTTGTCAAGATCTCTTCTGGCAAAAAAAGGTACTTTGACTCAGTGCAAGACCCCAGGGCACACAGGGAAAGGAAAACTTGCAACTCAAGTCTTTTGCCTCCAAAGCCCTACGCAACACTGGCCTTTCATATACAGCAACACTGCGTTACTCTCCTCTGTCCTATTTGCTGTTCGTTCCTGCTCTGCAAAACCTCTGCCTCTCCTTTTTCCCAGACTTCTGCCTCCCATGAAGGCTTTTCTTCCTTCAGCTCTAACAGATGATACTTTTCCAGCTTGAATATCTTATTTTCTGCCCGTGTGCTTAGTCTCTGTGTGACCCTGAAAAGACTCTGCCCACAAGCCTGCACTTGGAGACAAAAGTGGACTGATGCACAGAGCTCAGTGCCAGCCCTTCACAGTACCAGACCCTTACGGGAGTGCTTGCCAAAACACTTCTGGCAAAAGGCATGTTTCATAAAGAGACTTCTCCATCTCTGTTTCAACCACACCTTGCACCAAATCAAATGCACTTCACACCTTGTGTCCTGCCAATGCTTGGCAATAAGTGGAAACTCTCAAAACCAACAAGAGCCACTTTGATTTTGATTAAGTAGCAACCTAATCCAAAAAAGACAGCACACAGTCAGGTATGAGAAACCACAGCATTAATCTATATGCGCAAGGGAGCTGAAAACAAGCTGGAGGGCAATTGTAATTCAGGCGTCAGGGCAAAACTCACCAGTGTTTGATCACGTGGCCATACAGCTCTTTTAACATCTTTCTTTATAAAACTGCTATATAAATTATATTGTCATAAATGTCCCAAATGATTTATGTATACTACATAAAATAGACTCATACTGGGCATAGCAGCAGGATAGTGGAGAAGGCTGGGAGTTGCCCTGGGCTGGTCACAGCCGGTTCCAACCAGCTTCTAACCGACATGCAGCCCCCAGCCAGTTCCAACCGGCTCCTAACTGACGGGCAGCACCCAACCAGTTCCAACCAGCTCCTAACTGATGCACAGTCCCCAACCAGCTCCAACCGGCTCCCTAGCGCAGCCCCCAGCCGGTTCCAACCGGCTCCCTAGCAGAGCCCCCGAACTGCTTCCAACCGCTCCAAGCAGAGACTAGGAAGGGGAGAGGAAAGGCATTTCCCTAAAGACATGCTTCTTTATGTCTTCTTTAGCTTTAATTTCTGAATCAATTATTAAAAGTTTATTAATAGGCAATGAATCTAAGTAACCGAAATTCCTCAAGTCAAGACAGTCAAGACTGGATTTCCTGTACTACTTGGCCTCCAACATTTGCCCTACACCCTGCTCTCAAGCTTCCAGTCTCAGACTAATTTGACAGTAGCATCATTTTTATTTTAGTTAAAAGGAAGAGTGCATTTGAACATTTTCGCCCAAAGTTTGGAGGCTGAATTAAGCTATAAGAATGACTCTCAAGGAGCTGCAGAAAAAAACAGGCCCAGAAAAAAAGGCCCAGTATGAGGACCATATTTGGAGTTCAAAAGGAGCCTGAAAAGCCAGCTATCCTCTTGCTGCTCTGAAGTGTGTGCAATGCAACCCCCTAGAAAGTAAATACATAAAACACATAAAAGAGAATGGTGCTGACAGCTTTAAAACAGCAGAAAGTAGAGCAACTGTATCTTCTGCCAGGCTAGGGAAGGTATATCATGTAATTTAAAAATAGAAGTATTTTTATGTAAGAAAAAGGACATTTACTCTCCTCTTGGGTAGCTCAAGTTTTTCCTTTAGATTTCCCAGCCAGCTAGTCAGGGGCTTTCAACTATGTCAAAACAGGAGAGGGACTGAGAGCTGGAACTTATGGAGACCTCATTGCCATGAGTCAAATTGCTTTTTCACATAATCCCATGTGGACTGGCACTGGGTTTTTTTGTTTCATTTTTTTAACAAGATCTCAGGTATCTGCTCAAATCTGGCTCTGGATTAAGGAATATAAATGCTTGGCCACCTTATGAAAACTATATTGCCAAAGAGAAGTATCCAGGAAAGCTACATCTTTAGGGCTTATCCGCATTAGGACAATATGCCATTCAAGCAATGAGCATAAACACACTGAAGTGGCAAGTGGCAGAAGTCAAGGCTGGCACCAGTGTTTACCACAAGAATTCAAAATCATGTGCTCTGGACCTCCTGATCTGGTTCCATCCTATGCAAAGTAGGAAACCATTCACGGCACGTGCAATGGGAATGCACTTATGCAGAAACACTTCTCAACCAAAGTCAGTTTTTATTTTTAGTAGCTATTTGGGTATTAATAAATCATAATCCTCTTCAATGGAAAGTCAATTACAGTCACAAGGGAGCAGAAGAGCAGAAGGGATATTCAGTAGGTGCATACAGTACTACAAAACTTTTTGTAATGTATGCACTGTTGAGATAGACAAGTAGTCCTGGACACTCGTCTGAAACCCAAATAAAGTTGTAAGAAAGCTCTCGTTTTCCTCATGAGCATCTATGGTTCAAAGCTGGCAAGACAGGAGACTTCGGGCACTGCTTTGAAAATTAAGACAACCCTACTTCAATTCAGAGCAGCATCTTCCAAACACAGGTGATCTCACAGTGAATTGTCAATGTCATGCTGTTTTTTTTGCTGTTGTTGTTGTTTGTTTGTTTTGAAAACAGAGCTCTCACTTTCACATTCTGAATAGCTCTACATTCATCCTTGACAACTACAGTGGATGCCATGGGCTCCATTCTCCTCTACAAATGAACATGCTAGACATTTGCCACCCGAATGCCAGCTGATTTCTAGTAATGGTGTTAGAATCATTATAGCCAATTTTCAAAAGAAGAAAATATATTTTCTCCATTCACCTACCCAAGATCCTGCCTTCTCTTTGCTCCCTGCTGCTCTCATCATTGGCTTCCAGGAGAGAGAACAGAGATTTTGGCAAAACCTCCATGCTGGCATAAGATTTCTAGTGTCTCCAGGCCAGGCGTACTTGCCACAACTCCTCAGCACTTGCTAAGGAATATATCCCTTCCTATGGTCCGGAAGGGAGGTGTCTCCTCCTGGGTGCTGGAGAGGAGGCTACAGAAGTCAACAGGTCGGGCATGTTGCTACTCAGTCTTCTTCCTTTTCCATCCTGAAAATACCAAGCACCTCCTAGCAACTGCCTTCTCTAAACAGAGCCCTCACAAAGGAAGCTCCCTTCTCTCCAGAGCTAGGTTACTTAAGCTGTCTGTGCAGTGTCTCAGCACCTTAAACCACAGCTATTTCCTTTTCCCATGCCCAGACTGCTGGGAAAATGATTTGCTGGTTCTGGTCATCTTTTCTTCTTTCCTGTGGAGAAGAAAAGTGTCTTGTATTCTGGGCTAGGGCTCTCTGGGATACACCTCCCATCTGGGCAGCACGAGTCTCCTGGGTTAAGTACTGGTTGCAGACTTATGCCCTGTTCCTGCACATCCATGACTTTCTCAGTGGCAGCAGCAGAGCCCTCCTCGCATACTACCATGGAGTCCGAGGCAGGTTGCTGCAGAGCAGCAAGTCATCCTTCCTGCCAACAAAGAGCAGGGGCACAACCCCTTTCCACTCCCTGCAAAATAAACTGGGATTCTTTTGATACGCCAGCCTTAGGAAAACAAAGCTGTTTCCACTTAGCTTGGCTTCTGGGCTGAGGTGCAGCTCCACCCGCACAGTGATCCATCAGGGCTTTGCTTCTCTGGGCGGAGATTCAGGCTGAGATCAAGAAGAGGGAGGATTTGCAGCTAGTCCATGCTAGAAGGGCCTCTAACACCCCTAGGATTTGGGTCTCCAGAGCACTCCCTGTTCCAAACAGCACAGCACCAGAGCCTCCCAGCTTCTGCGGCAGCTCACATGCCCCCGCAGACTCCTTCAAATTGCCAGCTCTAAATCTCCACTGAGCTATGACGGGCTAAAAGTCCTTGGGAAATGGTTCTTATTTCTCAGGCTGTTTTTCAGGAATGAAAGCTTGAGCATCACCAGCTTCAGAATTAGCAAAGTAATTCCAGAGCTACCCTTCTTCTATCCATGTCTCTTCCTATGCAAGTGCTGAGGCTGGAAAAGGCCGGACATGAGTTCTTTAGTCCCAGGAAGAAGAGAATAGACACAGGATGGGGAAACCAAGGAAACAGTGATTCTTTGCTGGTACCTATCCAGCTACAGATACCGTTGTTTATGTGTAACCCTGAATCACCAACACCCATGCACAGGAAAATGGTCAGGCTGATATTGAAGTCCCCATTTCACAGGACTGCTAGTGTGCTTAGAGATGGATATATGACTGTTACATTGAGAAGACCAACAGGTCCATTTGCTAACCCTCACATCTGCCAGTTGCAAATATGAACCCACTCTGTGGCACATCAGTCCAAATCTAGTGGTCAAGGAGCTCCTATTTCTCACTGAGATAGGGCATAAGGCAGAGATAAGGGCATAAAACAGCAACTTTTTGCTGTTACATTCATGCCTCCTAGGCTGACATACAGTGCAGGGACAGAGTTGGGCGCTCCCAGCTAAGGTGTCCAATACGTAAATGAAGGCTCATAGGATAAGAGGAAGTCCCATGGACTCTGGTAGACAGGCAGTTTCATTGGTTTTTCTAAGCATCTCAGTAGCAGTCTGAAAGGTAAATCATCATGAGTCCAGTTAGTTGAGGCTAAGAAATCATTTGAAACCAGCCCCACCTCTTAGGGAAATGGGCAATATTTTATCCATTCAGTTTCTGTATAACCCAGGAGGCGGCTCTCCTACCTCTGTGTGAACACTTTCTTCAAAACATGCTGAAACCAAAATCAGCCTCCTCCCTTAGAGAGCAGGTTTCTTGGGAGGATACATGTTTTTGTTGTATGTTTGTACAGCATCAAATACAGCACTGTTCTAGTCCATGACTTCAGAACTTCTAATTGCTACCTTAGTACAAATAAACACAAATAAAGCCAATATATACACAAATAAATAAAAAGAGAATGCAAATCTTACTTGTGTAAGGATTCGTTTCCTTTCTTGGCACAGCAAGATATGGCTCAGAAGTCTATAAGCTCTCACTTTTGTGCAATTCCTCCTTGTTACCAATGAAAATGTACAGGAAGCTGAAGACTGATCATGTGTTTTGGATCACAAAGTCATCTCATAGCAGGCCTGACCTGGAAACACCATTGGCGTTGCTCTCGTGACCTATCCAAGACCTTTTTCTACCATTTCCTTCTCAACAAATCAGACAAGCAAGCCAGCTGCAGCAGGTTCAGGGCCGCTATGAACCTGCAGTTGGAAACTGGAAGAGTTTATTGGAAAGAGGCAATGTCTCAAAAGCACAACTCATTCAGGAGGAGACCAAGGACTGGAAAATCCATTTAAGGTGTTCCCCTCAGACCTTAGAGTGATCAGAAAGCCAGCGAAGTTGAGTGCAGGCATGCACTCCCTGACAATTGATCCTTGTACCTGCAATTCTGTGTAAGATCTGCTGGCTTCTGAGATGGCCAACATGCCTGTTGCTTAGTGCCTGTGTGGAGAAAGTCTGATGCAGAAGTGCATCAAGCACCTTAGTGACCACACAGAGTGCTTGTGATGTTTGACTGTAGGAACCAGGCTTCACATTCAGATGAGCTGGAGAGCAAGGTTTTATGAGAGGAATGACCAGTCTAATAATTGGCTGCTCCCAAAAGCAGAGTCCACCACTTTTCTTCTTCCCCACTCCTAGCGTTGCAGTTCTGCCCAGTCCCTCATGTGACCCCACTAAGTGGCAGAAAATTACTTTTTTTTTTTTTTTTTACTATTTTAACTTTTTGCTGCTTTATTGAATTAACTCACCCAGGGGTCAGGTGAACAACAGAGCCAAAGCCAGTGCAAGGGAAGCAGGCGGATGACACAGCCAGGGACAATGGCAATAGAAGTGCCTGTTCAGCTGTGGCACTTAAAATTACTTTGGGGACTTTGGGGACTTTGGGGACTGTCACCCTCTTACTTTGTTCCACAGGTAGGGGAGAAGTTGGATAGTCAAGGAGATTCAAAAATATTCAGGAAACAACACAACTAAAAGTTGAAAAAACTTCTAAGTCATGCCAACCTGTGCCATGGGGTACGGCTTGCAGATAAAATCCTGGTAGCAGAATTGTGCAGGGAAGTCTGTACTGACTGAAGTCAGACCTTCTAAAAATGTAGACAAGTGCCTGGAGAGAGGCAGCTCCCTCCTGCAGAACCCGACTATGCAGATCATTTCATATCACTTGAGAAGGAAACATAGCCTGTCCCTGTGGCACAACCTACTATGGAAGCAGGAGGGGAATCAGTATTGGCTGTGGCCTGGGATCCTACCTGCAGTGACTGCAAGAAAGAAATGGCAAATGCGGTCATTGAATGTGGGATAAGGCAATTCCCATGGCTTCCACGGGGTAGGAACAAGGAAAGGCATGATGTGGTCCTCAGTGGAGTCCTATTTCCTTGGGACAGGGCCAAAGGATCTAAGGTATAAAAGGCAGCTGGGCATTTACCAATCTAAGCTCAGCAGCCACTAGACACTGTGTCTGACTGTCTGCACAGTAATACTCTGCCAATGCCTGCACAGTCCTGTGCCCTCTGTGCAGATCCTGAGGTCATGTTCCTTACTAGGAAAGCCTTGAACAGGTGGCATATCTCCAAGGGCATTGCTCTCTCTGCCCTCCACTTTTTGCACACAGAGTACTGGTTTGGAGGGCCAGGGGGAGGTATTTGCTGTGGAGAATGTTGTGAGTAATGAGCTGGATCGTAGGCGTGTGCTAAGGCTGTGTGCTACTTGTGAGCTAAGCCTCTCTCAGGGCGGCACTGATGTAGGCTTGGCAATGATGTTTGTTTTGCCTGAATTTGGTTCCCACCAGATAGTCTTTCATTTGGGCACCGAGATACACTGGCTTCAGTGAGCCAATTCACCTCAATTTCTTTTCAGTCACCCAAGCTCCTCCAAAACTGTCAATGTCTGAGAGTAACTGTCTAGAGATGTCTCCGGCCCATGCATTGCCTCTGCCTCAGGAGAGACGGAAAGGCAACAGACACTTTAAAAGTAAACCTTCGAAAAACAGAAAAACAAGAACCAAATTGCCCATTCTCCAGGCACCTCTGATAGCATCTGCTTCCACAGGAGACCGCATGTAATTTCTCTGCTGTGGTGCCAACCAACAATATGACGCCTTTTGTAGTAGCAGCAAGAAATACACAGGCATTTACAGGTGGTGTGGAGTCTAACATTTTCTCCCATGTTCATGGCCTCTTAAAGAAAAGCAGAGGTGTTTAAAAAAAAAGAAAAAGTGGGTATTGTTCTGTTCCAGGAGGCACCACCATTCCCAACCTCTCCAACCCTGTCAAGCTGCCAGAATAACAGAGGTGCTGGTCAGGGAGCACACTCTTCACAGTTACTGCCTCCATAAACAGACAAACCACACTGCCAGCAAGGCTTCACAAAACGCAAAATGTGGCTGAGCTCAGCTAACACCTCATAGCTGACTGAGGTAGCTAGGCTGAAACCAATAAGCATTTTTGACACACAAGAAACAAGGCAATGTCACAGTTGTCACCCTAAGCCTAATATGTTCTCTAGAAGAGTCTTTCCTTTATAGACCACTCTGAACTCCAACAGTTGCATCTTTGCTTCAGCACCAAATATGCAGGCACTTAACCAGGTACAAAAATGACCCACAAAACAGTAGGGTGAAAAGGCTACAAAACAACTAGCCCAATGATTGCTAGAGTTTCTCAGGATACTCACCTCAGATATGCTATGTGTATCATCACTTTCACTCTTATTGGCACATCTCAGACCTATGTTCCTTCCCGTGGGTATGATTTGGGCATACTTTATTAAATACAACTGCTTCTGAAAGAAACTAAAACCGCACTCCTCAGTGCGCACTGCTACTGTCTCAAAGACAGACTAGGGCAGTGGTGAGACTAAGGGTATGGAAGCTTGGGCCTGAACTGGTGTGACAAAGCACATCATTCTGTTTGTACAAGCGTCCTTTTGGGAACTGGGGTTGACTTACTCAGACGGTGAGTGCCGTGGGACGAGTGCCTGAGCCACTCTCAGGGAAGCTTCTCTCTCTGCAGTGCTGGTCCTCCTCCGGAAAGAACTTGCAGGGGGCTGGAAAGCGGCAGCAGCACCAGGGGGATAATATTCTTGCTCAGGAACAATTTCTTCACACCTGGATCCCTGGAAGCCGGAACGACAGATACAGACTTGGGGCCGACTGCAGGAGCCCTTGTTCTGACATGGAGGGTCGCAGACAGCTGAGGAGACACAGAAAGGCAGTTAACGGGATGCACGGCTCTCCAGGCAGCGTGCTCAGTGCTGATCCAGGCACCTTCTCTTAATGCCATGGCGGTGCACATGGTGGGCAGCACAGCCAGGGAGATCCCATCTCCTGGCTGCTTTCTGCTCCTGCAGGTAGATCCTCATGAGGAGGATTAGGCCAAACATTTCACACACACTCATTCCTACTCTGGCCTGGCACTAGGAGCAAAAGGCTCTGTATTATTACTGCCATGAATCCCTAACACAGGGCCACTGCCACCAAAGGGGGAGGCCTTGTTTCTGTTCCCACAAAAAATGGGCACCAGGGTTTGCCCAGGAAAGCTCTTCATCTCCGCTATGCCATGTAGAGCTGCAGGCAGAAACAGGGACTCACACCGCACAAGGAAAAGAAAAAAGACATGGATGAGGCAGACAGCAATGCCCTATTGCAGCCTCTTGGGAGCAGTTCACATGTTATGGTACTGTTTTATTATGATTCAGTATTTGATTTGCACAGTCCCCCTATCCTCTCCCCTCGGGAACATTCCAGCTCTCTCTGCACCAGCTAATTTTGGAGTGACCATGCTGAAATTCCTCCGCAGCTACAAGGACTTACAGTTCATTAATTTCATGCCCAAATCACTCTCCAAGCCTGTGTGTGTTCCTAATTACAGCACATCAGCTTCAGTTTGCACCCCAGGAGGAAAGTGCTGTTAATTATACACTGTACCCTAACACTTCCCAAGTTAACAGATGCCAAA
This sequence comes from Tinamus guttatus, assembly GCF_000705375.1. The sequence goes on along the minus strand of NW_010584067.1, from coordinate 74,483 downwards.
TTTGGTTTATAACCCAGTGAGCAAAAGCCAGAAAATCACAGCTTGCCCAGGTAGTACCAGGCTAGTTGTTCTCAGCAAGCATAATTAAAAGGGCACTGAAAGACTCCCTTCAAAGAAGCAAAGGGCCAGGTAGCTGAAGAGCAGTAAAACCCCACTGGCCAGTGTAAGACAAACATTAATCTTCACCTGAGGCACAGCCACTTGGAAACACTGTGGAAGGCTCGAGTGTGCAGTGGCCACTTCTACTCAGGGCTTATTAACCAGAACTCCCCCACAGAGGTAGCAGGAGCAGTGTGACATCCCAGCCACCTTCACACACAGCTACTTTGTTTTCATGAGCCCATCATTCCCTCTCTGACTATGCTCTCAACACAACATCCATCACTGTGTGATGCAAACACTTCAGCAAAATAGGCTACTTCTGGACAACAAACTTATTTAGAGCTCCAACCCCATGTGCCATTCACATGCCAGCCCCCCTGCATCACCGTGGCAAGGGAAGTCTTGCACTGCCTCTGAGCCCCTCTCACAGCAGAGTAGGAAGAAGCTTTCCAAAACCCTTCCTCTCATCCCAAAACTGGTCTGTGATCAGTTCTCCAAACTATATCAGCGATATGTTGGCTGGAACATTTCCTTTGAGCTTTATTACTATGTTGCTGCTCAGGAAGGAGGTAGATGTCAGGCAAAGGGAGAACCCAGATCACAGGGCTGTATAGGTTAAAACCAGAGCTTTGGATGAAAGGCCTCCTTAAAATAAATCAAACACCACTGTCAACCCTGGAACAGAGACAGGGCCCTGGTCAGGCAGGAATAGACCATCTCTGGGAAGTCCGGCACTCCAAAATTTGATGTCATTTACAATAATTCAACTGTGATTTAAACAGGCTCCCAGTCCATACCATTATCTCTCACTAAGTGCCTGATTTAGTAAATGCCATCATACCAGGAAGCCTGCCATTCCAAACAACCACTTCATGTGCTGAAATATTGCAGAGCAGGGAATTGCAGTGAGAGAGACTCCAGGACCTGAAATCATAACATTTCTCACAATGTCTCCCACAAACAGTGTTAATATTCAAGATAGATTTAGACTATGCCCTTCAGCAAGAAAACAGTGATAAGCAATCAGGCACTCTAAAAGTCCCTAAGGCAGCTGATATAAAGAAGAGGAAGAAGGGAATGGGATTAATCTTCTTGTTCCTTCATGCAGGATGGGTGGGGAGCTGCCCTAGCTGAAATATTCCAGCTCTAGGATTAATCCATTTCCCTGTTTCCTTTGCAGACTCAGAAAGAACTTGAAAGTGCTTCTAAAAGTCTCGGGTTTTGACTGTGTCTAGATACGCAATGAAGGAAGAACAGACCATTCAAATACTGCCAGTTCTGTTGGTATGAAAATCATCTGTCAGGACTCCAAAAGTGTAAAATTGTCAGATAAAACAGGAAGGTTAAAAATGTATATTTAGAATCTTTCTCTGCTTTTCAGTTTCTGAGCCCATGAGTTTGTCTGGTCTTCAGTGCATGGAATACATTCTCACTGCGGAGTAACATGGCAGGGATGGCTGTCAGTAACTCCAACCGCCCAGGCAGGGAAGGCAGCTCTATAAGAGGGGAAAGCTGCTAAATCCAGTTCTGTCATTTTGCAGACACAATGCTGTAGAACTCCTTATGTTAGCCTGGTCCAGGTGACAAACAAAAGGAGAGAGCATGTGAATATCATCTCCACTTTACAGATGTGGAAAAGCCCAAGAGCTATTCTGACTAAAGACACTTCAAGACTGCTGCAGAGCCAATGACAGACCTTGAGATCCTTGCATCTTCATCAAATAAGTCCATCCATAGGAGATTGGAAAGTGCATGAATTTACTGTATTCTTCCCAGCATGGTAATTAAAAGTGTTTCTTTTAATTGGAAAATATCCTTATCATAATATATATGTATATATAAATCCTGTATTACCAGGCCAGACAAGACTGGAACTTTGTGAAGCAGTAGAGAACTATGGTAAATCATGTTGATGAAAATGGAGGTAGTTAAAAATAATGTAGGGTGTATGATTGAGGAGAAACTGAGCAAGAGGATTTCCCCCCTGTTCTGATGGTTAAACAGAGAGGACAGAGTCAGTCTGAGTGGGAGGTAGATAGCCAGGTACGAAGAAATACTGGCAGCAACTAAATTATCAACAAGTGCATACTGTTAACTTCCTCTAAAATCTGGGCAGTAAAGGGAGGCTTATGGCCAGCCTGTGTATACAAGTTTCTTCTTCACCAACACAAGGACATAAAGGGAGAGAGGGAAGAGCTGGTATGTACATGAGTCTCTTCCCAGGATGAAGAAGAACAGGGCAGGAGCTTGGATACACTTCTAGGTATCAATACCAGATGTAGCTTCTTTCCTTTAATTACCTGAGGAAAGATCTTTGAGGTCCCATAGGATGCCTTGTCTGTAGTTCACTATGTAGATCTGATGTTCGGGTAGAAACCAAGCCTGTTCCAAATAGGTTGGAACTTCTTCCTTACCTGCCTTCTTAACTCACTTCCACTTTAGCAGAAAATTTCTGGAAGACAGTATTTCCCTTTTACATCTTCCCATTGATGTAGGAAACTCCCCATGTGCACTTTAGTCCTAGAAGCTGCAACATACTGAAAGGCTAGAGAAGTCTTCCTAGAGCTTGAGTTCAGTCATGAAAAGGTATCGCAAGAGGAAAAACTCCAGAAAAGTGTTGATGGAGAAGGAAGAAAGCAATAGGCTTGCTAGGTGATAGGGATTGGATTATGGCAACAGCTAGGCCTGTCCTCTGTCCTGTGTCCAGACTCAGAGCCATCAAAACCAAGGGTCTGCCTGAGGCCAGATGCCGACTTCTTCGCTGCTTCATCACTCTAAGACATTCCTTCTGGTTGCATTTCTATCCTGCTATCTTTCCTGATGCCCCCCACAGCAAAGACCACGGGATCCAAAACTAAACATTACAGTGCAGAAATTAAGTAGGACAGGATGTCCAGCTTGCCTTGGCAGCTTTAAGAGCAGCCAAATATCCACAGCACACTGAACTCCAGCAGAAAAGCCCTTTGACAAAGTAGCTGGGAACTAAGCAGTGTTTACACCAATGGTCTCAATTTAAGGACTGCCTGAGGTTTACCGTCCCCTGTTGGGGGGACACTGTCAGGCCTGATCATTTTGACAGTGTCCTTTTAATTAATCCTTGTGAACAATGGCCCAGCACCTGAGCAGTCACTCGGCAGCCTTCATGGCTCTGAGCCCAGAGCTGTGCAGCACTTACAAAAGTCCCTAATGAGAGAAAGATGCTGCCATTGCTGGCCTCGGCTCTGTTTATAGACACTGTCTGGCAGCACAGCGCGCTCTCTACCGTTTGGCTTCTGTTTACAGGGGGAGGGAGACGCAGAAAGGAGGTGAGTCAGCCCTTGGCCCCCAGCTCCTGAGCAGCGATTGTTAATGTAATTATTCCAGAGCAGCCGAAGTGTTGTGAGATCCTGCAGCAAACAAAGTGGAGCCTCATTCCCACTAAACATGCGGGCAGCCCCTGACACTTGAGCGAAGTCAGATGCTCTCCGATATTCTGGGCAGAGCTGTCACGTTCAGAAAGGCAGCTGAGAGCCAGTGCTCGTGCTCCCCTCCCACCCGGGCTGCCTCGGCGCTGCAGAGGGGCCCTTGCCTCCTTAAGGGAGGATGAAAACACCAAGGCAGGTGGGTCCATAGGACCCTAGGACACCTTCCTAGGGTGATCCCCTAGGAAGGCACAACACTGACAGGCCTGTGGTGAGGCCTGTGAAAGGCAGAGTGTTGAAATGCTGTCATTTAGAGACAGGAATCATTGGGCTGTGATTAGAGAGAGCCAATGTGGACAGAGACAACAATACCGCTGCCCCTACTTTTCATCTCACTAGTGCATTCACAAACTCCTTCCCTTCAACTGCTGTGTCTGGGACCTTGACATGACCTCCATCAAGCAACCAGCTATGCTGTAAGCCCAAACAGCTACACAAACCAGAGTACCTCAGGACTCCCTGGTCTCCCAGGGTAGCCTGATTCCCCACAGCAGGGCAGGGCAGCTCAGCCCAGGCGGCCGTGTGAGCTCCCAGGCTGCGGCTCTGACGCCTGTGTCGTGCAAATGGCTTTCGCAGAGCAAAGGCAGCCCGGGCCTCCATCACGAGCCCTGGAGCATTTGGAGTAACAGCAGGAGCGCTTGGTGAGCGGAAGGTTTTAATCAGCCAGCACTACGAGAACTCGGGGCTGGGAAGTGACAGCCTATCATGAACGCTATAAAAGACGAGCAGAGGAAAAATGTCATTTGGCCACAAGAGGAAGAATAAATTTCAGAGACTGGGGGTGTTGCTGGCCCACAGAAACTCAACCCCAAACAGGAAAAGAATTGAGAGTCCTGCATTTTTTATGCAGAAGAGAGAAATTTACACATGTTTATGCTGGATAGAGAACACCACTGGGCTGGAGGCAGCTTTGGAGCCTCCAGTAGGCTGGTGCCAGTTCAGCAAGAAGCATTGGTGGGACCAATGGCAAGAAATGCCCTGGCTCCATGCCCTACAGCCCCTTCAGCGGGGTTGCAGATGGCCCCTGCACCTCTGGCCACCCCGTGCCCTGGGACATGCCCTGCCGACCAGCCCAAGGGCACTACCAGAGACCCAGCCACTCATGCCACAGGGAGCTGCGGATGGAGGGGCCCGGTGGGGACCTGGAAGGCCGCCCACGCAGGCTTTCCCTGTGCCCAGGCTCATACTGGTTCAGCTTCTAACAGATGCACTAGGGAGGAGTACGCAGCTGGGAGGAAGAGTCCTGGGAGGAAGAGGGCCCTACTATGGTCCTGGGACCCTGCACAGGTTCCCAGACTTGCCATAGTCATTGCCACAGAAACAGCAGGGCCCGGCCTGTGCTGTCAGGGGCCCTACTCTCCCCATCCCTTCTGACCTGGGCAGCTGTGGAGGGCCAGGGCCCTCTCCCCTCCTTGCTGAGACCTGGCCCTCACCTCCTTTTTGCAGGAGGAGTATCCCTCGCTGGCAATGCTCAGCCCAAGGGCATGCTGCTCCCTTCCAGTGCTTCCAGTGATATTTCTGTATGTAATACACTTAATTATTTCCTCATAAGGCTGCTAATGGCTTTCCTATATAATACATTTAATTTAATTCTCCCCTCCTCCTCATCCTACCAGCTACCCCTTAACTGTCACCTCAGGGAGCTGCACTCTGCAAGTAGATGACAACTCCCTGGGCATTACCAGGAGGAGCAGAGCAGTCTCCTGGCACAGATTCTGCTCACTGATCAGGTTCCCGTTGCCTCCAGATGATCTTCCTCACTCTGCGTATTTGCCAGCAAAGGTGACTGGAGATGTCAGGCTAACGGAGAGGACAAATGCTATCTACCAGTGATGTAAAACTCCAGCACAGCCCCTCACTCACTCCATGGCAGCATGACTGTGTCTTACCCATGGCGCAGGCTTCCCCCAGCAACTGTTTCCAGAACTTGGACCCACTGAAGACAGGCACCTGAAGTAGGAGACAGCCCTGCTGCTTGTGTCTGAGGCTCTCCCTGCCCAGGAGCTGAGGGGCTCACTCTGGCTGCCCATGCCATGGGCACAGGGATGTCTTCCCAGCAGACTGAGCAGCACAGCGGCAAATACTGGAGGGGAGGCATCTGTGAGACAAATTCCTCCCTTGTTCAGCAGTTTTGGAGGACTGATGAATTTGGAAACTCACAAACAGCATGGGATTCACAGGTTATGAAAACTAACCAGCAACCAGCCCTGATTTACAACCTGATTCATTGCATCTCTGTGTTCTAGCTTGTGTGGTTAATAATGTCACCAGAACCCCTTGCACGGGATTATTTCCTTGTAAATCACTCTCTGCTGCTCTCATCCCATGAACACATTGGAGCCAAACTGCCCCCTAGGAGGCCCCAGACCAGAGGGCCCAGCATTTTCAGGAACTGGGGTTCTTCACATAGAGGACACCATGGGGCCACACACATGGATGCCAAGGAGAAGGACACAACTCTGTGCTATCCCAGTCCCAGTAACTGCCCATTTTGAGAAGGCAAGAAGGGACTTGGCCTTGGGGATGCAGCTGCCCCATGCTGGGCAGTTTCAATGCTGCAGGAATCCCCTTCTGCCTCCCGCTGTTGCAAAGCCATCCCACATGTTGCCTCATGCTCCAGCTCCACCCATCCAAGCCATTTTGCCAATTTTATTAATTGCTTTTTTAAATAACATTCAGATCTTTTGAAGCCCTGATTTCCCCCTCAGCATAAGTAATGTTTGCATGTGTAAGCAGAACCCTACTCTGCCAATTCCCATCTGCTGTGTTGTTCACAGACAAGCCATACTCCAAACAGGACAGTAAGATTGTAAGGCTAGAAACTAGTCTTTAAATATGCCATTGTAATACCCTGTCCCAACAGGATTCTGCTCATGACAGAAACTAATGGTGATAATAAAATAAAGACGTAATTACTCGGTGTGAGCAGGATTTGCCAGCAGGTGCGGGAAGCAGACCACAGTTTAACACACACATGGCAGGGCTGCAGCGCGGCAGCACATTGCCATGGGGGCTGCTCTCTGGGCAAGGCACATCCAGCTGCCCTACTCAGGCCAAAGGAGGGCAGATGTACAGGGTCATTGCAGTATTCGACTGCTTTCCAGGGCTGCATTTTGAGACCTGTGCTCGTTGAGGCCTTCATACTCACGTTTGATGCACCGGTTTGTGCCTGGAGCCGTTGTCCATCCTGAGCAACACTGTCTCCCACAGACATTTGGTCTAAGCAAAAAGACAAAACAGCATGATTAGGAAAAGGAAAGCTGAGGTCTCTGTGCAGCTAGTACGTCTGAGTCACCCATAAAATTATTTCCTGCACTATCTGATGTTTCCTTCCAGATGGACCAGCAGCTGAGATCAAAACCAACTGGACAAGGGCTGAGTTGTTTAACTGCTTGGAAAAGGAACCCCCAAGGAATATGTGAATGCCATAGTGTGAGCGATTCCATAGGGAGTGTCTCCCTTTTGAGCTGTTGTACTCTGTTCCTGGCACAGTGCTGAGAGCAACCATTTTCCTCATGAGGGCAATTGGAGACTAATGACTTGCGATCATTAAAGACCTCACAGTATAGACCTCTATAATTTGTTCCGAGTGCCGGGGTATGAATTGGGCCCAATTCCAACGTTGGTCATTGCATTTCGTCTCTATGAAGACCCCAGGCTGTTCAGCTGAGGACAACGTTTTGCTCCGTCCCTCGCTCCAAGCTGCTGCTCCTGCTGCAGTTCAGGGCTCCAGGCCCGCGACCGCTCCCGCCGCTCTCTCTTTGCAGGAACCCGTGTTCTGCATTCCAGCTCCCTGCCTTGGGCACAACGAGCCCATCAAACGTGCCTACTTGGTGTGCACGGTGTTATGTAATTTCAGGATGCTTAAAACTTTTCTGTGGTTGTTAAGTGTGGCACTTTGCTGCAAGGAGTTTACAGCTATCTTTTCATAACAACATCATTCCCACCTATCCTTCATTATGCGTTTTAGATTATTTTCTTTAGTGATCACTGGCACCAGAAAGCTGTGCATCCAACAGAGGCTCTGCAAAGCTTAAACAGGCAGCTAATCCTGCTTCCTCTGGTGACGCCTCACATTTAACTGGCTGTCACAAGAAGGAATAGGAAGTGACTGGTTGTTTTATGAGACTATTTATCTTTGTATGTCTTGGTAGGTGGGAGAATACAGTCATCAGAAGATGTAAAGTTAGAAGTAGTCAGCCTGAAAGCTCTGGAAAAGCTCTGAAAATGAAGTTGGGAGTATGGTTTATTTCTAACATCAGACAGGGCAGTTAGAGCAGCTGACAGAATTTACAAGAATCCCAGAAACATATACATTTATTTTCCGGAACAACTTTCACAGGAACACAGCAGGGTCAGAGGATACTTGAGCTCAGCACTGGCATCCTAGCGATTCCTGCATGCATGCAGCATGCAGTGAAGACTCCAGAAGAGCTGGAGCTCAAACTGGGACTCACATTTTAAGATGCCAAAGACAGTGGGTAACAGGCATGCTAAGGGATGTTATGAAGTTCAGGAATTAGGCTGCCTGTCTAGATGCAATTGCTGGGCATGGGAAGAAGAAATGATCTGAGAGGCCCCATAATTTGCAAAGCACTATCTAACCCTTTGAGATCAACCCTTATTAACCTACGCAGACTTTACGGGGAGAAAGCACATAAAGTCTTTTGGTGTGGCTTCCTCCAACAACACAAAATGAAGAAATAATTACTGGATAAACTTACTTCTGTTCTGAGTTGGCTAGAGCACTGGTTTTCACTTTGTTGTCTGTGTACACCTAGGCTATCTATGGGGCTCTTCTTTAAGGCAAGAGTAGAAAGTATCCAAGAAAAGTAAATCTCATGTCAGCAAACTTCCATTTACTTACTTCGTAAGAGCCCACAAGAGGCCTTGAATATTTTAAAGATCAAATCAGTAGAAGTTGAAAATGACTTAGGTGGAGCATGTCTTTAGATAATGAAGGGCTGCTGAAGAACTGCACTCCAAGCATCAGCAAGGGCCACTTTGCTTAGGCTGTCACAGCTCCCATTCTTTCAGCTCTGCTGATGGAACACACTTTGCAAGTCTTATTTAGCAGATCTGGCAAAGAGAAAAGCCCTTTCCCATTCTCACTTTAACTTACTGACATAATCAGAAGTTGCTTCTTGTAGGCAAAGCAAGTATCTTCTTCAGAGAAGCTGTTTTGGCCTTGAATCACACTATCAGTTCTTCATTAAATTAAAATTCAAAGTCTATCTACATCTTCTACATCTCTCTCTCACATGCTCGGGAGGGAGCATACTGATAACTGCTCTCAATGCCAACAGCAAATAGGAGTTTATAGGGGAAAATGTGAGACTAGACAGAGGCCTGAAACCTAGCAGACATGATCATTCTTTGAAGATTTTAAACCCCTGTAGGGTTAGACACAAGTGAATCACTGGCAGAGTTAAATCACATCCCAGTAAACAGAATGGGATTGGAGTAGTCTGAAAGAACAGACCCAGGCAGAGCACTGTACCTGTCAGGGGTGCTGAAGACAGCACCACAGGCTCCTTTTCCCGGGATTCTTTATAAAAGAAACAAACCTGAGACATCCTTGCCTTGGTGGACCCCAGGGTTATGCCCCTACCTTAATTGAAAAAAGATATTCTGAGCTCTCACATGTTTCATTTTTCTGACAACAGAGAGCTCTGGGACCCACTTTGGGCTTTGCAGGAGATACTGCCAGATTTTGCAAACTGTGGAAAGGCCTGAGCAGGCCTCCTGTGCCACAGATGTGCCCCCTTACGCCACAGCAAAGCACTTTCTCTAGCAGCCTGCCCGGAGGCTTCCTCTGAGCTCTTTTGCTCACTAGGCAGGCCCCCTCTCCATGCCATTCCTGGTCCCTTACTATTGCTACCATGCATGCTAGCTCACATCACTGCTGCTAGCAGGCTGCACCCACCCTGTGTGACTTGTGGCTGCTCTGCTGTGGCCTTTGAAGGCAAGGGCCAGCAAGCCCAAAGGAGCAGTTGCAGCCTGTGTGGGCAAAGCTGAAACCCAAAGAACAAGCACAGGCAGAGCAAAGAGCAGGGCTGAGTCACCATGTGTGGTGAGTTTGACAACAGAACATCTTCCAGAGTGACGTGCTAGCCAGTTCAAGAGGACAGGCACATTCATCAGGTGCTTTCTGGCAATTCTCACCCCTAGCAAGGTGAGTTATGCCAGGCTCCTGCCAGCAGCATCCTCAGTGCCTGTACTCATGGGTGTGATGCCCTTGCCCCAAGGAGGCCTGTGATCCTCCTACAAGCACCTTTCCATTGCTGGAGGCTGTTGCAGAGGCACTGGCACTACTATGGTGAATGCTCCAGGCCTCTGCTTGCACCCACACACACCCTCAGGGCCACCAAGTCTCATCACCTACCACAACACACAGACACCAAACTAAACCCTGCCCTACAGTAGGGAGGGGAGAGGGAGCAGAAGGGGACATACCCTTGGATCATCTCTTGACCATTGAACCCTCCTTTTCAGGGCACAGCAGGTGGGGAGCTCATCCTCCCACAAGGAACCAACATCAGCCGCCAATATCCCTGCAACTCCCTTGGATCTTCCTACCCAGACTCACAGCACTGAATCTGGAGAGGTGTAGGAAGGAGAGCCCTCCTGCAGTCTCAGTGGACTGTGGAGAACCCCTAGAGAAATAGAAGAAATTAACACCCAAGAGACAGATGAATGGAGAGAGGGTGCCCAGAGGAGTGAGGGGACTCATTTTCAGAGAGGGCTGACTGCTAAGCAGGAACCAGAAGAATAGAGGATGAAAGCTGCAGTGGGGAGAACCAAAATCATATATGTGTCTATTAACTGAGGAAGGCAAACATCACAAGAGACGACAAAGCCCTGCCAGGCTGAGTGCTCCATACATGAAATCAGCAACAGATACAAAAATACTGAAGAGGAAACAATTTAGTAACCTTGGGAATCTCTTCATGATTCCCGTGGCACAGATGGGATTTAATCATTCATCTTCCAAATCCCAGGGACACAAGTCAGTGTCATAATCTCCAAGTTATGGATGGAAAGAGGCTGAGTTATGTTCACTCAGTATGTTACCAGCAGACCCACATTTGTTGTGCCTGTGTTTTAAGCCAGAAGGCCACAGTACCGCTTCCTGTCTGAAAGCCACAAACCTGTTAGCCCAGTGCCAAGCTAATACATACTGCCTTTTAGCTGAGCTCCCACCCACTCACCATGTGTGGAGTAGACTTAGTGTGAGACAGACAGAGATACTTTGCCAAAGATTACACTGCAAGTCCGTGACACAGGTCGCAGCTCGCAAGTCTTACAGCTCATTGGCGCACTGTTGTGTGTGATGAAGCTCAAAGCTAATGCCAGTGTGAAGAGTCCTTCAGACTCCAGTCAGATTGCAAAGTAGAATTTGTTCTCAAGCTGAGCCTTCCCTGTCTTGGTCATTCTGGGGTTATGTTCTCCAAAGGACATCCCAGCGTGTGCGGATGGGAGCAACTTAGCAGGGCTGCCCTCAAGAGATAAGGACAGAAATAACACTGGGGAGATGTTCCTTCCATAACTTCCCTGATGAGAGCATTTAGGTGAAGAGCGAGACAAGGGAGAACTCCCAGAACTGCAGATGAGTGCTTGGGAAGAGTGACATGTGGAGAGCACAGACAGGGCAGAGAAAGAATGCAAATATTTCACAATAAGGAATCCCAGAGAGACAATACCAGTTGGCAGCCAGGTGGGCAGGAGCTTGCAGAGCACAGGAGATCAAATAGGAATTGGCATCAACAGTGGGACAGATAGTTTTGGGGGGTTTGCAGGAAGAGACCAAGTCCTGGAAGCATAGAGTTCCAGTTAAAGCATTTACTTGAGATTTGCATGGCTTAAATATTATGCAGTTTTCACTGTCTTACGAAGAATTCAAAATGGATCGTTAGACACTTAAGGAGCACAGCATGTTTGTAGCACGGAGGAACATTGCCCAAGAGAGAGCTGGAAACCCCGTGTCCCCAGCTGTGTTCAGCTTGCTGTGCACGTCCTGTCACCAACACTTCCAGCAAGCCCACGGCTCAGACGTGAGCCACCTCTGCTGGCTCTGTCAGCCCTGGGCGGCTCCAGCACTGCTCTGACGCACAGGACAGCGTCTGGCTCCCTTCAGGCCTGGCGACACTGGCGCTGGGGGGAATTGGAGGCGGGCCTGTAAATGTTGAGCTGCCCCTAATCACCCATCATTGTACAAGGGATGGGGCCACCCCAGATGGGGACCTGCTAGGCTCTGTGCTGCGCTAGGCCCTGGTGTACCTAAGGATAGCATAAACCAGGACCAAACCCATAACCTCTAAAGGGGTGCCCTAATCCCCACTATGCCACTGATGCCAAAATGAGCCTTGGACAAACCGTCTCTTATCTAATGAAATACGTTAATCAGCACCTATGTATTTACGCTCTGAAGGGCCACCTCTGCTAGGATATACCTTTACTAGATAATAAAATGTCACTGGGGACATTCTAGGTGCTAGGATTGGATTGTCTGTAGCACTGTCCATTTTGCACCTTCCAAGTAGTTCCCAGCACAACTCAAAATAGAGCAGAGGACACTGCTCAAAGTAGCCTATTTTCTTTTTTTTTTCTTTTTTTTTTTTTTTGGGTGGGGGGGAGGCAGAGGGAAGGGGAAAAGGGGAGATAGAGAGTTGGTAACTCAGACTACTGAATAGCCAAAGTACCAGAAAATACTGTAGTGCATGTTTTACTATTGGAGATATGGGGTTTGCATTTCCAACAAAATGCAGCGTGAGGGATTAGACCGCATATCAGCTCCTGCCTGAAGTCTGAGGTACTCCCTACTCTAAACACTGCAAAACGCAGTAAGAAAATGCAAATCCAGCTTGTCCCTGGTTCAACAAATAACGTGGACGTAGAGCAGGTAGCTTGGAGCACAGGAGGTGTGAAGTATTTGTCAGTGACCTGTTTTTTTTCTGTAACAGATATTTCTCGGAAAGCCCTTTACACAGCATGAAGCCTCCTCTTACACCAGGAAATACCATTCATGACCCTGAGTGAAGGCACAAACATAACCTGCCACCTGGGCAAAGGAACTGCAGCAGGGCAATCCTTTGTGATCTGTATTGCTGCAGCAACCAGCGGCCACCGTCAGCTTCAGGTCCCCACCATGCAAGATAGTGGACAAACATCCAGCATGATAGAAGGCTGCAAGATTTTGAAGTGTTATCTGAGACGAGAGGCAAGCAACTATAACAAACACTAGGGGGAAAGAAAACAACAAAATAGCAGTAAGAGCATAAATTCACATAGTTTAAGCATATGCGCAGCCTCAGTGGTGATCACTTACTGAAACATTCAGTAGAACCATTCTTTCACTATTTATTTAACAGCAATCTATACATCATCTTTCAACTTTATGCAGCACGTTTTGCTGCCAGATACACTGACTCCATTCAGGTCATTTACAGTATCCTACACTGAAAGCCAGGGGACCATTAGATCATCAGGTCTGCCTCTATATTGCAGGACAGTGAACTTCATCCAACTGCATATGAAACTTTTGCAGTCAGACTCAAGGAAGAACATTAGCAAAAGCTGCTGGCATCGACAAGGCACTGAAAATACTCTGCCAAGATCACATCAGCATTAACTGCCTCAGCTCCCGAGCAGTCCTGCAAACACACTACAGAGAGAGCATATAACCCACGGAGCCTAACTAAAGTGGAACTGTGTATAACCACAGACAGTATCTACAGCAGGGATTAAACAAGAATTGGGGAGTAAAATGCACAAAAAGAAAGTGAGAGGGAGAACATAGGAGAGAATTCAGGGTTCCCAGCTAAATTCTCAGAGATTGCTGAAATCTGAGTAGCTCTGAGTAGCTTCCAACTGTCGCCATGCCACCAAATTGACCATGCAAGTAACAGAAGCAGGGACTTACACAGGTGATTTCTCCCCAGTTACCCACCTTTCTCTAAAATGGATCATATAAGATAACGTGTATGTCATCGGAGGATTTATTTTCACAGAACAATTCTTTTAAATGGGGAGATGGGTTGTCTAAGATATAGATTATGCAGGTGAAAATATAGTAGTTATCTGGCAAAGGAGTGTATAGAAAGACTGCAGGGACAGTAGTCTCACAGCTTGAAGTGCTCCAGGTTACCTAGGCTAATAATTTGGGAGTCTCCCAAGCTCCCAGGGCTTCAGCACACAAATCCTCCTGTCCCAAGGGATCTGAAACCAGGACAGGAGGCAGAAGCAGGAGCTGTGCGGTGCAAGAGAGGGTATGCACAGTCTGGCTGGTGCAGCAAGGCTGGATGAGGAGGTGACAGCACACAAGGAGGCAGAGGGAGATGCTTATGGCATCACAGCGGGCTTCCCAGCAAAACTAGCCAGCCCAAATTAGGGGCACACCAGTCACAGAAGTACAGTCATCCCCAGTGTGGTCAGGGCCTTTTCACAGGTTGAGGAGCTTGCAATCCATGACTTAGAAGGAAATTTTTTCCATCAAGCAGGAGCTGCATCAGTGAGCCTACATAAAATTGAAACGTGAGACTGCACACACTGGGCTGGAAAGTCATCTGCTACCAGGCAGCGGGTAGAAATGGCTTATCTGCAAAAGTCAGGGAATGGATGTGCCTAGAAATCAGTTAGGGGGAAACAGAGCAAACAGAGCACAGAAAAGCAGGAAGAGATGCTTTAGAATGTATTGTTTTCCTTGCTCAGGAAAACACTGTATGTTAGAATACAGTAATTCTCTACAATTCTTGCTGTGCTGTCAAAAATTGCTTTACAGTGAACCAATGGGAGAAAATACTAAAATCCATCTCTTCCAAGACTTTCAGTTGGATATGCTCATGGAAGGGTGTGAGGAGGTCCCACCTGCGACAAAGTCAGATATGAGCAAAGTGGGAGACACATCGGAACAGCCCCCAAGCAAGAAACTCAATCCTGAGTATGCCCTTGTAAAATGAAGTGGGAAGGTAATGATCCAGAAAGGATATTGTACTAACAAATGCTTTTTTTACCCACAGAATACAGTCTCACAATAAGTGAGGCTTTTAGAGGTACAAGCAGGGAACTGTGACTTGGGAATCGGGAAAGATCAGCCTGTCTGTTGACTTTAATCAAAATAACTAAATAGCACTGGGACTTATTAAATCTGCAAAGCTATCTGAATGAAGGAAAAATAAGGTTATCATCCTAGAAAGTAGCAGGAGTGCAGTGTAAACAGCAGACCAGAAAATATCCTACCTGGCAAAAAAAGGAAACATCATGAAATGAAGATTTCTGGAGGCCCTGAGTTTCCTGGATGGAAACATGTCCAATGCAGCAAGGGATATAAGAAGATGGATGAGGTGGAATCACGGGAGTTTTACAGAATGACTTGGAGAACAGCAGCACTAGGTTTCCATGAGGAGTAACACCATGTGGTTACTCACTGACTATTATTTTAGCTACACTTTCTCATAAACTCCAAAGACAGTCATTCACAGGGAAGTTAAAAAAGTGGTGATTTGGACTCCAGAAGAAATGGAAAGCTATTGATGACAAGTCATTATATGCACGTTCCAGAGTTCAAGTTCTTGAGGACCGCAGTAAGCACATTATTCCCAGCCCTCACCTTCCAGAGCAAACAGGAGAAAGGGAGAACAGTGCAGATTGCTAGGGAAATACAGCAGGAGGACTCAGTATTTTCATTTCTCTAAGCTGGGCAGCAGTGGCAGAGTCTCACATACCCCTGGAAGCCAAATTTAGCTAATAACTGGTCACCAGAGCAGAAATGCGGGACCCACCATCCTCATTTGTGCCCTGATTAAAGGATGAGGGTTCCTTTCAAAGAGGTTCAAAATTCTTCTAGATGCAGCCTGTGCCTCGGAGCCGCCCACCCGCTCCCGGTAACAGCGGGGCCAGCTGTTGTCACTGGAGACAGCTGCAGCCTGCAAACATGCTGGAGACATGGGGTGGTCATTACAAAAGAAGGAGGCCACATCACAGGTGACTCACCTCCAGTTAACCACCATGTGATCCTGGAGCAATGCTGACCACACTCTGGAAATGAGGGAAGCCTTCTAAGCCTGCTTTTGAGTGCCCAAACCTGACTGAGTAGTATTGCAGCTTCCCAGGGAATTATTCCAACACTCTCCCTCCAGGTAATGGACGAAACAAGGCTGATGGAAGAGGAACGCCAGGAACGGGTCAGGACTACCTGCCATTGCCTATCCATTAATGATAAATGGTATATCAAACATAATAGGAAGAAGAGTCAGGTGGTGTTTACTGCTTCTATATGGTTTTTGTAGAAAATGACATGGAATGGAGCAAGGAAAATTCCTGTCATATATTTTGTAGGGAGGCAAAGACAGGACAGAGAAGTTGTAGGGATTAAACCACCTTTCATATCCTAGTGAAGTTCCCTGTCCCTCATCAGCAGAAAACCTGTCTTTGGGTCTCTCCCGTGGCTCTGCGAGATGGCAATGAGCCCACAGCCTGACCCCTGCACCCCACGGCAGGGCTCACGTGGAGGCTCAACACATGCTCCCCCACACACGGGTCTTCCAGACGGTCTGCGCAGGAGCTTCAGCAGCTCTTCCCAGCTAGCAGAGCAGCTCCTTGCGGGCGGCATCGCCCACGGGGAGCTCACAGGAGGGCGCCTGGGGCTGGAGGGCGGTCAGCAGCCGGCCCGTCCACAGGCTCCGCGCTGCGGCGGAGCAGCTGGCCTTGCCATCCGATCCCCACTCCACCTCCACAGGGCTGGAGCCAGGGACTGGAGCTGGAAGCAGCTCTGCCAGGCAAGTCGTAGGAAGCCTCCCCCGTCTGAGCCAGCTGAAGCCATGGGAAGCTGCTGTGCTCCGTGCTTACAAGGGGCCCGTTATGGGAGGAAAGAGCCAAGAGACCAGCTACCTGCAGCAAAAGCCCGGGCAGCCAGGCTCTGTCCTGCAGAGCCAAGCAAAGCCCTCTGGCCTGTCCTGCCACCCCCATGCGGAGCGCAGCACCGCGGACATGCAGCCTCTCTGCCGGCAGCCCCCATTCCGCACGCGTTCCAGGACGGCCGTACGCAGAGAGCGGCACAGGAACAGCCACCGCCTGCAGCGCGGCGCAGATGTCTGACCCGCCGGAGCCCTGATGTGTCAGCAGAAGGGCATCAAACCCAGCACGCTCGTAAACCACGCACCCCAGTGAAAGGCTGCAGACAAGCAAAGTGTCTCCCCCGCTCTGAGGCTCTCGCACGCACGTGTTCACACAAACACACACGCTCTGTGCGCAACAGAGCGCTGCAAACGCCTCCCGCAGATGTGGGACAGACACACAGCACAAGAGCAAGTAACTGAGCTGCCTCCTGATGTGCTCTGGAGCCTTGGCTGTGTGCCAGCGCCAGCCAAGGGTCAGCACAGCCCAAGCCCAAGCCCCACATGGATCTGTCCTGGTAACTGCCCCCCACATTCAGAGATGGGCATCCCAGGGATACATGGACTCTGAGTGCTACCTCCTCTCAAGCACCGATGGAGATGGGAGCTGATGGCTCCATCATCAGGGAAAAAGGGAGATGTGCCAGGAGCTAGCACAGGTACCAGGGCGGGATCTGGCATCTCCGCTGTGGAGCTCCCTGAGGGCAGGGCCACCAGGAATCACATTAAATATCCAGTCCTAAAGAAAGTCCCCCTAGCCACAAAACTTACCCTATCATTCTCCCTCTGCCATTCGGCTCCTTTGCCCGGGGCACGATGCGAGCTTTGAGCCCATTTCTGGACCGCTGGCGGGATGGGTCCCCTCTCTGCCTCTGGCCCGAACTGGGGCTGAGGCCCCGTCTGGGGGAGCCTGCAGCCCCCGTGACGTCGCCGGCTTGGCCCCGAGCACCCTGCGGCGCAGACGGTCCGTGATCAGGACGCTGCCTCGAGCTGTCCCTTGCGCTCAGGCTGCCCATGCCGGCTCCGGAGTCGTGGTCCAGGTGACGGGACCCTGACTCCGCAGGGAGGCTCTGCCCCTGGAACAAGTTGTACACGGTGCCCGCAGGTCGCACGGGAGCACCCTGACTCCGGAGCCTTGGACGTGGTGCCTCCCTGCTCCCGGATTCAGCTCGGTGAGAGGTGCTCGGTTCAAATCGCACAGCAAAGTCTCGCTGCGAATCACCAAGTCCCAAAAAAATGACAAACGTGAGAGGGAGGACGCTCCCCCCGGCGCACCGCATGGTGTCAGCCCGTGGGCAAAGGCAAGACCCGGGAGGTGCGGTGAGCGCTCAGCGTGGGGCTGGCATCCTCCTGCAGCCCGGTGTCCAACGGCAGCTCGGAGGGAGAGGGAACCAGCCAATTTTCTCAGATGAATCTGCTGGAGCAGAAAGTCACTTCCCCATATCACTGTGGCTTGACCGGTACCTGTTGCCTACAGGGTCCAGGGGTGAAGACAACGCAGCTACCTCAACCGCGTGGGCTGCAGCTGCAGCTGTCCCTCCTGCCCTGCAGAAGGAGAATTGCCAGTCCCTCCTCTCCGTCCCCTCTCGCCAAGCTGTCAGGGAGCTCGTGTGCTCTGCAGACAGCTCCAAGCACCTTCTCGCCTGCCTCTGGCAATGGCAGAGTCTGGAGGGGATGGAGGGTTTTATTTTTGGAAACCTCCCCCTTTTGTGTCTTTTTGATGCTGACATCCCCCCTCTCCAGAGGACACGGCTCAGCCCCCCTCCTTCAGAGAGGAGACATTCCAGCAACACCCACTTTGGCAAAGGGAAACAAACTACAGCAGAGAGGCGTTAACCCGTGCGTGGCCGGGAGGCCGCTCCAGCGCCTGCTGGGGCACGCAGCCTCCCGAGCGCTTCCCGCCGCGGGGCGCGGGGCAGGCAGGGGTGTGGGGCACACGCACCGGGGCATGCCAGGGAAACACGCCACCAGCACTCCAGGATCCCCAGGAGCTGCATCGGCACCGCCAGCACCCTTGCTGCTTTTGGTCCCATTTTCCAGGAGGATGCAGGAGCAAAGCAAAGGGGAGCCTTATTTGCTATCTCACCCTGGCTTTGGACCTCTCCAATCCCCCCAAACCCAGCTCAGCTCTTTACACACTTACATATATGGGGTACAAGCCAAAAAGGGGACCATCCAAAACTTTCGGTCCTCCAGCTTTAGTGATGCCTTCCAAGATACACGTCCCAACAGCTTAAAGAAGAGTATATAGCCCTTCCTTCTCTCATCTGCTTCTGCATGGGCAGCTGGAGATGGATATATGTGACTTGAAATGACTAAATGCCCTGAGAAAGATTGAGGGAAGAGTGGGAGGAGGGAGCAGGGGGTCAGGAGTCCCCTTTCAGCTACACACATGGTCTTGGCCTGGAGGAATGCAGTCTGAGCCCAGTGTGACAACAACGTGCTGTGCTAGCAGCGGGCTGGCTCTGCACATAGTCCTGACCATGAGCCTGACCATGAGGACTCTCATCACATCTCTGGGTGCAAGGAAGGCAGAGGAGGGCTCAGCAGATGCTCAGGGAGAGAAGGCACCCGCCAGTGCATGTTCCTGTCGCAGGTGCTACAAAATGCATCAGTCAATAACACTCACCAACCCAGTCTCATTGTGCCAGGCTCATTTTGCCACCAGTCAGACAAAAAGTGCATCTGTCTCACTGTTCTGTCTGCGAGCAACTGGTGGATGTTTATAAAAAATATGAGAAACAGAGTATCTGCAAAGCAAACTGTCTGGTGCACCTTTATGTCTTCCAGCAACCTGTGCTGCAGGGGCTTCCTGATACAATAGCTAGACAATTGGGTTTAAGAGGCAAATTGTCATATCCACCCATTAATTTACCTAATCCCTTTTCAAATTCATTGATAGGTGTGTGCTCGGCAACATCGTCAGTAACTTCCAGTGTTGGAATATGCACTGTGTACTTTACTTATTCTATTCTTGGACCTGATGATTTCAGTGGTGTTTTGTTGTTTTAAGGAACAACTGTCTCCTAGTCTGCTGCATACCAGCATTCTAGCTTCCCCATCCCCTCACTCACCACTTTTGTGTTAGGGAGCCTTGCTCTCCTTAGTCTCCTGGTGCCTTTGGAGTGCCCAGTCTGAATGAGTGCCCACACCTCGCCTCCCCATCAGCAAGAGATCTCCCCTCCCATACCACACACCGAGGCAAAGCTGCCTTGGCAGCCTCAAGACTGGCTCGTGACAGGATCTGCAAACACACAGCTCCAAAGGAAACTGGCTGCAGCTTCTCCTGCTCTCCCACCAGTGCCAGCCCTGCCAATGCTGCCCAGGTACAGCCCTTGCTCTGCAGCTGCCACCTCCCAGCACCTTCCAGGATCCCTTCCCCCTGGTGCAGCCTCCTCTCCCTCTCCTGTCGTGCAGGCCTCCAGAGGTCTTCACAGACCATCTGCTCCAAAAGATTTGAGGTGGATGGTCCTGCCTCCTCTCCAGCCTCCATCACGTGCATTCTTAAAGTCACTCCTGTTTGAAACCAGAGGCTCCAGCTCCCTTTTTCCACTACCTATTTTCTTGGCAGGTGTTTTACCCACTGCAACACATCACAGATTGATTTGATCCATCTCCGAATGATCCTTTTTCTTCCCACACCAATGAAATCTACTGCTCTGGAGGGTCCCTGTCTGGTGTCTGAGAGACCCTCTTTCCTGGTTGACATAAGTCGTCAGGCCTGTCACCAAAGTCTCCAGGCTGGACACAGACTGTCCACCCTTCCAGCAAACACTCAGTGTCCTGAGAGTCACCCGCAGCCAGACGGCTCTCTCTGGCTGGGAAGTGAGGACCCTCCTGAGGCTGCATCACCTGTCCAGTTCCCAGCCGCTGCTAAAACCCTGCTCCTGGTCTTCCAAGCCACTGTCCAAACAAGCCAGCCCACCTGTTCCTCTGCCCATGCCCGCAGCTCTGGGCTCAGCCCCCCTCACCCCTTCCCTTCAGTTCAGCACTAGGAAACAGGGGAAGTAAAATCCTTTGCTTGCCTGTGCTGCCATCCTGAGCAGGTATTCACATTCCTACCCCTTGCCAGACCATAGAATCACAGCTACTCTCCAAATCCCAGCTCAAAACTAGGGAGTCTGCAATGGTCCCAGCAGGGTTAAAGAGGTGGTAGTATAGACATCAGGGTCAGATGGCATCTCCAAGAGCTACTTGCAAGACTCTGCTATGGCCTCTGGCTTTTTAGGCCCCCTCGGAGCACAGCTGTACCCTCCCTGGGCTGGGAATATTGCCATCTGCACACTAGGATGTGGAGAGGCCAGGGAAGGAGAAGCAGAAATGCAGAGGATAAATCCCATGGGAACAGCTGATTCTGAAGCAGAGCAGGGACCATGACCCACAGCACTGGTGTCCCTGCAAGCACATGCACCGACAACACAGCATCGCATGCAAAAACCCACGCAGCAGCATTCTCCTCCTGGCAGATGTGAAAAGCAATGGAAGGGGGAGGTAATTTGGCAGCTCCCACTTGGATGCAAGCAAGTGTGATGGGAGCAACAGGGCTGCATGGTTTTGACCCTGGTGATGGCGACTGGCTTCCCAGAGCGGTAATTTTTGAGGAAACACCAGGGGTTGCTTTGGCACTTTCTGGGGCAGGATCAGCTCTCCCATTTGCACCACTGAAGCAGAGCCACCACTTGGGCACAAGCTGCAGGGGTGAGTCCGCAGATGTTGAATCCAGCGAGCAGCCACCCGATAAAAGACATGGCTCATTTCTTTGTTCTGAGGAAAAAGAATGTCCTTTCCGTTCTCACCTAATTACTTTCTTATGCAGCAGTGGAAAGAATGCTTGGTGCCTAAACCTGACACAAGAAAATTATCAACACCATAAACAAAGCCATAAACAAAGGAGCCAAAAGCCCAGGCACTGATGAAAACTGTTGCAGGCGATCCTGATTCAGGCTTGCTTGGGTTGTAAGCAAATTCCTCTTTCCGGGAGGCACTGTGTCACCCTTGGAACAAACAGCCTTACAGCTTCCCAAGGGAGTGTGCCCATGCCTCCCTGCCGGAGCCAAGGAATGAGCAGTGTAAACCAAATGAAGCCGCTGATAGTCCTGCAGTATCTTACACAGGTCACAGCCACTGCTGCCTCCAGCTTTTGTGGAGCCAGGCCCAGGAAGCTGGCATCCCTTTTCAAATCATTTTCCCTCCATGTTTACAATAGCCCCCCAGGAGCTGGACACTGAACTCTTTCCAGCCTCACACACACAAACACTCACTCGCTTTCTCAGGGACGTGTCGGAGCCGTTTGATCCAACAGTGTCGCTGTAGAGAAGCTGGGGCCTGCGGAGGGCACGGAGCTGTGCCCCGGCCTCGCTGCGCCAGGGCTGCGAGCACGCGCAGGCCGTGAGGTACCAGCTAGGGCTTCCTCCCTGAGACTGCCAGCCTGAACACTGCCCCAGCAGCCTGGCTAGAGGGAAGGTGGCCCTGGAAAGGCCCCATGTGCTCTGGAGGGGAACAATTTCCCCCCTTGGTGCAGGTCAGCAGCGAGAGCGATGAGGGGGGTATGCTGGCACCAGCTTCTTCCCTCCAAGCACAGTGACTCATTTCATACTCAGCCTTCCCTGAAAACGACTGTCGGAAATTGGGAAGCACGTGGTGCATGGGGAATTGTAACGCAAGTTGGGCTCCAGCGTGCCGCTCAGCAGGGGCTCAGAAGACAAGCGTGAAATACCTCATTTCTCAGGAACTCACACAGAGAGCAGCACGCGGCAATCGGGCTCTTCAGCTAAGAGGTCAAACCCTTGCCCAAGAGGCGAGATGAGCCACACAGCAACAGCAAGCGGCGAGCCCGTAACTGCGACTTGACAGCCTGTTGCTGCTGGCTGGGCAGCCTGGCCTGCAGCAACAGGGAACACAGGGCTTGCACCAACAGCAGGGGGGAGTTCAAAGCCTCTGAGGCAAAGCAGAGCAGCCCCACACCTGCTTCACGTAGTTCACTGCTGCAGAGAGTGCACCAAGGAAAGGGCAACTCCAAGGTGCAAGGTCTGCGCCTCTCAAAGCCCTCACCTTCCAGAGCTAGGGCCATATACTGAAGTGAATGAAACGCATCTTGGAGCCAACACAGGGAGGAATGAACTTGCTGGAGCCCTCCAAAGAGCAGAAGCCAGGGCTGATCATATTTGTGCTCAGGACTATGCTGGACGGGGTCCTGCTGAGTCTGGACCCCTTGCACAGCCAGTTCCCTACTCTTTCTTTCAGCACCGCATCTGCAATACCCACTCGCAGCAGTAGCACCTGAGAACCATGTTTCCATGGCCAGTTGGCCCCCAGATGTGGCTCCTGGCACTGTATCCCTTAGATTAATTAGCCCCTTTTTTTGCTCTTCAGAAGGGTTCATAAGCCACATGTGCTTCCTTCTCCACTGTGAGCACATCCCTAACACACTGCAGATGGGACACATTCCAGGGATTCAGGAGCTGCTCCCAGAGGGAAGAAGGAAAACTTCCCTCTGCTTGCAGTTGAAGGGTAGGCAAAGGCTGGCCAGCCCCGCTGGCTTGAAAATCAGGGTGCAGAGCCAGTCTTTTTGAAGCACAGGGCCAGGACAAAACCTTCCAGGGAAGGCTCCCCTCCTTGCAGGAAGAGAGAGGCATCCCGCATACGGAGGGAGGACACTGCAACCCTGGGGAGCTGGATAAGAAACACCTTCCAGACAGCAGTACAAGCGACCTCTGGACAAGACCTCAGTAATGAAGGTCATCAGACAGGCTGGAAAATCTGCTTCTGCATTTGAGAATGCAACCAGCTAAGTCTCTACGCGTACCACTCCATCTCCTTGGCCTTGCCTGAGACACACGTGGCTCAGCACACTCTCGCTTAGTGGACAGAGTAGATATTCCCACTGAACAGACAAGGAAACAGCTCCAGGCAGACTCAGGCTGGCCCTCCAGCCACTGTCAGCCTATCAGTGCCTTGGGGTACGTCCCAGCCGCCTCAAGAGGGACAGGCCAGCAGACAGCCGAGAAGTTTGACAACAACAGTTCGGTGTCATAAGACAGACCAAGAGAAACTGTCCAGCAAACCCCTGTTGCAAGCAAGGTTTACTGGTTTTACTGTTTCTTCTGCTTTAACCAGGATCATCTCTGAGATGGAGCAGGGAAGCACACACCAGCCAAGTGGGTGTCCCTGAACTGGACTCCTTGGTTCTGCTGTTGCCTAAACATAAGCACACACGCTACCAATAGCTGAGACCACACGCTGGAAGAGAAGTTACAAACATGAGACAAAATCTCCCGCTGCAAAGCAAAAGAAATCTGGGGAGCAGGAACAGATGGCAGAACCCAGGAGACAGGAGTGAAGAGTGAGGCAGAGAGGAGTTTGCTGTGGGCTAGTTCTGCCGAAAGGCTCTGATGGGGCTGACTATACAGCACAGCTGGTTCCTTATTTAACCATCACATTATTTCAAGCCCCTTCTGCAACTCTAGAAGGTGGGGGGGAGGGGGCGGGAAGAGAAAGGGAAAGGGAAAGAGAAAGAGAGAGGGGGAAAGAGAAAGAGGGAAGGGAGGAAGGAAGGGAGGAAGGAAGGACAACCTATAATGTGACTCATGCAGAGCTACAGAGGGAGTTGTCCATTTACAGTTAATGAAGTCCTGTTTGCAATAGTCCAACTGTGATCTCCACTCTTCCCAGCAGGCTAGTCCATCTCCTCTGCTTCTTCAATACCTGCAGATGGACTGGCATGTGGTAGGGAAATGAGGAAACACTGACAATCTACTAGGAGCTTGGCAACCCCACTGAGCAAGGAGGCTGCCCCAACCAGGAACCATCACGCTTTTCCTGCCTGAACAAGCCTGCCCAGGACACCAGTGTGACAAAAGCATTTCAAGCAGAGGGTTTATTAACTATTTTCAATAATGAAAGAAAGAAAAGTAGAAAACAAGGCTGTGCAGGAGAAGGAAGCAGAACATCCTGGCATCTTTAAGGGCTCTGACCCACAGTCAGGATGCTGTGGAGAGGAGTGTGGAAAGCACTCTGGCGCTAGAAATTCCTGTAACCCTCTTTTTCCCTTCTCTCCAGGGTTTTAACTGTAAGAGGCTAACTCTAAGAGGCTGAATCCTTAGGCAGTTCTTGAATATCAACTTCTGTTATAGACGTTAGGGGAACCAAGAATCAAGAAAAGCTTCAGGAAATGCAGAGACCTGGGGGTGCTCTCCTCTGTGGAAGTTCAACCTTCCTTATCTCTATATCACACCATAGGCAGTGCTGCCCAAGACGTCCAGAACCTAGAGAAGTGATAGAGATCCAAGGAAGATGTCCCAGCAGAGACAGTAAAAAAAAAGGTAATGCCAAGACTGTGATGAGAGATCTCTTCCTGAGAAATTCCTACCATAATGAACTTTTGAAAGTTCACTGAATTTCCTTAGCATTCCTTTAAACAACAAAAATGTCAAGGAAAAAAAAATTAATCAAGCTTTGAATTCTACAGTGTGTATGATCTTGAAGTTGTTTCATTCTTACTCCTGATTCCAAAGCCATTTTCCTGGAAGTCAATTACTTTTTTTTTTTCTTTTTCCTTTCGAGCTCTTTTTTCCTTCACATTTTTGTTCCTTCCTCGAGATCCTCATCTTTACAGGTCACTGGGAACTCATACTGGAAGTTCTTCAGTTTTATACTTCCAAGAAAAACTGATGAGGGCCATGTAAAGGAACTGACCGTGGGGCTGACACGATACCTGTCGTTCAGCTTGGGTACGCTGCCATCCCCAAAATTGCTGAGCCACTTCCCACTGTGGGATTCTAGGTGGTCTCCTACCAATTTGGGAGCTAGAATGTCTATCTGAGAAATGATCTCAAGTGATTACAATGCAGCAATTTCAAGTGAATATTAAATAGCTTATTAATAAATGAAACTTAGGGAACTGCAAAAAGTGGCAATTATTAGGTGGTGTGTTAGAGCTCAAGCAGTCAGTCAGCGGGCAGTAGACTAGTTCATTTACACGTTACAGTCCCACTGGGTAATTACTGAGATTTAGGCTGAGTACCGGACCTCCCAACTATGACCGCATAGGCTGGGAATCCAGCTCTACAGCGACATCATGGCTCTAGAAGTCTCCCTCACCAGCTGCCATGCAGATTCTGCTGCCACCCGCTCCACTCACAGGTGTGGCACACACATGCAGAGCCTGAAGAAAGGGCCCAGACTCCTAGAGGAAATAAAAATATCCAGGAATGAGAGCTTAACAAGGAAATGCCGGGCAAATGCAGAGAAGAAGAACAAAGCTGCTTTCCGTGCCTCATCACATCATATCATCACCTGAGAAGAGTGAGGAGCCACAGATGGGGAAGCATCCATTTTTCAAAGAGACAGGAGTGACTCTGTGGTCAAAAGAACAGACAATGCTGTTAGCAGGGTTATGCGGATGACAGCCATGGCTTTCCTGTCTCTCCTCAGAGCTGGGGTTCTGCTCAGGGCAGAAGCAGAGATAATAAGAAAATGCCCTCCCTTCCCATTACTACCTCTGCTTCCATGCTGAGCTCTATCACCAGCTTTCAGCCCACCCCTCTGCTTTCTCTCTGCTTTCCCCCTTCCCCTCTGAGCCTCCCTGAGCAGGCAGCCTGGCATAGCACAGCATGCCAACACAGTGCCAATAGCCCAGTGGCCACCTGCATTCCCCCGAGGATGGCAAGCCCTGACAGCAGGGTAGCATTTAGGAGGGCAGCTTGCACCAAGGCAGTGGGACAGATACTCTCCCCAGCTGTGTATGTCCCAAGCATCCAAGAGCCGACGGGGAGTGTGTTTTCCCTCCAGCTCCAGGGATCAGGGAGAGCCCATGGGCAGCAGGGCTGAGGGAGGAGGGGAGGTTCCCAGGGCCCCTGGGAACATCCCTGCAGGAGCACATAGCCAGAACTGTCTGCCTCAAAGCTGCCCAAGCCAGGCTGCTCCCAGGCTGCTGCCACATTTGATGAGCGTGAGGAAAGCAGGCAGGCAGAGCTGGAGAGCAGTGGAGGTTCTTGCACCAGCCGCGAGTGCAATCCAGGAACAGGTGAAAATGAAGCTATGGCACCAGCTTTGACGTATGCTAATCAAAAGGGCCAGGGGGATGTCAGACTCGTGGCTGAGCACATAGCACAGCCAGTGCTATCCTAGATGCAGGAAGGACAGCTCTCTGCACAGCCCAGTTCAGTGTCACTTTGGTCCCTCCACCTGCAAGGGGATGGGATTGACACAGGTCTTGGTTCTCCTCAGTGTTCCCCATGGCTTGAGTCACCACAGCCTGCTCCAGACTTTCACCAAAACCAGCTGCCCCCTGTGGCACATCTCCACCTACCTTGTTGCTCTCAGTCAGGCTCTGCTTCCCCATGAGTGTGGCCATCTCTGTAAGGGCTCCAGAGGGAGGGTATGAAGAGCACTGACTGCCTTTTGCTGCACAAGCCACTGAGCAGTGCCACGGGAGCTAAAATCCCACATGAAAACAGGGTCGAAGGGTGGAGATAGACCTGGAGACTAGCTCTCAGCTCCAGCCCTGCTGTTACCACTCGTAGCCCTGGCTCTGTGACTTCAGCATGATGTGTCCTACCTCACCCCTACTCTCCCCATGGCTGCACACCAGCCTGTACTCAAGGCCCTGTCCCTCTGCACACCAGAGGCCTGCTCCTCCTGTATGCCAACACACATCCTGCAGGCACCCTCCCACTAGGACCCACTTCTCCCCAGCAAGGCAGAGCCCTTTCTCAGGCACTTACTTAGGCCTTTCTCCTCTTTCTGGTTCCTCCTGCAAAGGCAGCAGGGAATAGCTGTGCCCTGCAGTGCCTCTCAGACCACACAGCCTCTTCAGAGGTCGAGGCAAACCACAGAAAATACCACAGAGGCTAACAGCCAGCTCTAGCCTTGTGCTCCTTCCCCAGGAGAAATCCAACACCAAGGCCCTGTGCACCCCAGAGACCTATCTGGGTTGTCCAATGCAACCAGGGCAGCCATCTCCTGACACCGCTCTAGTCCAGTGGAGCAGAGGCTGAGGCTGCAGGATATTCTGGCATACACCATTTCTTCCCTCACAATCTGACCCTCAGTTGCTGTGAACTACTGCTGACCTACAGCTCTCTGCCTCACCTGTCCCTGCCCCGGTATCCATATCCTTTATGGCACTAGCCCCTTGGCCCCAGCTCAGCTCAAGCCTCCAGCTGGCTTTGGGGCCACTGTTAGAAACATTATAGCACACCTGTTCTTCACATGAGGGTTTACAGCCAAAGCTAGCACATCTGGATTGTAAAATAGACAT
This sequence comes from Tinamus guttatus, assembly GCF_000705375.1. The sequence goes on along the minus strand of NW_010584067.1, from coordinate 46,767 downwards.
TTGGAACTTTATCAACGTGTTTCCAAACAGTCTGAGTATGGCACAGACTCTGTCTCGGTGCTTTAGTGGAGGAAGCAGCTGGGCTGGGAGGATGGTTCAGTGCCCTTCTCACGGCCCTTGCAGGCCTGGCTGAGCCATGCACGCACATGCTCCCCAGAAACCAGACTGTCTTTTCCTGACACTACTGGTCCAGGAAGTCATGTCAGCAAGACTCCAAGAACGACATGGGGAAACGAAATCCAGTGCCCTTCCCACCCCAGAACCAGTTGACTCAGCTGTGCTGATCTTAGACCGTAGCCAAACGACTCCCAGAAAAATCGGTTGTGAATCTGTATCATATGCACTGTGGAAGAAGCCCATCAGGTACTGCTGTCTCCATCAGCCTCCTGAGCTTTTGCTTTTAGGGAAGTCCAAATCAGCACCAACATCAAGCGGCCACTGTGGCTTTGTCAGCGTCCAAGGAGATCCAAGGGAGGAGCAAGGCCTTTGGGCTTTGACTGACACGTATGCAAGAGGTACAGAAAATCTGTAATCTGGCAGAGCAGGAGGCAGCTCTGCTCTCAGCATGCAGAAGAGCTCTGGTAACATGGTAGTTGTCACTTTCTACAATGTCTTCCAACACACAAGGTTTGAGTCCACAGTGGCTGGGGACTATTTCCTTCTTCTGATAGTAAAGCAAAGTGACACCAGATAAAGATGCGGCCTTCCAAACTGCTCCTCCCTTCATCTCAGCCTGCAATCACCTGGCTGGCTTCTACCAGAGTCTCTTCTCATCTCCCTCCATTTTGCTGGTCCACCTGCAGGTAAAGGTAATGCTCCTATTCTCCAATACTGAATGCTGTGCTACACTTCTCTCATCCTCAAGGAGAGCACTGCAATTGTCTAGTGTCTGAGAAATGCATGAATAACTACAATAACTATCCAAGATTGCTCAAAAGGAGGCACATCTTCCAAGCTGGAAATGTCACTTCACTTTTTCTGAAGTTCAGGTGGCTATAAATATATTTATGACTCCACTCTTAACAGTTCTTCAGAGGACTCGGCAGACCCAGCTCCTTTCATTGGCTTCATCTGACTATGTGTCTTGCCCTCTCTCCCACATTCAAGCTGGTTCTAAACTAAAATCTCTTTAACAGAGGAAGCCATGGAGGGATGAGATTGTGAGGGTCAGTGGTAGCACCAAACATTTAGACGCGCTACCTGCAGTGATGGAGATGCAAATGCATTTCTATAATGCCTTGCACTCATCCCAGATTATCCACCTCAGTGTATCTGCTTTAAGAGCCTGGTGTGGGGCTCTCAGCATGTGCGGATCGAAGCAATGAACAATCCCAGGAATTAGCACTGAGTGACTCTGCAGCAGTGCTGACCAGCTGAGTTGTCTTCAGGGCCCTGTGCAAGAGCCTCTTCTTGGTGCAGGCTCTTCCTTTCCACAAACTAGGAAAAACTCAGGTTGCCAGTTTTTCCTTCATGGAAACCTGCTGTGGAAACTCAGTGTCTCCATCCTAGCTGACAGAAAGGCAGTGATGGAGCTGGTCATGAAAACAACCATGAGCATCTTCTCAGTCACCATCTCCTCAGAGCCTACTGTCGATATAACATCTCTTACCAGATTTCACAGCTCCAGAGCAAGGCAGAGCTTCTGCCCCATGTTTGTGGCACAGGACAGAGCACTGTCAGCACACAACAAGTGCACAGAAAACAGTCCGCACAGAATTCCTGAAGAAGCTGAGAACTGAGAGCAGCCTGATGTAGGAGAACATGTGAAAGTCTATCAGCATGGAGAGGCCTGACAAATTCCAAACAGTCCATGACAACGGGGCTGGGGGCACTGTCCCACGGTGCAGATACTGGAGGCCTGTGTTCAGTCCCAGTTCTGAAACAGGCTTCTTCTGTGAGCTCAGATAAATCACCTAGCTTCAGCCTTCAGGCGCCAAGTGGGAAAAAGACCATCCCACACACCCACTCCATGTTTGCCCATATCCTCGCTTGGCCCTCTCGCACTGGAGCGAGCCAAGTTATGTTGAACAAAGGGCATATCGCAGGAAAAAAGGGCTGAATTCATATAAGCACAGTATGCATACCATTGCTTAAGGAAAACTAGTATATTTAGCTGCACCTACCCTGGAGCACATGTAAAGTTGTCTTAAGTTTATGGTACTGCCAAGTTTGCAATAGGCATTTTTTCCATGAGAACCGGAAAACTCATAAAGATGCTAACAGGGATTCAGAACAAGATGAACTGTAAGAAACAATAAAGAAGAGTTTAGAAGATAAGGAGAAAAAGAGCATTCAAAACGCCATTTCAAGCTCTCCAAACAAATTCACCTCTCATATCTGAGCATGTCAGTGAGCCTATCAGCCCAAACTGCCCCAGGCAGTGTATTTTTTACCAACAGAGGAGGTAATGTAGCTTTGCCTCTCTCACTAAATTGAGCTGATCAGATCTAAGCTTCCAGGTCACTGGGCCTTCTGTCTCTTCCTCCTCGCTGGAGCACAAACCTGACCTCCCACCTGAGTCCATCGCTCCCCAAGGCAGCCAGGTCTGGCTCACAACAGCCAGCACTTTGTTCGAGGACTGAATCAATACTTCCTCCCAGTGGAAAGTGAATTTTCAAGGTGACAAAGATCAAGTGTGTTCTTCCCAAAGCTATGGATTTTCCTTTGCCTCTTAATCTAGGCAGAGATTTCATAGCCTGCAAGGGCCTTAAACATAGCATGGATGAGCAGAAAAGGACAGCATTTGGGGCACATTAGGTACAAATGGGGAAAGAGAACATCTTTCCTTTACTACACATCTTTGGGGCACCAGCAATGAAGCACAGTAACAAACACAACCCCACCAGCTACTCCATAGTTATTTTACAAAATAACCCTACCATTGCCACCATCAATTCAGGTCTAATGACAAAGATGATCTAGTGGTTGTTGGCATTTAACTGCCACCTTACTTTATGGCCCTACCTTCTTTAAGGAAGATTGGAAGCAAAACAGCTTCACCCTTACATTGCCTGAAGGCAGGCGTGTTCCAGCAGCTCAGTGTGGAGCATGTCTGCACAACACACACAGTTCCAGGGTCACCCTCCTTTGCCCCGGAGCCCTCCCATACCAGGAGGCTCAGCTAGTGCCAGTCGCAGCCACACACACAGCTCTCCTGCGAGAGGCAGGACAGGTGAGGGAAAGTGCCCTTGCGTGGCGCTTCTGGCTGCTCTGCCTCTGCTGAGGTGATGTCCTAGTGAGAGTGCACAGTGGACTTGAGCAGAGCACAGTGACCCAGCGTGGGCTTGAGCACAGCACAATGACCCAGCATGTCCAGATATCTTTCCTGCAGCAACCTACCCCCAGAACATAGGCACAAGCCTGTCAGAAGCTGAGGCTTTGCTGAACTGGGGCCCAGGTGGGAAGGAATTTCTGCAAGGCAGAGTCCTCCTTTCTGACCCACAGCTTGCAAGGCAGAGGACAAAGCTGGCAGGCAGCAGTAGGGCAGGAATGTTTTTTTCAGATGCTCCTCTGCTGTCTGGGGCACCACAAGCACAATCAAAGCAAAGGCTGTGCTCCCTCAAACTGCAAGGCACCTCTCCCTGCTGCTGCCCGACGTAGGCAGCCTTGCTAGCAGCCAGCACCAGCATATGCCTCTGCACGTCTTCCCTTCCGCCCCTGAGCAAAGGCTGGAGACGCAGGGTGCTCCCTTCCCCGGCCTGGCCACGCAGCTGTCAGCGTGTGGAGCACAACCGGGAGCGAGCTGGGCAGCTGGCTGCACCTGCTGCTGTCCCCCTCCCCTATTCTCCACCCTTGGCTTCCCTGGCTGTCCCTGTGTCCCAGGCCAGCTGCGGCTCCCGGGCCTCATCCTGCTGCAAGGCAGGTCGTGAAGGACATCAGCTGGGCAGTTGGCCCAGGGTGGAGGCACCAATCTCTTTTAGGTCTCCTTCCTCACCACAGTCAGGGCCAATGGGCAGAACAGGCCACAAGGCTGAGTCGAGGAGGGAACAGGCTCCTGTTGTCCTTGGCTCACCAGCAGGCAGACACATTTTCCCCCTGTCCCTGTGCACGCTGGTCATTGCAGAGCTGCTGAATAGAGAGGAAAGATCGCCTGTGATGAGCACAGACCAGGGTGCTGCTGGCCTTCTTTGATTCAAGGGCACATTGCTGGCTCATGTCCAGCTTGCTGCCCAACAAGACTCTCAGATCCTTTTCTGCAAAGCTGCTCTGCAGATGGTCAGAACCAGCCTATACCAGTGCATGGAATTATTCCTCCCCAGGTGCAGGACTTTGCACTTCCCTTTCATGAACTTCATGAGGCTCCTGTCAGCCCATTTCTCCAGCCCGGAGGTGCTCCCAGAGTTGTCTTTTGGAGACGCTTCTGGCATCCCAGCAAGCAGGTGATTTCCAGGATTCAGGGCCAGGCATGGAGAAGGAGTGGTCACACAAAGCAGATTAAGCTCTTAACCCACATGATCTTCCCACGTTCACCTCAGTGTAGACAGAAACCAGGAGGAAGATGCTCCTCTGCCCTGAAATATCATGCAGAGGAGCATCTTTTTCCTTAAGTCAGAAAACAGGCAGGCAGCTGAACTCGCACAGGTGAAATCTGTCACGAATGTTCATGACAGAAGTGACACAAGTGCCATCAGAGTTAATCCCTTTCTAAACAGAACAACAAGAAGGATAATCAGCATTGGTCAAACCAAGTTGGCATACAGTGGACTTTCCTTCATTTTACAAGGAAGGAGAGCCTGTCTCCTAGGCCAAGGCTGTATGTTGGGGTAAGCATGGATGGGGCAGGCTTGTGGATGGCACAGGCTTATGGATTTGGCCACAGCTAGAGGAGCTGCAGGTGCCATTACCTCAGGGACATTGCACCTGCACCATGATCCAAGGGCCTGCGCAGTACTCAACTGAATTTCCAGTGTTCCATCCTACTGGGGTCCTCCCAGGCCAGCACCAGCAGTAGCACCCAAGTTACAGGGCTATGTTATATTGGTTCATGGTTCATACACAGGATTCATGGGGGATGCCCCCTCACGAGTACTGACCACACAAACAGAACAGTAGTAGACCTGATGCTTGCTGTTCCCTTCCCTTTCTTGCTTTCTGCTCAAAGCATCTGAAGAAGCATGTCATTTGACAGGAAGACTTTCTTTCTTCAGAGTCAAGTGCCTTGGAAATTGAGGAGGAATAACTCCTATAGCCCCTCCAAAAACATCCAGACCCCACACAGCCTTTCCTACCCACCACTGCCCCAGGAGTCAGTGCAGACACATAAAGGTCCCAGGCCCACAAGGCTGTTTTCACTGATCAGTACCATTTTACCTTCCAGTGCTTTTCTGGTTCTAATTATCTCTGCAGAGCTGATGACACTTAGACATTTCATCTCCCTGGTGATTCTTTCTGGCACTTTAAGCCTGATTTATGTGATGTAACCATGGACATCCTAATCACCCATGCTCACCACTCACTTGTTAACACCCTGGCTGGCCATAGACCTGGATACTCCATTGCTTCCTGCAGGCAGATCCAAAGCAACCTGAACCTTTGTACCCACTGGAGTTAAACCCTACCCCTTTCCCTCTCATTAGCTGCTGATCATTAATCACAGCAGCTTCTTTTCACAGGGGAACAACTTCAACAGACCCAAACCTGCCTCGGCAGCTGGCAAGCTAAATCCCAGAGGCAGGCACTGAGCAAGGGCAAATCCAGTTAGCAGCTGTCAGATAACACTACCAATAACCCCAGCCTGGTCATTAACCCAAGCTGCTCAAAGGGCAGACCTCATGTCCCTCCCAGACCCAGCAGGATGCTTTGAGGAAGGGAAGTGGCCTCTTCTTCACCCTCACCGTCTCTTACCAGAAATGGTTCAGACACACAACAGCTTAGGATCTAAACAGCTCTTTACACTTATCACTGCCTGTCCTCAGAGGCAAATCCAAATCCAAAGTACAGCACATGTATATCTGTTTGCAATACCTCATTGGAGGAATTAAAGAGTGATGATGATACCGTGCTCAGGATACAATGACAACTCTTTCCATCTAGCCGAAAAAGACAGAGTCCAAGGTTGGTCCAGATTACTAAATGGTGCTAGAGCTTCAAGCTGGGCAGGGTACCAAACATTACCGTAGAGCCCCTCCATACGGCCCTTAGACATCTTCGCATCTGCAGGCCTGATGACCTTTCCAAGCTTCTCTTAACCATCCTGCTATTCTCTTTCATAATATTTCTCACTCCTTATCCTCACTGCCTGCACAGGCTTTTGAGCAGGGGCGATTTCTCAACAACACATCTATGTCGTAGCTACAGGTACAGTTCGGATACAAAGGCATCTGAACTGCATTTGCAAGGCAAATATTACACTACAGGTACAGTTCGGATACAAAGGCAAATCTTACGCCACTGCATTGCACTAGGACACGTGTTTCACTCATGTTTTTGGAAAAGGGACTGTCCAAGTCAACCACTACTCTTCCCTGGAGAAGAACCATGCCCATGCTGAGCACTGTACCGTAAGCTGGATATCCCTCATGTCCCCTCTCAGAAACCTTTGCAGCACTCGCCTTCAGCCAGGATTGCAGAGGAAGAGGTTCAAAAAAGGGCAGCTGGACAGGAGCCCTGCTCACTAGGCAGGCCTTTATGTATCAGCCACAGAATTTGCATTTAAAGCCGCTGACAAATGAGGTGGAAGAGAAGTCTGGAGCTTGGGGCAGGTCTCATCATGGTTTGAGTTCTGACTCCAGAAAGCTGGCACGGCCTGACAAGCAATACAAAACTCACCTCTCCCAAACACCATTGCTGAGCTGAAACTTTTGGGGCCAAGTGTGCATCCTTGCACCTCCTTTCCCACTAGGGCTAAAAGAACTATGGATAAGGAAAGAACTCTCTCTGCCCACCTTCCCAAAGCCAAATTTCTGCATCCAGGATGTGACAGGGGTCAAGGCAGCATCTGCCCTAACTGGCTTTCATTTTTTTGCAGCAACTGAACAAACTTCCCCCAACTTGTAGGCTCCAAGACCCCACCAACCTACCATGTAGAGCATAAGCATTTCTCAGCTCTCACCCTGTGAGCCCCCTGATAATGCAGGTGCCCCTTCCTGTTTTGCTCACTGCACTGGGGCAGGCTCTCTTCCAGCTGGATGCCATCCAGAGTCTCAGCTGAAATCTGAAAATCTGAGCATGTGGCGCTCATAGGAGTGAGAGACGGGCCATGAAAATCAAGGCTCAGGCACTGCAAGAACCCATTACTATGCATGTCAGTGCAAGAGGTACTACTGGGTCACATCTTTCTATTACTATAACTTCAGAGATTTCCTTCGTTCCATCTGCCTCTCCACCATCTGCTGAGGCGACTGCAGGGGAGAGGAGTCTTGCAAGGGTCACTCTTGGGCCAACGCAGATGGAAAGAACCTGCTGTAAACATTTTGCTAGAGACAGGCCAGACAGCTGTGACATGCCCCGCAGCTCTCCAGCCCTGCCGACGACTCGCTGGATTGTCCCGCGCGCAGAAAGTACCAGGAGCCTCACAGTCTGGCTCACAACTGCACGCGCTGCCCTGGAGGCTCGCTTGGAGTGACTAAGAGTCTGCAGCTGGACGAAGGAGTGAATTAACAAGCTGTTTAAGTCCTTCATCTGAGGCCTGAACAAACAGTTGCTGCCTGGAATTGGTCTCTCCACCTCCTGGGGTACCATCCGGGCCCGCAATGTGTTTTCACAGCATTTCCCAAGGTGCTGAAGCAGCAGCACCTTTGTTTACCACACAGCCTCGAGAGCCTTCTCCTCCCTCAGCATCTTTGAACCACCTCCAGACTTCTCAACCCTGCAGGCCTCCAACCTGGCCCACTGGGGACCTAATTAACTTCCTTGTTCATTTACGGTCTTTTGTCACTAAAGTAATTGGTGCACAGTGGGAGCAGATCTGCCTGTTCCTCAAGTGTGCTCACGTGGACCTGAGCACTGAGTCTCACAAGCGGGGACGCCCTCTCCCACCTGCACAGGGTGCACATGCTGTTCCTCTCCCTTACAGCCACTTCAGAATCTGTACAGAGAGCGCATTGCCATCCTCTTTCCAGGAAGCTGTCTAAAGCAGCTTTGCAGCCATCAGAAAAACACCAGAGTCTTCAGTATGACACCCCTGAACTCAAGCAAGGGGGTCTGGCTGGAGCAGAGGTTGCACTGTAATCCTGTCTCTCATGCTAGCACTGGGAACCATGTGGCAGTTTCTCTGTGTTACGTCTTTTTGCTGAGCTCATGCATACACACATGAGCACTCAGAAGCCCCCAGCTCAGCAGGCAAGCTGGTAGACACATATTGAACACCAGGCATAGTGGCAATGTCACAGAAGTTTCTCCCCCGCTGATACCCACACACTAAATGGCCAGAGCTCAGGTTTGCCCACAGCTCATCAGAACACTTTGTCAATGCTCTGTTATCCCCATATTCCCTCTTGTCCCTGGCCTCAGTGACAGAGAAGAGCAGAGAGTGGCAGGGTCCTTCACAGAGGGATGGCTGGGCTGGATTGCCTCAAGACTCTAGGACCAAACACCAGCATTTCCTCAACCTTTGGAAATCTCCCTTGCCTTTTCTCCTTGGCATTCCCATGCTGGGGGTAGGGATCCAAATGAACATGTTTGTACTGTTGTTCTTAATGCCGTGTTGTGTAACACAGAGGGAAGTGACTGCACCGGGGACCCCAGCTGAGAACAGAGACTTTAATCCTGCTGCCCAGGGAAAACTTGGAAAAAATACCTACATCTGTTCTGCTGCATTAGGCTCATGGCTCAGAGGCTGACAGCTGACCCTGGCTGTTCATGATGCCAAGGTACAGCCCTTGCCAGACAGTACCAGGGTATATTACCATGACTGATAGGAAACACAAAAGGCAGCCAGAGAAAACTGGGGAAGGAGCCCTCCTCATGCGGCTTCCTAGAGAGGAAGGAAAGCGCATCAGGGCACAGGGTAAACAGAGCAGTGAAGAAAGAAGGCTTGCATAGAACAGAAGGGTCAGTCAAGAGGCAAAAGCTGGGCAGGAGCTCCTGAAGAACTGAGTGCCTCCCCTCACATGCTCACTGTGGGTGATGAGGTACAGGCAGAGACTCCTCCAAAGGAGAGGAGCCAGAGAAGAAATCCCTGCTGCATCCACGATGGTGCACACCTGGGTGATGTGTTTCAACAGAGAACCCTCAGCTCACTGAACCTGCACTAAGCTGAGGCTATGGTGGAAAAATAAAATGCTTTTGTATCTACCAAGATCTGTGGCTCAGGGAAGGCATGGGGCAGATGTTGGTCCCTTAGAGCCCTAAATCTTCCAGCTCTAAAACTTGTAAAAACACAGGTGTGGGGTTCACTGCCCCAATATTGCAACATAGCTCCCTCCAAGCTCAGATTTGACGATTGTTTCACATCCATCCAACAGTTCAAAGAGGGATATGTGGGAAATTACCTTTTTCAGCAAACAGCACTAGCAAAATTTGGCTAAGACAGCAGTTAACGTGTAGATGCTCTAGAAGCATGCCAATGAAGTCCTCATCATATTTAATCAGGGTCTAAATGAATACAGCACCCACTTGCAACACAGTTTGTGTACTGGGCCCACAGGGCAAAAGGGAGAGCCCCCTTCTCTGTGGTTCTTTACAACCACACCAGGATACAGGGGGTGGTCCTTCCCTAGAGGAGAGAAGATTTCTGCAAAGTCGTTAACATCCTATTCTGTGAAGGATCCGTCTGTTCCTTATCCAAGTACTAAATTAGCTCAATCCTAATTAGCATGAGATTTGTGACAGGATTAGAGCAGATTCTGCCTTCCTCTTCCTGCTTAGGACCAACGGCTGCCAAACACCCCTCCAGGTCAGCATCCTGCACCAAGCAGCGGCGAGCTTCAAGGGAGGCAACGGGAAGCGGAGAGAAAGTCTTGTTCTGAACTTGTCAATCAGAAGCAGCCTTTGGCCCTGAAGCAGGCAGGTTTGTTTGCTTTCTTATTTAACCATGGATGTTTTCATTATCCACATACATGCCAGTCTTTCATCCTCCTAAGCTCTTGCCAGAATCCTCGACCCATCTGTGGAACAGAGCTTTCATGAGCCATGGTCTTGTTGCCTTTCAAGCCCTGTTGGCTGTTGCTTTGAGCTTGTTTGACAAGACAAAGGGATCAGGAGGAGCTGTTTCCTCTGCACTCTTTGCCTTTCCATAAGCCTCTGCTCCAGTATCCCAGCCTTTCATCAGATTCAATCCAGGCCTCTATCCATCTCCACAGGCTGCCTCAGAAGCAGTTCCCCTCCTCCCCCAATCCTAGAGCCCAGCACTGAACCAAGCACTTGGGGATCCGAGATGAGCGTGCAGCCAAGAAACACAGCCAGCCAGTCAATTTCTGAGCCATAAGCATTCAGAAATCAGTTCAATCTGATGAAGCACTAGAATATGCAGGTTCCTCCTAGGTCCAGCCTCACCAGTTCCACAACTCTTTGCCACCTTCCACCCTGTGGTGTTGCTGTTTAACCCGGTATCTTTCCCTCTGCTCTTTACGCTGTCTGAGAGCAGATCTGTCAAGGTCAGCATCACAGGGCCACAGCTGGCATAGCAGCACCAAGTGAATTACACCTCACTAATGTGTTTGGTATGCAGCTCCACTGAAACTCTGCCACTTCTCACTTAAATCACAGCTGGCCCTGCTCAGGAGGAACTGGAGGGGCTGAGGCAGAGCAGGGCCAGCTTCTAGAAAGACGGTCTCACGAAGCCTTCCCAAGCCATGGGACACTGAAGCTGCTCGCCAAAATATGCGAGATAAACTGGGTCAAATCTGCTCCATTCAAAAATCATTCGAGGGCAGAGATGGTCCAAGCCAGGTACAGTCTGTGCAGGGTCCAACTATTCTGAGTTGTCCCCTCAGTATTGTAACAGGGTGCTAAATTCCCTCCTGGCCCGAAACCACACTGCTCCAGTCATCTCCTCCTCCAGCTTCTCCAGGTTCATGCCAATTTCCACTCCCCCAGGCTCTCTGGAAAGGTAAGCGGTGGTATAGTTAGCAGAAAAACTCATTTAGTCAGAAGCCCTAAAGAGAAAATATTAGCTCTGTGTATGCGCTCAATTATGCTTTCCTGGTCCATGCATTAAAATCCCCTCTTCTCTTTCAAACTGATGAATAACCTGTGTCTCAAAACCTGAGGGAATATTTCTAATCTGGTTAGTCTTAATGCTCTTTGTTCAAAGTAAACACATCATGATTACTTACCTATTTGTCCCAAGTCTCCCGAGAAAGCTCTGTGGGTTAATGTTACATATGTAAATCCAGTTTCCTTTCATGCATTCTAAACTGTCTGTTGGAAAACAAAAAGGGAAGAGGGAGAGATGCAACAAGGACTTGCCATGGGCTCTAGGTGTCCCTGCTTGAGCAGGGGGATTGCACTAAATGATCTCTAGAGGTCTCTTCCAACCTCAACCATTCTTTGATTCTGTGACTTGTGCTGAACCAGAGGATGCTTCCTAAATGCTCACTTCCCATATGCCTCAATTTGGGGTTTAGAAGCACAGCAGGAAAATCTGCCAACCAAGCCACCCACTAGATCAAGAACTCTGCTGAAGAAAATACCTGACAACAGAAACCCAACCTTCAGGGTTTCAGGAGCGTTGAAGTTGGCCACCCTCGCTCCAGAGCGGCTCAAATTGAATGACGCTCCCCCTCTGGTGGCCAACTGGCCGCAGTTAGCTTCTGTCAGCAGAGCAGGGCTGCTGCATGGCTATCTGCCCCCGCGCTGGGTCACCTGGAGCACCCCTGAGGACACACACGGACTGTGCACAGGGCTCTTGGACGTCTCGCCTCAGAGCACAGAGTGAAGGCAGGGAGCACAACAGAACGAGGCACCAGCCTGCATGTCAGGAACATCTTCTAAAACAAGTGACAGGGAAATGCTGGATGTTCTGATAATGAATCTTAACTTGCCAGCCATAGGGGGCATCTATGCTAGGTCCTCTATTGTTAATAGTATTAACAACACAGCAGCAGGACCCCACATCTTTGTACCAGCAACTACGCAACCTCCAAACAAAGAGGCCACAGGCAGAGCACAACGGATGAACAGGAAGAGGGGGAGTAGGAGGAAGCAAGACAAGCTGGTCAGCATGAGAGCGATCCAGGGAGTAGCTGTCAACAGGTGAGGAAATGCAGCACAAAGGCAACAGCTCAGTGTCTTATTTTTCAAGACACCAAGAAGATATTTTTGTACTATTACCTTTAGCTTTAACAGTTACTACAATTGCTACCAAAGCATTACGCATTGCTCCCAAATATTGGAAGGGCCTAGGAGAGGGAAGGTCATGCACTATTGCTGACTGCTTTAATCACACAGACGAGGGAGAAGAGCCTGCCAGTTTTCCAAGTAGGAGTCTGAATCTGAGACCTCCACAAATCTAAGATAGCTCTAAACAGCAAACCACTTCTCCAGACAAATCTGAAACCCCTAGAGCTGGTTTCATCATCCTCCAAAGTGAATGTAGAGAATTGTATTTCCTTGTGTTTCTTCATCACTGCTGTTAAGTGGCACTGTCTCATCTTCAGGCAACCTCACACTTCAGCTACAGAAGCACAAGAAAGCTCTAAGCAGCCATTCATTCTGGTAAGAGATGAGATTTTTAAGATTACTTGCAAAATTGCATCAGTTGACAGAACTTCAGCATTATGTTAGCATAAATCCCTGAAATTAAGGGATGGGTAAGGGCCAACACTATTCTCACAGCTTATCAGAAAACTGCCTCAAGAGGGAGAGAAGAATTTGCTTTTGGCCACTGCAGTCGCTCCTTGCAAAACCCACCCAATCTTATTCTGGCCTTCACATGCCTGGAGCAACATTAGGCCAGTTCCAGTTTCTCTATCCTTCATCTGGTAGAAAAGCTCCACTTCCCTTGTCCGCATTCACTGCAGCTTTATACCAAGAGCAGCTTGGCCCTCAGCCTCACACCCCACTTCCAGCTCAGTGTGCAATTGCCCACACCCCAACTTACTTTGGAGCACAGCATCCCTGCAGAAGGGTAGCTGGAAAAAAATGACTAGAAATTTTGGGTGAGCTTCAGCTACAGCTGTTTTGTTTTATTGCTAAAAAAAGTTATAGTAAATTAAATCTAAAAATGAACAAGTCCAAGCAGTAACACCTCCCTCCTACAATCAAGTTTCATGCTCTTGAGAGCATGAGATTAAGGCTTCTCACACACTCAATAAAAACAAAACAACAAAAACAACCACACATACGCACGCAAACAAACAAGAACAGTTTAACAGCAGGATTCTAGAGTCTCAGATTCTGCACTGTAAGGTGCAGATGC
>NW_010584067.1:9167-23418 GCF_000705375.1 Tinamus guttatus | reverse complement strand
CTTTGGCAAGCTGATCTTCAAATAAATTGGAACATCATGCTAGTCATTCCTTTATGCTAAACACGCTAGTCACATTCTTTGCATCTATCAATCTTGTAAACTAATGCTTACATTTATTAATTTAGCACTTAATTTATTTCATCTTAGTATGGTTTAACACTAGAGCTAACGATAGTGCACCGATTTCCAAAATAGCAAGGAAAAGAAGTCATGGAAATACTGTCACATGTGAAGTCATTTTGTAACAAGCTATTAACTGAAACAAAATCTTGTAAACAGTGTAATTTTGTACGTGCAGAAATTATTCCAAAATACAGATTTACTGAGTGTAAATCAAGGAAAATCCTAGCCAGTCCTGCCTCCCCCAGAAATGTTCTTTTCCATCTTTATGGCAATTCTATTATGAGACATGTGAAAACAATAATTCAGGACAACTGCATGTTCTGTGCATGCAGCATTTAGAATGTCAGTCGAGAGCTATATTACGAGTGTCTTTTTTCTTAAGTTCAGTTTAGGAAACACGTCAACTCAGGTCAGCTCCAGGGAAGACAACCCCAAGGCTCTACAGACTATTTTATCATGGCACAGATAGGCTTGTAGCAATGCTTCAGTGCAAGAGTTTCATGTATACTGCTTGGTATTATACGACACAAGAGTTCAACTCAGCTTTGTAGCAAAAACAGTAGAGAGGGACTTGAGAACTAGAAACTTAGTCTCGAGAGATACAGTCTGTCTCCTGGCCTCACGTAAAGTGGGGACAGGAAATTCTATAGCCAGAGAATTTCTACTTTTATAGGTTATGCAAGCATGTAACAGAGACACCTCTCAGATTCCTTTACTCTCTGAAGTGTTGCTTAAACAATGTAAAAGAGCCAAAGCTTCCTAATTACTTACAGCTCAACCTGATCTTACTATCTGTAGAAAACAAACAGAGCATCCCACAGGTAAGGGCATTTGCCAGGCCTGAGCACAGAAGAGCTACCTTGTGATTTTTTTTCTTCTTCTTCCTGTTTCAAGGCTGACTCCAAGTGCCTGCCTCAAAACAAAATGATCAGACACTCTCAGCGTGGTCACCCTAGTACTTGTCAGTTTGGATTTCTTAGGCACAGAACAGAAAATAAAGAACGGAGGAAGCACTGGCCTTAGGTGACGTGACCCATGCACTCACCGACTCCAGCAGACAGTGACGGCTGACCTTGAGCGTGACCTTCGAATGAGGCCTTTTCATGTGCACTTGACGCAGCTCCCGCTGGAAGAAGTTCACCTTGTCCTGGAAGGTCTCTGAGCCTCCTGAGAACAGTGACAGCTGGGGTCAGGCCTGAGCTGCCAACATCCCACATGCCTAGGGGGCATTTCTAAGGCTAACTGCACAGCTCAGCTTTGTAATTCAGGATGAGTTTGTAACAGCAGGTTTGGGACAGAAGCCTCAAGGCAGCTGCCGTTAGTTTTGCAGACATTCAGCTGCTTACAGGGTGCATTCAAAGTTAGCAACAGGAAAGCCAAGCTGAAAAGGAATAGCTAGCATTATGAAATTCATTCACTGGGAGTGCCCTCAGTTGTGAAACATGAACTGCAAGAATCACAGAATTCTCAGAGGTCATTCAGTGCTGACAATCTTCATTAATAAGGGAAAATAGCAGACTCGAGTGCTAACTTCCTGACTACTGCACCCACCTCCCAGCCTCTTTACCTATGTTTTTATGCAGAGAGCGAATGAAAGTGGCTGCCAAGATGTTCCTCTCCTTGCAGCTGAGCTCCACAGGGGGCTGGATCCCATCATCCACCACCAGTGTCAGTAGTTTGTGCACAGGGTCAGGACCAAGGTATGAGAACTAGCAGCAAAAAGATGCAAGAAAGGGAAAATCTATCATGCAGAAGGCACAGCATGTTCAGCAGACAGAGCAACACCACCTGCGCTCTCAGACTTCCTCTGCCCACCCATGCAATGCAGTTAACAGTAACACTGCTTTAAGCACTGAACTCCACTTGGCAGCCTGCCTCAAACCTCACTCCCTAGGCTAGGGTCTTCAGAGGGGACAGTCACAGCAGGAACATGGGGAAAACTGAAGAAATGCGAAAGGAATCAGGATTTACGCCTAGGATTGGAGGGAAAAAAGTCAAGAAGGGGTAGCACAGCTCATTCCTACTCATACATATTAGCAGCATTTAGGCACTAAGAGGGAATTCCAGAGTCTGAATCATACTCAGCAGAAAGTCACTTAGTGAGTATAAACCCTGATGAAGAGACTCATTCACAAGGACCACAAGCCCACGACAGCAGCAGCAATGGTAGCTACACAGACTGACTCACCTTTGTGCCAGGACACACTCTAAACGTGAAAAGGCGCCAAGGAATTATCTTCAGGTAGAACTCCTTTACTGAGAATTGCTGAGTAATCACAAGAAAAAGAAAATGTTGAAGGTCACATATGTACTTCAAGTATTTCCCTGAAACACAAACCCACTAGACAGACACCTCTTCCAACCCCAGGGGCAGGTTTCTGCTGATTTGTGTGGCATCTTCCTCTGGCATGATACATAAAAACCTTGAAAGGTGGCAACAGCGTACACAGAGCCCCAAACAACTTTTCAGTAAGATTTACTACAGACATCTGTGATGCATGTGGGATACCAGTGTGATAGACTATACAGCAGTAAGCCATGGTGTTCAGCAAAACACTTCTAGTCTCACTGGAGGAGTTCTCACTTGAGAAGTTGAATTCAGAACAAGATTGTAACACATTAACAAAAGGCTCTGGAAAAAGACACACGAAAAAATAATATCACCCTCCATCTATCAGAACTATTGCTATTACTTCTTGATTTTCAGAACAATAATTTCAAGCAATTTTTAGAAAACACCTGCAATTGCTAAATATGGAAGATTTGTGGAAATTTTAGTGTTCGCAGTATTTCTGCCAGAACAGACACCTACCAACTGTGGAACTGTTGTTTTCCACGGATTACTCTAAGACCAGATTTAAGCATCCTTAGACAAAACAGAAAAGCACTTTCTGCACAAGCCTGTTATATCTGCAATAACGGGAAATACAATCAGCAGCATTTCTCCAGAAAGTGAGCAAATATGAACAGCAGAATCTTAAGGAAATAATAGCATGGTAACATTCTGTCTGTCAAACTCTCTTTAGCCAAATCTGAACCATCTACATCTGGGTAAGATAAGGGAGACAAGGAAGCTCTATAGTTGCAGTGTTTTTGGACCACATGTCCACGAGTCATAACTTTGTGTTCTTTACCTTAGGTGACACATAGCAGTACACTTTTTTGGGTTTCTTCACTTTCTCGGGAGTTTGGCTGTCAGAGGGAGAATCTTCATCCTCATCCTCGGTTGCCGTAGAAGAGCGGCGCTGGGAGGAGCTCAGGTGTGTGGGCGGGAGGTGCCACTGTGTGTTGGTGTAGCTGGAAGCATTGTACAGGTAGGCTTCAAAGTAAATGCTGACACCCGAGGTGGACACGTTGCGTTCTACAATGTTCTTTTCATTCTCTGTAGGAAATAGATAGAGAAAAGTTATATGCAACCAACTTAATTCAAGCAAGGACCAAAAGGCAAAGAAACCACAGAAGATCACTAAATTAGATTTAAAAACCCTCTACCTATCCAAAGGAAAATCCCGTCAAATTAATCTCTAAAGAGAACCCACGAGCAAGAATGCAGAAATTTCAAGACACTAGTTTCTCTGTCCTGGCTTCAGAAAATAGATGGTTCAAGGAGAGAAAAGAAAAAAAGAGAGAAAAAAAGCCATACAGAATATCCCTCTCTCTCAGAATATTAGCCCGAAGCCATAGCTATGTGACAGCCATATATGCTTTTGACTCACTCCTTGAGAAATCAGGAATCACAAAATGGTAAAACAATATATATCTTTCTCCACTCTTCTTCATCCATATAGCTTCAGGTACAATAAGCAATTGGCTCGCTCACTGTATGGCTCTGCTAGAGCAAGGACTAGCAAGCAACACAATTTACTCATCTCAGAGGTAAATCCCCCAAGATAAAGGGGGACACATGTGGCTTGGATCTGCTACGGGAATAGAGAACATAAACTTTTAGCAAACTCTCTTGTCAGCAACAAATTCATTTGGATTGTTTATTTGTCTGCTTCAGGGATGGTTGTTCCCTCCAAAACCAAAATTGTCTGCCATTTCTCCACTCTGGTGCTGACCTGTGGACAGCAGCACACCCTGCAGATTGTTCCACGAGATGAGTATTTGAATGAATAGGCATTTTCTTTGAACAATTAAGCATGGCTAGCACACAGCAAAGCCACGTTCAGCTCTGCTGCATGAGTGTGCACAGGATTCTGCAGGATGGCACCTGGAGAACAAATACTGAGCAGCTCTTGACTCACCACTTAGGACAATGATGTCAAAATCCCCATTGCTTATGGGCTGGTTCTGGTAGGAGATGCAGGCATGGAAACATCCCCTGCGGTGCAAGGTGAGTCGCAAGAACACTTGGCAAGTTTGCCGATTGGA
This sequence comes from Tinamus guttatus, assembly GCF_000705375.1. Next base: position 18,921 of record NW_010584067.1, on the reverse strand, counting down.
CACCACGGACTTCTCAAACAAAACATCCGAGCTCTCGTCATCTTCCTGAGGACCCAGCTAAACAGAAAAAACACATTCTTAGAGGCAGCAGTCTTCTGTAGCTCACGTGAAGGCGAGCAGCAATGGGTAAGTTCCCACTCACCTCATGGATGGAGAGGCTGTAATTGTGCTCATCTATCAGGGACACAGAATTGCTGGTGGGATTGTCATACTCGTCTCGTGGAACAATCTGCAGGGTGTGCTGCTGTCCACAGGTCAGCACCAGAGTGGAGAAATGGCAGACAATTTTGGTTTTGGAGGGAACAACCATCCCTGAAGCAGACAAAAACAATTTAGAGTCAAACAGAGTCCCAGGTTCAGCTACAAAAAGGAAAGAAAAAGTAAATAGGTGCACAATACCCTATAAAATGGGTAAAATCTTAATACATTCTATGCCTTTGCATTCTAAAAAACAAAAGTACCTAAGCAGTGAAACACACACTGTGGTGTGCAAGGTTTGCCTTGGGTCAGACACTGCATACCAATAAAGTGAATGCAGTTACTACCTCTAAAGAATGCTCTTTCCTCCATTCTAACCACTAGTTTGAGATCTTGCTCCCACTGCTGGTACAGAAAGTAAAAGCCTGCTAAAATCCAAGACAGCTTGCAAATTCAGTGTCACACAAAACTTATACCAAAGGTTTTCTGAGCAGAATCTGACCTTCCTCTTTCCAAAGGGGTACCTTGGCAAGCTTTGCATCCATTCACAACACAATTTAATAGAGGTACTTTTAATGAACATGTACATGAAATATAAAAGATGATGATGATGTTCAAATAAAACAAAAATAGAGAACACAGATTTAAAATGGATACAAAGGAAACCTTTTCAAGACATATGTAAAGCGTATGCTCTAAGGTATCAACTACTTCAGAAGCTCAAAGGAAGACAGTAGTATTCAAAGAGAGTAACAGGCAACTCAAAAAGAGCATTTTTAATTAAATGTGTAAATAACTCAATGCTTTTACAAAAAGACATTCTCTGACTACTAGATGGATCGTAAAGAACTTAACACAAAAAGGAGAGCGCAATAAATAACTAGGCAGCTTAAGAAACACTAATGACTTAGGCTGTAAAACAGTTTCTACTTTGCCATGTGTTGAGAATCACAAGCATGTTTTAACCATGAGTTTATTGCTAGGAACAACATATGGAAAGAGGAAAACGGTGAAGGGTTATCGCTTCCCTGCCACCTACCTATTTTAACTGGAATTAAAAAAAAAAAAAAAAAAGCCTAACTGCCTGCAATACCTCCAAATCTGCATTAAATCATTACATGCCCCCCTAGACCTTACCTGGCTGAAACACCTTGTAGTAGGGACTGTAGGCCACATTCAAGCCACCGAGTTTTATAGTGATCTCATATCTCCCAGCCCTGCGCACAGTGAAGGCCACTTTCACCACATTGGAATTAGGCTCCTGAAGAACTTCCTGGGTTACAGGAATATCAATTGCTAGCTCCACATGGCAGATGTGAACTCGGAGCCCCACAGGCCGGTGAGCAGGGAAGGGCTGCCCATTCTTATAGAATAACTGCATGGGAAATGGAGAAGTCCAAATCAGCACAAATACGCAGTGCACAAAGAGAGAAAAAACGAGTTGTCTTGTAACAAAGACGCAAAAAGGGCTAGAACCCAGTTCAGCACAGGAGAAAAAGGGGAAAAAAGAGAGAGAAAAGAAAAAAGTCAGCTCTGTCACATGGGCTGTGTTCTCTCAAGTGAACAGGGCACAAGTGGGCATTGAACAACCTTGTCCTCTTTTGTGCTGCGGTTCAAATAAGTGACCCGTAAAGAACATGCCTCTAGGCCTTTCTTCCCTGCACTGTAAGTGCTTATCAAAACAGAAACCAATAGAAACCACTACCAAAAGGAGAAAAAGTAAAGCGACATTCTTACAGAGAAACAAGTAAGTTTTGTGCCTTTGTATCCAGCAAAACTCTGTAGAAACTCTCACCAATCTCTTATAGAAAATGGCGTGCAGGAGACACTAACCTAAGACAGTGATCCAGTCTGTGCTGATATGAAACAGCAGCGTGAAAACAATGTGTTAAACACAGTCACAGTCAGATCAAATACGAACTGATCTGACTAATTTGGGAAGGAATTACAAGGAGGTACTGGTTGAGGTGTAAGGCAAAGAAAAAAAAAAAAAAAAAAAAAGGCCCTAAACACATAGCACTTCAGCTACCAGCCTGTGGACCAAATCCTGCTGGCTGTCAGCAAATGGCCTGCAGACAAGTTGCAAAAACTGCTACTGTTTCCTGCTCCTAAATAAAGGAGGACATAGGGCCTGAAGTAGCATGTGCTTTGATTGACAAGGAGAGTAGCTAGTGCATGCAACAGCTACTGCTGATGAATAAGGACTGAGCAAATGGGAGGCAAGCATGGAGTGGACGGGCAGATTTTTGGAGTTTCCAAGAGTGAAAATAGGGGAGTGGACAGAATAAGTGTAGATAGCAGGAACAGAACAAGTCCCTTTCCCCTTGGTTCTTTTTCACTGCTTGCAATGTGGACAGAACTCCTCCTCACTTGTATTAAGCTGAAGGGTTTTCCCCACCTTTCCAAGAAAGGTGGATGTAACAACTTAGATAAACTTTCCTTCTTACTTAGGTACTCTTTTGGGTAGGCTAGGTGGAAGGAAAAGTGCACGAGCCCAACAAAACCTGTTCAGACTTTCTCCATATTGCTCCAAGCCCTCAGTATTCAGACTCCTCATGTTATTTGTATGCTTGCCCCATTTCCCTAGACTTGGCCTTTTAGGAATTCGAGGAAAGAAAGGTCCTTGACCAGCTTATCCTTATCACACAAAAAAATGCTCAGTTATGGGGGCACTCTTTTTCTGCAGGGATGGGGAACGGAGGGGCTGCGAGGCTTTGTAGTTCTTGTGTTGGTAAAATGCCCACTCCCAGCCTCCCAACTTCAGCTCCACAACCTGGACAGTGGTAACTGCTGAAGGCAAGGCCTGGCCAACTCACTCCCCAGAGAAGAAAGCAGCAGCCAGGATAACCCTGGCTCCCTCTTCAAAGGATTCTAAAGTGACAGAGATACAATTTTAAAGGAATGTGACTCTCAGGTGCACTCAGAGTTCTGCAACACACTTAGCGGAAGCAGAAGACATTAGCAGACAGCTTTCCTGCTCTTAGTCACATCCAGCTTGGCCCCAGTGCAAATTATCTGAAGAGCCTATCCCTAAGGTAGGCCTCTGTTCTACCCCCGAAGCTGCATGGAAACAGAAACATTCCCTTACATGCACTCGGAAGGCCATGCTATGGCCCACCTCATAGGGGTCCTTCCAATCCCAGGAGATTTTGCAGGACCGGGGATCCAGGTAGTTGCCTCGCACGTAGTCATAAATAGTTCGCTCCCCTCGGCGCTCCCGGTCCTCATGCTGAAGGAAGCTGACTATACGTGCGGCGAGCTCAAAGAAGAACTTAATGGTGAAGAAGAAGGCTACCACAGACACTGTGATCCCACCTGCAGCAAGAAGAGAACAGAGGGTGGTTACAGCAGCGTGGTTGAGTCAGACACCAAGATCCCCTCTGCGTCAGCCCAAGATAACTTTCTTTTAATGACAATCTGCTTAACCACAAATTAGAAGTTTAATGCAGAAACCACTGAGCAAACACTTCTGGTGTGTTGTTACGCTAAAGTCAGGTTAGAGGATAACAAGAGTCCCTTAAAACTTTGGAAATAACTGCAAATTGAAGAAAAACAGATAAAGGTGGTACAGAATCTCAGGTATGGCCAATATACATCACAACATAAGTGTACAATTCCCACCAAATGACAAACTAGAACTACAGAGATCTTTTTATTTCAGGAAAAACAGATAATCACACAACCCTTGCACATTGCATTAAGACTGGTTTAAGAAGCATCATGGAGGCAATAAACCTGCACTAGCTCTCAAAAGAAAAAGGAAGGGAATGGTTTAGGAGTGAGGTCAATGGAAGGAGTTTGTCTGAGAATGAAAAGAACGGTGTACAGGCAGGTTGCCAGGTGGGGGCACAGTGCAGAAAGACAATTAACTTCATGTTTGTTAGGTAGACTCTAAACTAACACAAAAGCAAAAGCTTTCAAGAAACCCTTCTAAAGCCTATGGAGAGGCCCACAAACACAGTGGCAGCCTTTCCTTCACTTACCAATAACGTAAAACATCAGGTCCCTTCGGTGAGACACACAGCCGAGGATCACAGCTGCATCTAGAACACAAAATAGGCCAAGTCCAGTCCAATGACTCTTCCTCAGACACATTGGCCTAAACTTAATCCACAATCCCTCAGACAAATGCCCTGGCCCTGCAACACCAGAAGTCTGAAATAAATTCCGCAACTCCTACTCCATTTTAAGTGTCACAGTGAATGCAGAGAACATCTATGTTCCTCTCCAAGGCCTACAGCATTATTTCATCAGGTTGTAAAACATGCGAAGAATTCGGCATGCTGCAAAGAATTTTCTCACCATCATGTTTCTTTTTCAAATTCAGCAGCCTGAAAGAAGGATGATACATGATCTACTGAAACCAGGAAGAGTGTGGCTGGGTTACTTGTTGCAGGATCATTGACTGCAACAGCAGCTGAAAGCCACCTATCCAAACTTTTATACCTACCGGATGTCAAAGATCACATCCTGTACCACAAAGGCAAATCACAGGCAGCAACCACCAAACAGAAAGAAACCGACCCTCAGCCAGCAACCTTAGAAGAAAAGCTACAGAATAAAAAGGGCTGTGGATAAGACCACTCTCATGTGTTCAAAACAAGCAAAACCCATATAGGGCAGGGCTGAATATTTTTTTGCCCTGGAAGTCTAGTATAGAAAGTTTGAATGCAGCTGGAAAATGGTCCTCCTGTATTTCCCTACTCAAGTCTGCAATATGGAAACTGTCCTCATCTGCAATTCTAAAAGCCTGCGCCAGGCTCTCAGAAAGCCAAGAGGCCTTGGAGAAGTGCACTGATCAAAGTACAAGCTAAAACCTTGTTCTCATATGCTATTAAGATCAGAGACACTAATCTAGAATCAAGTTCTCACTGAGGGGACCATTAAACAAACATGTAGTAAAAAGACTTACACCCACAACAACATGCTGTTTGATCAGACATAACTGACAGATGAGAAAAGAGCAGCAGCAGTAGCAAGGAACGTGTGACAATCAGACAAACAATTTGGCATACATCCGTGCATACAATATAGCCCATCACCTCAACATTCGCTTAGTGAGAAGCTACATTGTGCACGCAAGCTGTCTTTTTTTTTTTTTTTTTTTTTTAATAAACACAAATGGAGAGTTACTCATCAGTTGTCTCAGCAGCAAACACCAGCATGCAGAACACTTAAGATGGGCATCTTCTTCTCATCAGTGGCCATCAGTTCCCAGCCCAGCAAATGCCCTTTGCTGGCCTTCAGTGACAGCTGCACATCTTCCATCCCTCTGACCAGAGGCAATCACATACCTTTATACAAGTGTCCATGTTCTAAAAGCCAAAAGGGGGGTATCCATTCTTCAGCATCCTTCCCATGTGTGCCCAGCACTGGGACTAATGTCAACAAGAGGAGGCCATAGATAAGTTCATCACAGATAAAGAGACTCCTGGGACTTGCATCACAGAATCATCGTTGAAGGGTGAGGCCCTGAGCACAGTAATTTTCTTCCTCTTTGTTGCGGAGGGCTGCAGCGATGCTTCCTGAAGCCTAACGTTTGCTGCCTTTCCTGGAAAAGGAAGAAAAGGAAACAGCGCTTGGACCTCTGCCTCGCTGTGCACAATTTAGCAAGTAGAAACATGCAAGAAGTGTAAAATGCAAGAGTCATCACCAGATGTCAAAGCCACAGGAGAGATACTGTAAAGACATTAAAATGTCATGAAGTGCTTGGCTTCACCTCAAACTCCACATGCCACAACCTCACTTCATTATACGGCTGCCTGAAACTGGCATGTTCAGAGTGGAACAAAATACCAGCTTACCTAGGGTTCAGCAGGGAGACAGTTTCCACAGAGTGAGCAAGTACCTGCGCGCTCTTCAAGAGGAGTGCTAAGGGTCAGGCACTGCTTGAAGCTTTCACACCCCGCAAAATAACATGTACTACCCCAATTCAGTGCCCAAGCTGATTTTGCTCAGATCAAGAGGACTATTTACAGTTAAGAATAATAAATCTTCAAAAATTATTGTACTCCAAAGCAGAAGAGAGAGATTTTCACTGCTGATGGTATTCAAAAAAACAGGCATCCTCATAAGGTGCTTCAGCTTCAGAGGCACCATTCACTATATTACAGTTACTGCCAAGAGCAAGACCCAAATCTAACAGCAAGGATTGAAACAACCCACAAAAATACAAGGCTTTTGCCAGACACAAGCCACAGAGCCTACCAGTCTGCATCTATTCATTCAGAAAACATATCATATAAAGGAGCAAGAACAAAATTAACAACAGGCCAAGGCTCAACACAGTGCCTTTCTGCAAAGAGAACCACCACTTCAGGGGATATAAGGGATGTGCTCCACTTGCCTACCAAGCCACATGGCATCTGCCGCTTTCTCCTTACTCGCCCATCACCCACCTCCCCCTCCGGAAGGTGCCTTCCTTTCCCTCCATCCATTAATCACACGGAGCCTGCTGCCTTCGCACACGTCCTCGCAGACACCAGGCCTCCTGGCTCACATGGAACCAACAGGCGAGGCCGTGCGGAGCTCATCAGCTGTGCTGCAGAAGAAGCCAGACTCCCGCTGTCTTTTCCTCCCTCTCGTCTCAGGATAATCCCACCTACTCTGCTATTTTCTTCTTTTCTTCTGTTGAGCAAACAGTCCCCAGGGCATAAACTCTCATTTTCTTTCTAAATGAAGGCTCAGGCTTCTGAACTCTCTCTAAATAAGTACCAAGAATCACAGACCTGTCCATTTCCTTGAAATATGAGTTCTTTCAAAGAGTCTGTGCTACAACACTTATTTGTCCATCCTAAAAACCCCTGCTTGGAACTCTTCTCTGGCTTGGTCCTTCTGCAAAAGTTGTGCACCTCCTCCCTGCACATCAGAGGAATTTCACAGAATTTTACCACTGTGTGGGAATCTGTGAGACCTCCTTCCACATTTTAGAAAACCAGCCTCTTCATGTCACTGAATAAATATCAAAAAAAAAAATCTACCCAAACTATTTCTGCTTTGGTCCATAACTCATTTTATAAAAGATGCAACAAATCAGAGTCTTTATTAGGACAAAAAAAGACCCACAGTTTTAACTCCAAGGCCTTTAAAGCCCATACAAACCTGGGTCACTATACTATGACTATAGAATTTCAGAACTAATTTGCTGCATCCTTCCAACAAGGCATCTCACACAATCAGCACAGCAACTTCTCCCTTTATTATCTCTGCATGATAGGGTAGGCCAGGAGCCAAGACAGGTGGCCCCTGGGGCGAGGCGAGCACCACACGCACAGGCAGCTTCCTTCGAGCACTTACCCTGGCATCAGCTTCAAGGCTGCGCTGCCCCAACACTCCTAACTACGAGGAGCTGGTATCTAGGATATGCTGCCGTTCCCTTACCAGAGTGAAGATCTAAATTAAAATAGTATCAGTTCTAAGAACCACCAACTAACAATCTGGAAAACTAATTCTGAACAACAGCAATATAAGATGTCATCATAGTGAGGCAGAAAAAAAAAAACGCATAGTTGTTTTACCGGTCTTAGTACCCTAGATGCAAAGACAGAGCAAGTGACGGCCTCCTGCCACCTGCAGAAAAACAGGGATCTGGAAAGCTTACTTTTGCTTTATCTCAAAAAGAACCACCTGCACATTTGGGATAAGCAGCATGGAATCATAGATTAAACTATATTAGTGCCACAAATTTTCTCAGATCAGCAAGGGAAATAAGGCCAGCAACAGGAATAAGTTTTGCTCATATTATGCATGCTGTGAAGGCAGAGGAACAGAAGGTAAAGCTCCAGAAAGCAGCCCAACACTAACTGTACTTAGGAAAGCAGCACAACCCAGCAATGGGTTATCCATGTGGCTACAGTTGCAGAGCCACACTACACTGAACAGATTTGACAAGGTCCCAGACAATCTTCAATGCCTCTTGTTTTATTGGGATGAATACTTTCTTTTTTCTCTCCCTTGACAATATCCAAAATAAAGATGACAAGATTAAATCCTTTTTACAGTTTGCCACTACCTCATAAAAACAGAGCAGAGATAATTCTTCATCTGTGAAGAGAACACCCTCTCTATTCGAATAGAGAAACATCCGCTACCAATGGCCACAGGAAAAAGACAAAAAAGATAAAGGCCCACTGTTTTCCTCACAGAAGTCAAACATGCAGAAAGGGACAAACAGAAATGCCAATGGGAATCTAATTTTCAAACACACCCACAGAAGGTTTAAGAGTCAACTCAAAGGGCACTGGGCGGACTCCAATATCAGCTGTCAAGGACAAAAGCAACATCAGTGGCCAAGATCTACATGAACTGATCCGGCTTTCTCGGATCTGCCATACCCGTTCACGCAGTCCCAATACTGGTTACAGGGAAAAAAATATGGTAAAACACTGCCTAAAGTCTAAGACAAGGACCTTTCATCTAGCTGAACAACCCCTGAGGACTCTGAGCTCCTCTGCTCCTGAACACAGCAAGCCCGCCACACGGTAGCTTTCACGTTGGGCTTTTTCACTTCTTACTCTGGCACCAAACTGACTTCCCAAGCCAGAGCGAAGTTCGGCCACTTGCTGCTGTGTACATGGCTGGAGAGAGCAGGGCATCCCCTTGATCACTTCTTTCACCAGAACCATTTAGGTTGCCTTGTCAGCACAGGCAGAGCTCCCTCAACTACGTTTCCTCACCCAATGCTTAAGTCCAGTGCTGTCCTCCAGGTGGCAAGTTCAGCCCTGCAGCCTCCTTGGAGCACCTCACAATCCGATTTTGCTCCTCGCCGCAGCTCAGCTGAGGACAGCATCTCAGTGAGAAACTCTTCCACTGTGTTGTTGCTCTCTGTGTTGCTGCTTTTTCTGACCAAGCAAAGACAACGCTAGGTTGCATGTGAGAGACACCAACAGCAGCCACTTCCTACTAACCCCAGAAGCCTGAATAGGAAAGATACCACACTGAGACCTAGCTCGCTCTTCACTGTACAGGACACTGAAAACCAAGAGCCAAAGCCTAGTCCCAGAACCACAATATTTCCTTCTATGAGCAGGACAGATCTTTCAGGCTACACTGTGCCCTTAAAAAAAAAATCACAGCCAAAGTTATGCTCATGTGTTCAGATCGCAGGTCTGGAGCATCCATACGAAGTACGGATAACGGCAGTGTACTGGTTTTTATGGAAAAGCTGATCAGCTAGAGTCAAGGTCCTACCAACCCAGGGCACGTTAGTTCTGCAGAAGCATGCCAGACACACAAGCAGAGACAAGAGGCTCCCAGCTCTGCAGGAGGAGGCAGGAAGGCGGCAGCGCAGGCAGCCAGCAGGGCAGGCACTTCCCTGCAGCCCACACCAGCCGGGGACGACCCGCTGGGGCACCAGACCCCTCTCCTCTCTGCAGGAGACAGCGGCACTGCCGCAAAACCCAACTCTGCACCCCAAAGCGATTTAATACCTCCCCGAAACACGCGACGCCCAACCCACCGTGCAGAGCAGGGCTGGGCCCGGCGGCCGCTGCGGCCCCCCGAGGGCTGCAGGCGCCAGGGCCCGGGGTGGCGGCCGCTCCCCACGGCCGCCCCGCTG
>NW_010584066.1:0-10145 GCF_000705375.1 Tinamus guttatus | reverse complement strand
GGAGACAACGGCCAGTATGAGCCGTTCCATCACTTTTCCGGGGACGGAGGTGAGGCTGACTGGCCTGTAGTTGCCTGGGTCCTCCTTCTTGCCTTTTTTGAAGACTGGCGTGACATTGGCCTTCTTCCAGTCTTCCGGCACCTCCCCCGTTCTCCAGCAAATAAGAGAGAATAATTCCAGCTCTTCAGATCTGGTCATAAGGAAGGAAAAGCACAGCTTTATAATTTCTATACAATAATATTATAAAATAGAGATTTTCCATCTCCCCAGTCAGCTAGCCACCAGTTCCCTTTCATCCATACCACATCCTTCAAATTATTATCTGATTGATTTCAAGTATTGGAAAACTGAAGCAATCCACGATGACTGTCAGGTCTCTAACCAATATTGAAATTCAGTCAGAACAGATCTGGCAAAGTAACTGAGCACCACCCAACTATTTAGATGTTGTTTGCATAAAGAGCTAGACAGCTATTGTGGCTTAAGACTTTCTTAAGTGAAAACTGAACTGTAAACTAAAGTAAAACAATATTCTGGTTTATGCAAAGGTGATTTTCTTTCCCTCTAGAACCTTTTGGCTGTTTGGTTACTGAGAGCTGACCACTGGAAGTCCTTCATCTGCTTTGACTTCTCTTTACATGCAGACCAGATAAACTCTGTCAGTGTTAGCCACTTCCTGGAAGCAGGAAAAATTTTAAAGTTTTACATTTTAAGAGCCTTTCTTTTCTTTTTAGTCTTTAATACACTGATTGCCTTATTTTGAATGAAAAATGTGAAATAAATTCTTGTTGCAATTTATTGTTTGAGTTATACACAAGCCATCTTAACCAAGTACAGCAAGTTACTGAACAATTATAATCCAAATGTATACTATTTATTAGTATTTATATACTGTCTAGTGTTAGGAAAACAGATTCATATATAAGAGGGGATACTCCTGCCTAAGGATAATAGTCTGAAAATGATCGATTCATAGACTGTCTCCAGAGCTGCAAAACCTCTTTAATCACAGTATCTTCCTGTGCCTCTTAAACCACTTTCAGATAAGAATTTTACTTTGGAATTTGAAAATAAAGTATGACCAAAATATTCACCAGATTTAACTGGCAGAGGGGGAAAGAGGAGATTGGGTGCCAGTGGATCTTGGAGGCGTGCAACAACAAGTAGAAATAATTATGGATATAGACCCCCAAAACATCTACATTGTTCTCAGAAACCACCAATAAATTCTGTACAGAAATATATTCTGCAGACTGTACCATCCCAGGGAGCTTGCAGGAGTGCCAAAATCTTTAACTTCTATGAAGAATGAAGAACATTATGGAAATGTGAATTATTCTACGTTACGGAAATGTGGAAATACAAATAATTTCATCATTTATGGATTAATTGAGAAACTGGGCTACGCTACAAAATTTGGAAAGCATTGCCTTCAAAAGCTTTCAAAACAGTGTTGTATATTCCCTTTCCAAGTTAATGTCATCATCATGGAGCTCTCTTGTGTTCTGCCCTTTATCTGAGGAATTCTTAACTAATGAATTAATTAGAGAAGATTTTGCCATCAAGACTGAGAGAACCAGGCAGAACGATATGGCCCTTGTGTTTAGACCTTTTGCCAAATAGGAGAATCAATTTCAGGATTTTAGCCTGAATCAAAAAGCAAAGGAAATCAAAACTATTAATCAAATTCACAGGTAGTTTTGGCTTCTCTGAAACTCCATATTTCATCCCCAAAACATTGCTTGCCTAGAAATATTAACTAAAAAGGTCACCAACTCTGCATTTCTCCATTTTATCTCATTAACAGCAAATGAAGTATTTTATCTAGCCATGTTATCTGTTGTCCGTTCCCTGTCAACTCACTAGCTGCTGTCAGTGCTTCAAAAACTGAGCCCACAAAACCTGCATCGTTGCTGCCGTTCGTGAGCTTTGGCAGTTGTTCTCCTGCACTGGGAGGAAAGTGTCTCCTGCTATGGATGCTATTTTCACAAAAGCTGAGGGGCCCAGGACTGCACCTGTATTTCTGTTCTCTCCACCTTCCTCCCTCTTCCTCTGCTGTCTTTTCTCATAACACCAACAAAATCCACTTGGCCACCTTATTTCAAGTACAGTCTGTTATGTACTGCTTTAAATGTTACATTTTAGTTGAGGAGAAAAAGAGCAGAAAAACCTGCATACTCAAAGGCAATAAATCCAGGCAAGTGCTGTTTAAAGTTATTATTGTATCATCTCAAAATCAATCTGGGGCTTGATCTTTCAACTGAGTGAGAGCATTTGCCATTGACTGCAGTGAGAGTACCATGGACACATCTTCAGAAATAACAAACACACTCTGTCTATTTTTAAAGTTATTTTATAATGTTTATTTGAAGGAAAAAATATAACAGTACAAAGTAGTACGATTATTTTCTCCAGTATGCTTAATGAACTGCATGATTTGTAAAAAGGCTCTAGTAACTGCCTCAGGGGTTTCCACGTGTGTTTTCATCTGTGGCTGTAAATAAATGCAAATAGTATACGTGTGCAGTACTTATCTGGCTAAAAGCAGGCTGATGTTAGAAACGGTGAAAAGTTACATATCAACATAACATCACAGAATTACCGGATAATTCAGGTTAGAAGGGACCTCAGCAGGTGTTTAGTGCAATCTCCTGCTCAAAGCAGAGTAAGACCAACTTACTCAGAGCTTGTTATCCCTTCATGTCTTGAACACCCTAAAAAAAAAAGGCCTTATTTTTTAATCTTCATTTTCAAGAGCCAAAGGCAAAGAATAGTCTATCAAACAGAAGAGTCCTAATTAAAAAAAAAAAAAAAAAAAAAAAACAAAGTTAATTTCTGTAACGATTGTGATAAAGAAATAAGAGAAATGTGGTATTGCAGTTCCCTGAAGCAGCTCTAACCTCAGACCATTCTTCTAATGTCATTAAACTTCAATGTTAATCTTGGGAGGAACCACACTATCTGAACAATGATGAGACCATGCAGATGTGAAATAACATGGTTCAATTTAAGAAATGAGTATAAAGTCATATAGGTGCATTTATCCCAGTATAAGTTAATATTTTGAGCAGATATGAAGAAATAATAAATTAATAGAACTACATGCGCCGAGTTGACATCTTTTTCCATGCCACCTTGTGTCACCTTTGCTGCACTCAGGCTTCCAAAGGGTTCTCTCACTTCTGCTCAGTGAAACGCATTGAGCATCTTCATTTCCTCATTCTGCCTTTGCCACAAAGGAAAATAGTATTTTCTAAACTGGTCTTTAAATGTTATATATTTGAAAAATATCAGCCATTCCAGGAAATTGCATCAATAGAATACAAGTGACGTTTATCTTTGATTCAGTAGATTCTCTTAGGGCACTAAAATGCTTTTTTTCTGCATCCAGGAGGAGAACTACTTTACCAAAGGCTATATTTAGGAATTATTATACTTTTACTTATCTAAAAGGAAGCTTTTTTTTTTTTTTCTTACTGAAAGATATTATATATTTTAAAAATAGTTTCACTTATATTTCTGGAATGAAGCATTTTTAAAGATTTTTTTCAGATATATTTCTAAAAATTTTGATCAGAAAGAACTATGTTTTGCTATGACCATTAAATATGTGATTTGTCTTTGCATATGTTGTATATACATAAATAAGCATAGTATTAAATAGCCTGCATATTTGGCACCAATGAATAAATAAAATCGTCTGGATGTTTCAAATAACTACAATTTTAAAATAGTATACTGTAGACATTATTGAACCCCAAAAGACAATCTTTAGATATTTTTCTATTTAGATTTTTCTTGGTCTTTTAGGACCTGTCAAAATGATCTAGTATTATATTAGTCTTGCTGTTCCATAGACTTTAATAAAATTCACCTTACACAGTAAACTCTTGTTTTGGTTTTAAAAAGAACACAAAGTTTGCCAAGAGTATTTTTAGAATTTCTCCCAGTGATATTTTTAACTTTTATATTGTTATACGCATTATGTCAGTTCTGACTGGTTTAGACTATACTCTCTAGAAACATCAACCTACAGCTGTGTTTTCTGGAAACATCAAAAAAGGAAGAATATAATTTTCCCTTAAATGTTGTAATCTGACAGATGCTAATGAAATCTTTTTTGAGCTTGATGGAGAGACAACTTCAAAACTGGATCCCTTTAATTAGCATGGCTAAAAAATATAATCAGAATCCATAAGCTCATTATTGTAAAGAATCTCTTTATTAAGTCAAACACTTAACTGGATGTTAGTTTATGAAGAATGAAGAACCCAAAATATTAAAAAGAATAATATGATAAACTCAATTTTAACTAAGATACCACTTTTAAATGCTATTCTTTTTTAAGACTGAGCAAAACTTGTGATTAGCATGTGACTTCAGGATTAGGTTTACTGTAGGGGATCTATTTTCTACATTTGTAAATTTCTACATCTGAGCTAGTCACTTTCAGCTCTGCTCATAATCTATGGGTAAAAAAGCATGTTCAACATAGAGGTGTGTATGTATAGATATATTAATTCACTATAAAAATCATGTCATAATGCATATCTGCACTTGGTTGGGTGAATACCATCCTATTGCTTTTTTACCATAGGCGTGATGTGCTGTCAGTTTATCAATAGCAAGTGTTTTAAATATGGGGATGCAACATTTATCATGCAATTTAGGCTTCTGAATTGCACACTTATCTATAATTCGCACATTGCAGGTAGCACACACAACTTTACAGTTCCCTCAAGAAAAATGGAGATAAGAAGATACATCTGAGGATACAATTTTGATCAAAGAATATGGTAATGCAAAACATTTTGCCTTTCGCTTTTAAGGATCTTTAAAGGGTTTAAAATCAAAATAGCTAATTAGCTATTAAGAGTTTTTAGTTGATCAGCTAATTTTATCTATCTGTTTTCTGACCATGACTGTAAGAAAACCATACAGTATAACTAGGTTTCAATGACATTCTTTTTTTCTTCTTTCTGGAATTTTTGTCAATGTGAAATATGAGTACTTTGTACATTTCTCTGGCATTTGTAAACATTTGGCTGGACCTAAGGGCATCAGATCAGCCAGGCTTCTCTAGCAAATCCTAAGTATGTCAACTTTACAGATCATCGCTACATCATATGAGGGCACATTTTTGATATGGAAATGTTATCAGGTCTCCTAACTTTGATGGACTCGCCAGTTTCACTGCTGCCTGGAAGCAGAGGCAGAGCCTCTGCCGGGCAGCAGTGTCTGGCTGTGCCAGGCTTCCAGACAGAGCATGGAACGAAAGATTAAATATCTATTTATTTTGATTTGTGAATATAATTTGCTATAATTTCTCTTATTTTTATACATATATATGCAAAGCTATTTGCAGATTTTACAAATAACAATCTCTGAATTGGATATTTTATTTACCCATTCATTCCATCATAGTTACTAGCTGAATGTATGCACTTGGCTTTTACCAAACAAATATTATCACGTAACTGCCACAGACATCTTAGTAAGTGATCATGTTGCTAAATTCTTTATATGGTAAATGGATAATCTGTGCTGAAAACCGTATGCTTCTGGAGCTTGTATATAGGTTATCATTTCAAAGTAATAGGACTAAACTGTATGATGCTATTTTTCCCCCTCATTTGGTATTTATAAATGCTTTCTGGACTTACAGTTCTCTAGAGCCTATTGTCATTTGAAGGTGACTAATTTGAAGGTGAAATCTGGGACACACGTAAATGGGAGAAAGATAGAAAAGAAAAGGAAGAATATTTTCAGCCAATCCTAGGAGAAAAATTACTTTTTGAAACATGGCAATGTGCCAGCTGCACTGCTAATGGTTGATAATTAACTGTAACAGCAGGCTGCACACCTGCTCTGCTCCATCCTTCAGGAAGTCTAAGGATGTAAATCATTATCCCCTGAAGTCCCAGGATTTTAATTTTAATTTTCCTATTTGGACCCCCAAAACTCAGCACTACAGAGACAGATGGTTGAGTATGACTGTTGCTTACCAGATCAGATTTTTAAAATTTCTTCATGAGGGGAAAACAGGGCACTGTGGGACGAGGCCAGATCCTTTCCCACAAATTACTCGAATGCCTACAACTTTGGAGAATAAGACTATGGGGTTGCTCTAATGGAGATAAACATTTCTCCGCAATAAAGAACATAACTCTGTGGTAACTACGGAATATACACATTGAACATACACTTCTCTTTCACTTTTCACTTATTCACTTCTTCTTCTCTGGAGATCTTCCAAATCTGCTTGGATGCAGTCCTGTGCCACGTGCTTTAGGTGACCCTCTGTGTGCAGGGGTGTTGGACTAGATGATCCCTAGAGGTCCCTTCCAGCCTTAATCATTCTATGATTCTATGATTAGTGACATGTAGCCTATTGTGTAACTGCTAAGAACTGTGAAGATGAAAATAGAGAAGTAAATGCTTAGGAGCTGTGGCATTTACGGCTGAAATTGAAAAGTTGTTTTGATCTCCATGTTTAAACTGGCCTGACTGAACTGCAGGTATTCTTCATGGAGCCCAAAACCTCCTAGCCTAGGCTCCCTTGGTCTTTTGGGGACATTTGGTACATGGAAGATGCATACCTTTATTCTCACTGTGAAATTTGTTTATTTGTTTTTCCTTAGAGACTAATGTAGATTAGCACATTTTTCTTATGAAGAATATGAAGATTATCCGAATATTACAAATTACGAAGCTGAGCCAGCGAGAGGACTAAAATCTATAAATTTTGGTGTCTCTATAATTAGCCATATAAACGAATTTTTGCTTCAGTAGTCAGGAATGAGTAGAGAATTCTTTTTTTCTTTCTTTTAAATAAAATTCTGATTCTGAAAATGGAGACAGTCATGAAAAATTTCAAAAGGCAAAGCCAGGACATCAAATATAGTGTCTTTATTGTGGCAATGGTTAATTCTTAAGAAATGTGTCTAAAGTTTCAATATCACTCATAAGCTCATTGTACTTTCCTCTTGTTGTATCTGTTTTATCTCTTGCCTAATTGTTTGTTTAGTGTACTTTTCACTCCTTCTCAAATTTTTCATTCAATAACCACTAAAAATATGGATAGTTGGTTTTAGCTGTGGTCTCTGGTCTCCGTGAGATCCCTGGATATTCAGACTACTGAATATATAATAGACATTAATTTTTCAAACACCGTTTATGTTGCTTTATCTCTCAAGCGAGTTCAGTAAGATTTGCCCAAAATCTCCAATGTCTGGAGTTAAAGGAAAAAGAGGTGCATGCACAGGTTAAAATAAATAAAAAAAAAAAACAGTATGTTTGGTGTTAAGCCTCTCTTCTGTTTTCTAAAGCAGTTCAGGTTGCTGTGTCTTTGTAAATCAAAAATGTTATTTCATGCATAGCATTAAGAAACTGCAGCGCATAGTGATGCTAATTTAATGTGGCATAAAGATTTGAATTATTCAATAAAATATCTTATTATTCAATAAAAATTGATATTGAAAAACTGAAGTCCACCTATAAGGGTAATTTCAAGGAATCATCACATTATATACACACATACTTAAAATGGATACACATTAAATACACAAGAATATTTGTTTACTGTTTGAAATTTAATATGGGAGGTTATGATGCCCATAACTTATGTCCATAATTACTGATAATTGACATCTGAATAAATGTTTAATCATAGTTGTAGCCAGTGTAGCATTTGAATTAATTAGGATGGCATTAGAATATGCTTTTTTATGGCAACAGTAATTCTACTTCTTTAAAAATAAAATTATTTTAAAAACATTGAAAATTTACATCTCTTACAAATATAGTTGCCACCATGACTTTCTCAAAGGCATGTAATTGCTGCTTTTGCAATTGGCAGTAATTGTGAAAAATACTCAAATAAAGAAAATTAGGTCTCGTATGCACTATGAGCTCTGTTTTAAAGCTCTCTCACATTTCTTGTCCAGTTTCTGTGATTTGCACTAAAAGCCCAGATAGGTTGGTTATCCACAGAAACATCTTCTGAAGATCACATAGGAATGTAAGGCAGTGCCACTTCTAACCTGCCTCTCCCCACTAAGCTATTTGTCACTGAATCTCTGCCCAGAGTAGCAAACACTCTTATTCTATTTAGAGACTTGAATGGCTCCAGAGTTTGAGAGTCTTTTCCCTCTGTGTTTTGAAAGTCGCTAGTGCAAGTAAGCAGTGAACTTCTTATAGAACATTGACTTCTTCAGCACAAAGTCATGGATCTCTGGATTCTAGGCAATACAGTAACAAGAAGCAATAGCTACTTGATAAATGCATCTGCACAGCCCCAGGATGCATAGTTTGCATAATACCTGATGCAAGAACTACTCAATATTTTTCAATACAAAATCATGTCTTGGTGGTAATTTTGAAAGTCCTTTTCCTTTTTTGATATGTGATAAGATTCAATGTATAATATTTAAACTTAGTGAAGTCATAATTTGTCATGTAAATAAAATATTAAGTATTATCTTTGAACACACTGCTCTGAGTTGTAATTAAAAGATCATTCTTTTTACATTCTTCATTTCACCCCTAATTTTTTCTACATTTGGGAAACAGATTTATTTCACTTGGAATTATTATGTCTTTGCTGTGTGCAATGTTGAGATAAACACCTATATGTTCTCTAGGTCTATAGTTGAGTAGTGATCGCAGCAAACCCCTCGTTTCCTCTGCCTGTTACCTAGTAGCATTACCGTCACTGAAGGAAAGTGGATTAGTTTCAGCCTTCCCGCTGAAATTGGAGTTTGTTAGATATTTTTCACACTTGCAGAAGTTCCAGAGAGCTTGTGGATAGTAGTAGGGACATTTTTTTCATGTTTCCATAGATCTGAGATATCCACCCTATTGACATCTTCTTTCTCTTCTCTCTGAAGTGCTCATCTCCTGCAAGATGCAGTCTCCATTTAGACAGGTTTCCACACAAGGGATATTTCCACAGGGACTTGTGGTCATATTAGAAGCTTTATCTTTGCCAAAGTATCAGTAATCCACAGTTTGAAGTCCAAGCACTATCACATAATGGAAATCTTTCTCTCTCCTATTTTCTCCATATCACTGTGCAAAGATAATTCCATACTGGGGTATGGACATGTCATTGCATGAAAAGTTACTTCTAAACCAAGGATCATGCTGTAACTATTTTTCCCAGAAACAAACAAACAAACAAACAATCTTTATATCGGTGGGATGAAATTAATATCTCTTTGCTATATGGGTTAGGCAACTCTGCTCCAAGAGGTTTTTCCCAGAAACAAACAAACAAACAATCTTTATATTGGTGGGATTAAATTAATATCTCTTCGCTATATTGGTTAGGCAACTCTGCTCCAAGAGAGTGATAAGAATGTTAATTCTGGAAATTTACACTGAAAATTTGACATAGTTTCTATGGCAAACTATTCTGCAATAGTTTCACAGAGGAGTGAAGCACATGCCATATAAAGAGACTGTCAAAGCATGACAGATGTTATGTTCATACTGTTTTATTTAAATAGCTCTAAGTTTAAAGCTTTTATTCCAAATTGCACATCTTAAAACCATATTGTAGTGCAAGTATTTTGTACACTGTTATATAAGTGGTAGATAATACCAGTACATCAGGTGTATGATTGGATGATAAGGTCCTTTGGGACCTCTCTCTGATCTTTACTTTCTCTTGTGTCTATAATCTATTGTAGACAATTTAGTAAGGATGCCTAGATTTCAGCGTTATCTCCTCGTGTATGACCTTCAGAAGGATATATCATTTCTCATTTAATCCATTTGCTGTCAATTTTGAAATTGTTCAGTTTATGCTAACTTTTTTTGTACACAAATTATTCAAAGTTTAGAATGCAAAGACTTTCACCCGCCTCATACATGTTATGACAAAGTGACAGGAAAACTTTAACTTAGGTAAGCGGGGGAGAGAGTCCTTTTGAAGATGATTTTTAAAAGAGACAACACGAGCATATTTCTAACTTTCCTCTTGAACACATTGCCACTTCTGATCACAGTAATGCTAGTAAAGAAACATAGCTTTAGCAAAATCATACCCTTTTTTCCATCTTTTTCAAAAATGTAGGTGTTTACCTACAGTCAGGTTATTTGCTCCTCCAGTGCTTCCCTGCTGGAAGTAAAATGTGTAGATA
>NW_010584065.1:41006-83994 GCF_000705375.1 Tinamus guttatus | reverse complement strand
CTTAAATGGATGTAATAAATATTGTCGCTGTCCTGTCCTTTATACCATCAGGGATCTAGGTGGAGGAAAAAGTGCTGGTTTACTTTAAATGCATTTTTTTTTTTATTATCTCTTCCCATTTGGGTTGGGGAGATGTATAGTACAATTCTCTTTCATGTGAATTACTAGAAAAATCAGCATCTTAACTGTGGTGGTTGCTGTAAAAATGAGCAATGGGGAGGTGTTACGCTGCAGAGAGCTAATTGTGTTTGATGTTGCCTTTGCTGGTATTACTGTTTCCTTATTGTTTGGAAGCAAAGTGAGAGGATGCTTAAAAACGGAACGAAGTGCTCCCGGAACATTCCAAGCTGTCTTGTGATGCTCTCCTCCATGGACAAAAATAAGTTGCTTTGAACCTCTTACTGTGCTCAGGGAGCCGTGCTTTGAATCTTGCAGCACGCCAGCACATGCCAGCGTAAATCCAGCCCTGAGTCACACGCAGGGGCCGCGTCTCAGGTGCTTCATTAAAGCGCGGGCAGGACGGAGCCTGCAGCTTTACGTAACCACCCCGAGAGCAGGGGCAGGGTCTGCTGAGGGCAGAGGCCCTGCGGCGCGTCCAGGAGCCCTGCGTGCTGCCAACCACGGCTGCAAATGGGAACTTCGT
Organism: Tinamus guttatus; assembly: GCF_000705375.1. The sequence goes on along the minus strand of NW_010584065.1, from coordinate 83,351 downwards.
GAAGTTTTTACACCTTCCACAGACGTTTTTCTCTCCTCTCTCCCAAAAGGCTCAATAAATTGTTACTCCGTCACCTTAGAAAATATATCCTGTCCAGCAACTTTTAGCATGTAATATCCCTTCCTCTCTCATTTCCTCTTGTCAAAGTCCAAGAAAGATGCTACTGATGGGCTATTTTGTGATTTGCTGAAGTTGCTGTGCTTCAAGTAATTCCGTAGCTAAGAACATGCTTTATTTTTTGCTGCGAAAGCAGTCTAAATCCTTTCCTCCTTTCAGCACCAAACTGGCTTTGAATCTTTATTTTTGATATGAATAGAATAATAGCAGTTTCTTTCTAACATTTAAGCTAATTCCTCCATAGTGGAAGTAATTTGGAAGACATGTTGAAAAAAAATGGGCCGCTGTTACAACCTCTTGTGTATGGCTTACAAGTCATGCATTAATATAAAATAAAACTCAGTGCCACCAGCACTAGAGAATGTGTATTTTTTTCTTCAAAATGCACATATAATTTAAGCTAACCTCCCTTCTGCAGCATTGGGTTATGATGCATCATTTGCTTTTCTGCTCTTGATTGCTTATCTGTGACCCTGTGTAGGTTACTTGAGGAGAGGGAAGAGTTATAGTCAAAAAACAGTATTCAAGTGTTCCATTTAAGTTGTAACCAGTTTACCATAACTGGTATTACAAAAAAAGGTATTGGTGCCTTGTAGACAACCTTACTGCTATGTTTTGAATTCAAAGCAGATTTGTTCAGGTAGAGAGTTCTCTCTATTTTTCTCTTTGACGGAAAAGAAGACTTCAAAGTTACCTTTGAAGCTTCTGTATTTTTGAGAGGAGTGAGCCAAGATTTGGTTTGTCACCTCTCATGAACAGGCAAGTGGTTTCTGCAGTGTGTGCAAGATAATTTCTTGAGGTTCAGTCTATGAAGTGCCTCTGTGTTGGTGTGATGGTCTCCCTGATAGCATCAGCAGTAAGCGGTCATAGCGGTGGTGTTTTCTAAAGCTCTTGCACAAAGTTGTGATGTTTTAATAGTTGGTACCGTTTCTTTCTATTTTGTCCTACCCGAGGACACGTGAGTAACATGGTGAAGCTATGTCCAGGACTTGGTGTCTTAGTTGCTCAATTATTAGCTTAAATTTATTGCGCAGTTAACTTGCGTGGTGCCATACAGTCAGCTTCTGTATTTTTACCTTGTGAGCCCATTTAATTTTATGTGATCAGAGATAAAACAATGCCTCCATCAGAGAAACAGTGCTTTTATAATTATTCTTCAGGTTTTTATAGATCCTCTTCAGGCTTTAGAAGAAGAGAAACTTGTCTGCTTACTGTATGGTGGTTGTACTGTGTGATGATAGCCTTGAATTTAAAATGAAAGATTCCAGTTAGACTTGTATTCCAGTGCTCTGAAATACCTGAATCTTCATTATTTCTTTTCTGAAAGAGTAATGGGTAAATAGTTTAGGTATCTGGTTTTACTTGAAACGCAGCATAATGCTTGTCCCTGTAATAGTACTTTTGTTTTTTGGCAGTCGTTTGGACATTTTGGAGTTTACATATCAGGATCCATATTTTTGTAATTGATTTTTGAACTCATTCCACAAATTTCTGTGTTTGCTACAAGTCTATACCAGTTTATTTCTCTACAGATTCTTTGGATAGTGCCTGGGATTCTAGAGTTTTGCTTTTAATTGACCTATCAACTGAGTTCAAAATATTTGACCTCATTCTAATAGTTTTATTCTCCACCACTAGGTGCTTGGCATTTGAGCACCACTTTGAGTTTTGGAACAGTGGTGGAATTCATAAACTTATGTACTTACAATTTTTTAACTTGTGGTCTAATAGTAGGCCTGATTTTCAGTGATGCTAGTGAAAAGAAAAATATATATTTTTACCCCCATGATGTACATTAGACCACTGGTAGCCAATGAGAGATATGTGACATAAATTTTGGATTTGCTAGGTCATCACTTTTCTGTTGAAGTAAAATACATAGGCTTTAGTATTTCTAATTTAAAAATCATGAATGTGCATCAATTAATCCTCTTTTTTTCCCAAGCATGCATGGCCCAGAACAACCTTAAAATGATTTTTTACATATAGAGAGGCTGCTGTCATTTGGAAATGATCATATCCACTTACTTCCTTTTGAAGGAATATTTTAATACAAAGACCTCTTAAATTGGAGTGATATTTCTCATCACATGCTGTTTTTTATCCTATGTTTATTTGAAAAGAAATTAGGAGAAAAAAAGCAATTTTGACATCTGCTGCTTAATTCTGCAGAATCAGTATTCCAGAGGTGTCAGTCCTTGATGTTTTCAGTGCAGCCAAATGTACTCTACTTTTTTTGGTTTCATGCTGATTTTGACACAGCTGAAAGTGTGACAAATATGCATTCTTGAGATGTATATACAGAGGTGTTTACTTTTTCTAAGATTGTCTTTCGTTAAGAAAATACTGTTTTAATGTTCTTCATTCTTTGAAGTTTGGCAGTATTTGAAACCTCTGTTATATGGTCTCTTGTGTGTCCCTTTTTAGTAGCTTGTCTTTGGCAACAGTTTTAAAACAGCGATCTCATTTGACAGTATCCTGCAGATGGCTGTGGCTGGTAAGATGCAGAGTTCTGATATGGAATAAATTTGCTGTCAGTTCCGATATTTTTCTTAATTTTGAAAGATTCCTTCTATATTGACAGTTTTTATGGTGGATCAGGTATTAGGTGTCTGCGCCACTCTTCATCTTTAGCATCTGTCACAGCAACATAACTGTGTTGTGTACCAAGGATAATTTGACAGGATAATTTGTGTTACTAATCATGGAACTGTGGCCTAATTCTTTTGTCCTCAATATTTTAAATAAAGGAATGTATAAAAAGCCTTTTTTTTTTTCCCCACGCTCTAGAATAGTTTACCATATTGTCTTACTTCAGATGGAAAATGTCATGTAAAACTTCAGTTGCGAAACGCATTTAATCAGAAAAAAAATCTCTCACCTTTATGTATAGATGCTGATGGTTTCACTATTAGTTCTACTTTGTATATTCACTTGAAAACATCCTATTTGGACTCTGAATTGCCGCTTCATATGCGTAGATAATTTAACCATGGGCTATTCAAATGTAGATGTTCCATATCACTTTTGTTTTTCTGCTTTTGATTTGATTATGGATAAAGTTATTTTCTCAAAAGTAAAGCCAAGATTGAGATGTTCTTACACACATTGTGTGAACTCTGTGATAGAATTTACTTAAAACACATGATCTATGCATTGCTTATGAAATGCATTATGAAATATAAAGTATGATAAAAATCTAACTTGAGTCATAATCCAACCCGCCTGGCTTTAGAGGATGGAGAGAAAAATTTTAATAAACAGTCATATTTATTATTCATATTTTAATGCTCTTCTCATACAAAATACAGTTTACTGTAGAATATTGTAGAAATAAGTCCTACAAGAGCACCTTATATCTAGTTCAGTTATTTTTCTATAATTTAAAAATAAAACTCGTGGAAGCATATTCTGTGTAATAGTTTAAAGATACCCAGCTCCCCTAGAAATAATTCTGTGACTCTTCGATATTTCTGTTTTTCTAAAAGCTCAGGCCGAAGTGCGTGATTGGTGTAGATTATGAAGATATATTCCAATTGGCATAACTTTCCTAGCTTTCATGAATATAAATAATAAAAAATTATCTCAGTGGTGGAACTAATTCCCAGTAAAAGGATGTGACTGGATCATACTTGTGCTTATGGTCAGATTATGGAAGAGCTTGATTATGAAACAAAAGCTTAACATGAATGTTTGTCCCTCTTAAAATTTAAAAATATCACTTCACTGATAATGTGCATAGGAACCTGAAATTGCATGGAACTAATGAAACCAGTCGATGTTGATATTCCAGGGACAGCATATGAGTGACTAGCATGAGAGTGAAAAAAGGCAGGGTGTTGTTATATTGGCCTGTGTGCCAAGGTGGAGAACAGAACCGGTGCCTCCAGGAGTGCTTGGACTAAACATGTGAATTGGGCACCTTGGACAGGTATTACATCAACCTGGGATTTGCCAATCTTAAAACAATGCTGGCAAATTAGTGCTAAAGAAGATAACCCCATACTTTAACTTGGCACATACAATTGCTCTGTTCATTACATGGGGCTGTTACATTTATATTAAATAGTTTAATACACAGGCTTTTCAGTGCTTGAGTAACTGCTCCTGGTTGTCCTGTGGTTTGGAAATCTGGGGTGACATTCTCCATTAAGCATAGGCATCGTGCTTGCTATCCCTTTGTGTGAAGCACTTTACAGCTTGTACTGGCCTGAGTTCAACCCTCCCTGGCACAAAGTCTCCTTGCAGCCACTGCCATAAGGTAGGTAGCTCCAACGGCAAGAAATCATTAAAGAGGGATCTGTTTGCAGAAGCAGCTTGTAGTAATTTTGAGGCTTAAGGGACCCAGAACAGTCTCACGCGTTTTTCATGGACCTTCAGCAAGGTGTCTCTGTCACCGGGCTCTAGGCCCTTTTATAAAGGGCTCTAGGTCCTTCTATAAAGATGTTTTATGAAGATTTTTTTTTTATAAAGATGCTTTATAGAAGGACCGAGAGCCTGTTTACAGAATTGCATGTGGGTTTCTGCACCTCATGCTGACAGTTGTTTTGGTGCTTCCTATAAAGAAAAAAAAGCTGAGCACATTTAATTGGAGCTACGTTATTGCATAAAAGTGTTGCAAGGAGGGCTGAGATGACAAAGGATTGAAGTAAATGCTCAAGAGCATTTGATATTTTGTGCAGATTGAATAGGAAAACATCTTTTCGTGAGTCATTAAGAAGCAGTTGAGTGGGTTGTATAAACGCTTTTTGTTTATAGGTTTTGTGATATAATTCTTGCTCAAATACCTTACAAGGTCAGTAAATCTGTCCTAAGCCCTGGATGCATTTTCCCGAAACTTGAAAGAAACAGAAACAACTAGATTTCAGGAATCCCAAACCATACTGTAGTTCTCCTATTTCTCCCCATGGAATAGGCAGATATAAATCTTTAGAATTAAGTCTCCTTCCTGTTGTAAACGATCACCTTAACGTATCACTTGCGTTCAGGCTTAGCTAGGGCACGTCCAGAGCAAAGATTTCTCTGAATATGAAATTCTGGAAGCCAGAGGCAGGATGGGTGCGTTGCAGTTAGCCGCCTGCCTGCCTGCCAAAAGAGCGTCCTTTTGTTTCGGGCTTGTATTACATTGTGGGAAATTAATGGCATGTGATGGCCTTTGAATTCAACTCGGAGAGAAAGTTTCTGTCCATGTTGCACTGGGCTGATTTATAGTCTGTGGCTGCCGAGGAGTGTTTTGAAATGTCACATCTTGGTATTTTGCGGGTTAGAGGAAGCAAATGCAGAATATTTCCTACTGTAAATTAAAAAAAAAAAAATGATTTCTCAAAACCTCTTCAGTAATGTTTGGCATTGGAAATGCTTTAAAGCTGTTGGCCGAGCTGCTTTTCCATACTGCTAAAGGAGAAAAGTCCTGTTGTCCGGATGACACAGGTGGCAAAGCAGTGAGGAGTCTGCTGACCTGGATCACGGTCACAGAGCTGCGGAGTTGTGTCTGTGCTGAGCGTGGTGTTGCCGAGAACGGCCGTACCAAGCACAGGCGCTTGTGTGGTTTTGTTAGTAATTCAGAAACCACAGGCAAGATTTTATGGCTTTGTAGGCACGGCTGGCTTTGAAAGTGCTTGAAGTTTTTTAAAATGTGCAAAAGTTTCTGAACTTTGTCAGGAACTCAGTAAACTTGCGGATTGTTTTGCATGAGAGACAAGTTCATTAAAACTTTCACTTTGAGGACTGCATCAGTGTCTTGGATTTCTAAATTAAAAATCACTCTGGAGAGTTTATACTTGCAAGGGCCCTTGGCCTAAACTTACAGTTTTTGGTAAAGCTAATATCTTGCATGAGCACTCGGGGGTATGTTCTGGTCTGAACACTAAAATTTGTGTTTTCTTTTCTTTTTTTTTTTCTCCCATCTTGGCATTAATTTTGAATATTTCTATCTGCAAAAGACCAGCGAAGTAGATGATCCTACCAATGTTAAATAATCATGAAGTAAATAGGATTGATATGATTTCATCCTGAAAGAGGAAGCTACTTGTGTTTAGTTGTGGTTTACAAGTATTTAAATGCTTCAACTAATTGTCAGGCTCAATTTTGAAAGAGGAAGCAAAACAAAATGTGTGATGTGTTCAGAGTTTCTCATAGCGCTTGCCAGGAGGATCCAAGTTTTGAAAACGATTGGCTTCCTTTCAGATAGAGATTTTAATGAGATTATCTTTAAAACTGAAAGAATGTGCAAGTTTGAGTAGAAAGCTTGGCCATATTCTGACAACAGGTCCTGGAAGCCAGCAACGAAAAAATGTCATACTGTGGGAGAACTGATTTGCTTGGGGGAGAGAAAAGGAGGCGGTGGTAGGTGACTGCCTAATAATTACGGTGAATTTCTAAGCTAGTATATGAAAATCTCTACTGATGAGCACAGAATGCAGGAGGTCTGAAAACCAGTTTTAGTGGCCCAGATGTTATCTCTGACTTGTAAGATTTTAGCTGGTTGTTTGCCACTAAAAGCTTAACCACGTGCTTTGTGGGTTGCGCAAAGCTTTTTTTAGTGATCTAATCTCAAACCAGAAATAAACACGTTCGTCCCTCATGTTCCTTATGTTTGGGCTTTTCCTACAGTTCGGAGGTTGATGCTGGGGTCTGCTCGAAGCTCGGGAGATAGGGAGCTCGGTGCGCTGCAGGATGAGTGTCGAGAGGCCTGGTGCAGGGGAAAAGATCCATTTCCTAACAGGCATACGTCCCGCAGAGGAGGAAGGAATAGATGCTAAAAGGAACGTGCAATTTAAGAACCAAAGTCAGTCTCAAAAAGCCTCTTGAGTTCACGTACATCCTTTGCTGGCCTCCTATCAATGTTTCTTATCGATGAGTAACGAGATGGTGCAAGGAAGGCATGGTGTTGTGGGTGGTGGGGAGATAAGCTTTTGAATACCAATTTAAATAACCTGGAGTATGGAAGGGCTTGAGAATCACTGAGCTAGTATAAAGAAGATTAAACAAGGTCTTTTGGTCCTTATAACAATGTTTGAAAGGCTGTTTTCTTTCTCATTTAACATGCAGCAAGGACATATGGGAGAAGGCGAGGTAACAGTATTCCTATTTAATTTTCTAATGTTGACAATGTCTCATGGGAGAAATAACCTTAAGTTTTTACTAGAAAGCAAACCCCCACATTTAAGATTAAAAAACATGAGTTTCACATAAGTTTGTGTAGTCTGCATGCCATAAACAAACATTTTAACTGAATTAAATTGTACTCCAGATATACTCTTTAGCTTGAAATGGCCATAATCCTTTCAGTGGACATCATCCATGAATAGTTGCCCTGGAGAGCTGCATTGTGTGTATGCTACCAAGGGCAATCCTGGGGAAGTTTATTTTTGGTTCTCTGGGTGGTGATGACTTTCTTGATGCAGCGTATAGTGAGTACTTGTCCTGGCCGATGAGGTTAAAGAATCAGATCCTGCAAGGATGCACATTGAGTCAGGTAACACAAGCAGTAATGCTGGTGAACCTCAGAAATGATTTCTTTGTTTCATTTGGAGAATTGCTGCCTTCCAAAAGTACCTGCAGGATGGGGCTTGTAAGAGACCAGAAAAAAAAGTATCAATTCATTAGGGGGAAGCAAAATCACCTTTAAGTCTATCTTGCAATATTTTTTATTATGGTAGAAAGCCAGGTTTGTCAAATTACAGAAGTAGGGTGGATTACAGGGGATTGTTTGTTTTCAGGGTGCCATTTTAGTTAAAGGCATAAAAAGATTCTTGAAAGCTCAAATAAAGAAAGCTGATCAAGTCTTCATTTTATATTCATATAATTATATGGGCTGTTGAACTTTATTTATCTGTTAAATTTGTGAGTTCTTTGATTTTTTACATGGAAAATGAATAACAGAGCAGGATAAATTAACTTTACCAATACACTATGTTAGATTGTTAATGGATTCTCAAAAGGCAGACGTAGTATATCGTGGCGTATAATCGTACATTTATTTATTCCTATTACACCCATTAAACTGAACAGACTTCTACTCATTTATTTTCTGTATACTGAATAATGTAACTAAAGGGTGAAGTTACTGAAGAGTTAAGTTGGTATGCTCTGTTATGATGTTATACAAAATAAGAATCCTATTTAACAGTAAAAAAAAACCCTATAAAATCTATAATAAAAGTTTAAAGTAGGAGAACGTTGGACTGTAGGAGAAGCACACTGCAATGTTTTCTCTTAGACTGAGTCCATTAACCATTATTTTTTGTAACATCTAAGTAAACCTGGTCTTCCTGAGGAATGACACAGTATGGCCTAGTTTTCAGGCATTTCTTGCAGGCCATTACAGTGAATCAGTGTTTTTATTAGGGTGTTTTTTTATTCACAAGTGGATGGTTTATGAAGGGTTTTGATAGCAGGTGGTTCGTATGTGTAATGTTTTTAGCTGGTAGAATTCTTTGTTTTCCCATTTGTGCTGTGGAATTGTGTTTGCTCAGCTTAGGAGGGTGTTCACTGGGAAGTGGAATATGTGGCTTAGGCTTGAGTAATGTCTGCTGTTGGGAAAGATCTTTAAGTCATTGGGCTTATGGTCTCTTCTGCTTTACATCTTTTAAACGAAATTTGTTTAGAAACACAGAGTATTAGGAAAAGTAATTTTGAGCATCCATTGGAAATACTGTTTTGTTTCAAATTTTCGTTAGTTGTAGTTTAGTTATGAAGCAGATAGTGACTTTTTCTCTTAATTTATTTGAGCAACTGAATGGTACTGAAACCTATAAGGTTTTATATTAAATAGCATAACTATCATTAAAAGGGAAGACTGCTAACACAGTAACCAGCATGGGGCTTTCTTTTATTCTTTTTTTTTTTTTCATTTAAGCAGTATTTTCTTCTGTATTTTTTTTCTTCTTCTATTTTTATAATTTTTTTTACCCCCCTTTAGGTCAGTCTTCACTGTTTCCAATGGAAGACGGGTTCTTGGATGATGGACGTGGGGATCAGACTCTTCACAGTGGTTTAGGATCACCTCACTGCTTCTCTCACCAGAATGGAGAAAGAGTGGAGCGGTATTCCCGGAAAGTCTTTGTTGGTGGACTGCCCCCAGATATCGATGAAGGTATGCCTGGAAAAATGTAACCAGAAATACCCTCCTGGCTTAGTGACAAAACTGCAGTGGGAAACCTTTTGTCTGTTAGCTAAGGCATGGTTGTTTTCCAAACTCTGCAGAAGACCTTTGATGTGTAAATAGATCTCTGTATGTCACCACTCAGTCCATGTCAGATGTAAGATAATTTCAACTGGTTTCGGCTACAGAAGTGTTCTACCTTTGAAGAATAAAATTCTGTATTCATCACACATTTAACAATACAAAATTATTTTAAAAAGGGTTTCTGATGGGAAAATAAATAAATATGCTCTGTTGAAATTTGCAAGTACTTTGGAGCCTACTTATAGGCAGCAGAAGGTAGTGGTAGGAGAAGTGTTGCTGATTTTTGTAAAGTTTGTGTAGTCCTGATAAGTCTTAGCTCTTTATTTATTTAGATGCTTATGTGAAACTGCTCAGAGGTTGTTTTTGACCAGTGATTATGTCCTGTAGTAAATTCTAACATACATGTGTGTTGAAGACGCCGGGGTGGTGGTGGAAGGACCAGGTGGTATACAGAGGCAGTTGCATATATTGAGGAACCAGGAATTTCTGTTGGTTGCATTGGTGACAGAATACAGGAATCTTAAAACAATTTATCATATGCAATTGCCATGGAGCTTATTTTAGCAGAGGTTAATGTTTTTCTATATATGAGCCTAAAAGCACAATGGTTAAAGTATCTGTGGGAACTGTAAACCTGAAAAAGTCATGGTTTATTGCTTTTTCCAAATTTTTTGTTTTAATGGTCATACATGTCATTGCATATGACTGTGACACGTCCACCTGACCTTCATGCAAACGTAAAAGCTACTTGCATCATGGTTACCGTTGCTTAGGCCTTTAGCATTTAAAAGATTGAAGATGATAATGGCAGCTACAAGAAACATTTCTTTTTCCCCCACCTTTGTTGTTTTAAAAGCGGCTGAGCACACAAATAGGCTGCTCTGTGTGGGCACTAGTTTTTGAAGCATAAGACCTTTGTGAAACCTGCGCTCAGAGCAGCCTGCATTTTCCAAGGTTGCCTCTGGCAGCACTTCCCGTAAATTGCACGTGCCGATAAGGACTACACGGTTTAAACTTTACTGCACAACCCAATTTTTGAGGAGTTGTAAGTGTGCTTGAACATTAAGCCTGTGCTAGTGCAGTAGATCATGGGATCTATTTTAAGAGTCGCTGCATAGCGAGCACTGCTTTGTGGTGTGTCTTCACCTTGGCACGCGCTGCAGCGGGTGTCCTGCTGACCCGCCGCGCACCAAGAGCCCTCAGGGTAGCGGCCTGTCAGTTGCTGTTACCTTAGCAATGTGGGCAAAGAGGATAAACAAGCTGAAAAGGACAGAGCTAGTAACACCGTGGTAGTTTTCTAACGGAGGTTGAGGGTAGGAAACTTCTCTAAATTGTGTGCTAAGAACCGCCTGCAAAACACAGGTTTTCATCCCGGTCCTGCAGTACCCTCTGGGTAGGACAGGTGGGAACATGTGAAGTACCTTCCTGTGTGCTTTTGATTCTGACTGTTTGTCAGAGAGCTTTGAGCAGCCCCCAGTGGAGCTGTGGCTGTTCTTCAGACCGTGTCAGTAACAGATGAAAATCGAGAGATTTCTTAATTAAACATTTTTCTGAGAAACACAGTATGGCAAAGGGAAGGATGTTGAAATGGCTGTGGGGAAAGCAGTTGTGTTAAATATTGCTAATATGGAAAGCCCTGTAATACCTTGAGCAGAATGCTGCTGAGCAGTGTGCCAGCTTCGATGACACTCCAGCAACAGGACATTTTATCTCTGTTTCAATTTTTTAATTAACGTTCCTTGTCCAGAGAATTTTTTTTCCCTGCTGAGGATTCAAGTGTGTTTGTGGAGAAGGGAAGGGAATAATCATTTTCAAGAAGAGCAGAGCTGTAATTAGAAAGCTTCCGTAGGGCTAGCATATGTAAATTCTTTTCCAGAAATGTGAAATGTAAGACAAATTTGAATGAATATGAAGTTGCTTTATGCAACAGTGGTGCTACAGTGACATGCTGCTTACCATCTCTCCTATAAGATGTTTTAACTGTGTTTTGCAAGTTTACTCTTAAGTTAGTCCGGGCTTAGGCTCAGATAAGATTTGCAGATGTGTCATTAGCAAGTGACATGGACGGACGTGGCTGGCTGCTGTGATAGTTCCTCCTTTTCTCTCCAGTCTTTTCACAATTGCCAGCCAGCTTGGCAGATCTGATGACCTACTAGCAAGTCAGCAAGTTGTCTGTAAACTCTTTGTGGGAAAGTGCCTGAAGCTAGATTATGGTAGCTGTATAGATTCACTGATTCCGTTTCTGTGAATTAGAGAGTTATGAGCTTTTGTTTATAACTATTGGTAGGAAGAAAATCTTAATCTTTCAACTGCCTTGTTTTCTAATGAATGTTCTGACTTGTCAGAAAGATTTGCCATCACTTAGTAAGCATTTCTACAAACTGCTCAACTTTCAGGATTGTAAAATGTGCATAGACTGGGAAGAAATCACCCAAGATCCATGTTCTTCAAATGTCTTACATGTCAGAGAGCTGACTCATTCATGTTCGCATTTTCAATTAATGTTTTTTTCACCTTTATAGATGAGATTACTGCTAGTTTTCGCCGTTTTGGACCTCTGATTGTAGACTGGCCACACAAGGCAGAGAGCAAATCTTATTTTCCTCCTAAAGGTAAATTTGATAATTACTATCATACAATTACTTTTTAATTGTTTTTTTTCTATGTAAAGTTCCATTTTGGATAAGATTTTTGTGTGTGGGCCTACGTTTAGAAAAGAAAAAGTGAATCCTTAGGGCAGTTGTGCACAGATGGTCTGTAGAACATAGTCGTGATTATTTTACACTTCTTCCTTAATTTCCTTTTTTTTTTTTTTTTTTTTTTTTACTTTATTCCTTTTTTTTTCTGTTGTTCATTTTTCTGCTTTACTCATTTTTATAGTAATAGTCAAGATCAGCCCTTCCTAAAGGGGCTGAATGCCCCCCACTGAACTCGAGAAGGATTTCTACCTTATATTCACAGTTTACTTAAGAGACATGCTCTGCCTCTTGTTCATTTAATACTCCTGGCTTATCCTTTGCCAAAGATGAGGTGGAGAGAGGGTGTTGGTCATGAATGTCCCTGCTTTCCTTCTTGTCAATGCAGAGGACTCGCAGCAGACCAGACTGTGAGTTCCTAAGAGCTCCGTTCAATTTGTCCTTTATTGTGCTGTAGCCTCATGAAATGGCGGCAAGCAAAATTCTGGGTTAAGTTCTTGACTATATCCTATGTGACAGTAAAAAAGGAAATGATATATTTGTTTTTCTAGGATATGCGTTTTTGCTGTTCCAAGATGAAAGCTCTGTTCAGGCACTGATTGATGCATGTATTGAAGAAGATGGAAAACTGTATCTTTGTGTCTCCAGCCCCACTATCAAGGACAAACCGGTAGGTAAAATTTTCAGCAGCTGTGCAGTGTCTGTAGGATAATTAGAAATTGTGGTCTTCAGATACCCTTTTTTCTTTTCACTTTTTTCTGCCTTTAGAGCACTGGTGTCTAAATTTCTTTAAATCATCAAGTTCTCAAAGAAATGATCAAGTTAGATGGGTATTTCTAAACTCTGAAATTAATCCTCAATAATGTGCATTACATAGAAGTCACGAGTTTTTTAGGCTAGTTTCAGTTCAAAAAAGATCCTATTTTTCTACTCTCATTCCTTTTTGTTGATGTAATATAGATGCAAACAGGTATTTTATGCTTATTATTGAATATGATGCAGAATTCATGCTGTACGTAGTGCTGTAAACTGAACTGCAAAAAAACATAACGTGGCAATGGATTGTACATCACTAGTACATATGATGTGGGGGGCTGAAACAAGTCAGTAATGGGAGAGATGTAGATTGTATTTCTGTACTTGAATTTGGCCAGCTGTAGGCAAAGTTGCTAGTCCTGCGTAGTAAATAAACACAACCTTGCACACTGGAGCCTGTTCCATTGAGATAACGCTAGTCTCGTGCTTACGCTTGGCTAGCACAACACAAATAGCATGGACACACAGGCATTAACATAGTGCATACACTGCAGTTCAGTCACAATTAAGTAAATGTTACCTGGATTTGTAAGGAGAAAAAAATGCACGTACACAATTGGTGAAATTTGGTATGATCAAGAGGTCTGTCTCAGTAGACAGTATTTACCATTTAATCTCAGGAAGCAGTTGCTGAGCCAGTAGAAAATGAGTTTACATATTTTTATTTTTTGAAGAGATTTTATGCTTTATAGGAATCTGTTAATTTCTGTTACTGAAATATTTTCTGGATTGTGAATGGTTTAAAAAAAAAAAGGCTTTTTGTCCATAGGTTCAGATCCGGCCTTGGAACCTTAGTGATAGTGATTTTGTTATGGATGGTTCACAGCCTCTTGACCCACGAAAAACCATTTTTGTTGGTGGTGTTCCTCGGCCTTTACGAGCAGGTACACTGTGTGTTCTGCAGCATTGGGCATGTTGAATATGTTGTCTGATTGGGGGAGCACGGGGGAGACAGGTGATTTCAGCAAGGGAAACATTTAGTGCTCTCGACGCTTAAAGTGGGGAACGTGAATACAAATGAACTGTCATATTTGGTGCTTCTAGGAAGGGAGGAAAAAAATACTGAATTGACACTACTGTTTTCTTTTCCTTTCTGGTTTAGTGGAACTTGCAATGATAATGGATCGCCTGTACGGAGGGGTGTGCTATGCTGGAATTGACACAGACCCTGAGCTGAAATACCCAAAAGGAGCTGGGCGGGTTGCATTTTCTAATCAACAGAGTTACATAGCTGCTATCAGCGCTCGCTTTGTTCAGCTGCAGCATGGAGAGATAGATAAACGGGTAAGGTCTTCAAGCACATTCTATTTTTGTTTTGTGCCTTCTCTAGAAATGGTTTTCCTTGTAAACATGAGTGCGTCACTGTGAAGGCTGTAAATGTTAGATCGGATTCATTGCATATTTAAGGCTAGATTGTGCCACTTAGATACAACACAGAATAAAAATGAAGGAGTGGTGCAGAGCTCTCACTTCGGGAGCGTGGGTGGCAACTGTGAAGCAGACTTTCTTGAATATCCTAGCATAATGAGAAGCATTTCAGCTGCCTTGCCCTTCTGTAAGAATATTCCACACGTATTGCACTCCCACTGCAAGTGTTTGCCTTTGTAGTGTTTGTGGAAAGGCAGGAAGCAAGGTAACTGCTAAGGATGGAGCAGTTCCCATTCCTGTTCTACTCTCTGTAGAGAGTAGTCAGAGTCTGGCCCAGTTGTTATACCTGCTGGCTGGTCCTGAAGAGCATCCTGGCAATGCGTGGTGAACTTGGGTCGCCCTCCATTCTCTTCAAGGCTATGCACAGTTAACTTCTTAACTAATAATTTATTAGAATTATTTGCAGCTTATTCATGAATTAACATAAATCAAAGGAGTACACCAAATGGATTTGGAGCTTGCTTTTATCTGCACTCTAATATAGAATGTAACTGACCTATTTTGGTTATCTTAGGGCTGCAGTTTTGAGAAACTCAGATCCTTGCATACCCTGTTCTTTCTAGTTTGGTCTTTGTCTCAAGATTTTCAGGACTCAGGATTATGTGACTGTCATTATTGATTTTTAATTCTATAATAACTGGAGAGGGGAAGCCCCAAAGCCTTTACCTTTAAACTTCAGTCAGTCATCACTAAATGGTTGATTAGTCGATTATCATTTTACTCCTGCTTGGCTAAAAAGCTGGGGAAGAAGAATTGGAACAACAGTTTGACTGTGGGCCTGGGAATTGGAATGTCTTTGTTCTAATCTTGGCTCAGGAATAAATTCTGTATGGCTTTGAACAAATAATTTGCCCCCCGCTCCCCCTTGTGCAACTTCTGCTTGCATAAGCAGACACTTGGGTGAATGGCTCTATTGAAGCTGGTAGGAGTGCTGTAAGTACTTGTGAACTCTAGCAAAGATTTTGCAATCTGTTTCCCCTTCCTTCTCCCTTCCGGCTCCTCCTTATTTCCCCATTTTGTACGGGGTTCAGAAGAAACATGGGGAGACAGATGCTCAGTGGATTCGTTAGAACGGTGGTTTTGGATGTACGAGAGAGGAAAAAATGGAAGAGCAACAATACTACTATTTATTATTAAGATACTATTTTTAATTATTTTGTATAATACATTTTAATATATACATAAAAATGAGCAACAAAGAAGGATTTCCTGTAGAATGAGGCAAGGGTTAAAGGGTGTGCCCTTCAGTGAGGTAACACGAGTTAAATGCTTGGGGCCTGCAGCACCCAGCGCTGTAGAGGTTCTCATGAGAGCTGCCACCCTTAACAGTTTCTGATGAAACTGCTGTTAACTTAAGCTACTTTACAGTGCACATTTGGGGAACTTGATTATGTGTAGCACAAGTAGCAGGTCATATTTGCAAGTAATGTTTTGAAAAAATCAAACATGGCAGATGGGTTTCAGCACGCAGTGAATTACAGAATGACAGAATGGTTAAGGTTGGAAGGGACCTCTAGAGATCATCTAGTCCAACCCCCCTGCTCCAGCAGGGACACCTGGAGCACGTGGCACAGGGAAATGTGCTGAAGACTCTGGTGTCTGTGGGTTGCTGACTTGCACAAAAGCCACTGCTGTGGTTGCAGGCCAAGGCAGGCAGAGGGGTAATTATTGGTGCTGCAGTTGGGTTTTCAGGTTACAGCCAGGAGCAGCCTCTGAGTATGTCTGGGGAGGCTGTTGACACACTTATTGTTCTGGATTAGCGTGGAAGGATGTTAGAGAAACAGAATACTGCCCAACAGAAACTAGTGAGGGGAAAAGCAAGGCTGCTGCATTGCTGTGAGCAGTTTATTTGTGCTGTAAGCACAAATGGAACCAACCACTGCAGTGACTTTTCTCAACCATGGTAAAATCGGGCAAGTTTAAAAACACAGGAACTTGTGAATGTCCTTATTTGGGTTAGTGGGCAAACGGCTCTGGGATCCCAAACGTGTATGAAAGACATCACTGTGCCAGATGCAGAAACAGAAGGATAACATTTGAGATGCTGCTCTTGGTGTAGGTAATTGGAAATGTTTTTAAAAACACAGGAACTTGTGAATGTCCTTATTTGGGTTAGTGGGCAAACGGCTTTGGGATCCCAAACGTGTACGAAAGACATCACTGTGCCAAATGCAGAAAGAGAAGGATAACATTCGAGATACTGCTCTTGGTGTACGTAATTGGAAATGTTTTTGAAAGAAAATGGTTTTACAAGCTCCAGAGAGGGCTCACAAGTACTTCTAGAATAGGAACTCGTGGTGTAGCTACACTTTTTCTTAACTTGAGGCTTTGTACTGCCTTTCTGAGCAGTCCATGCATCAACCTTGAGCAGTCCTAAAAAGCAGAGGAGTGGGAGTGAAGGGGGTCTTTAGGTATGAGGTGAAACAGACCCTTTAGGGGGTGGCAGTGCTGCAGTTGTGACTTTACACACATCTACATGAGCGGCTCGGGCACTGAGGAGGAAGCACTCTGGAGTGCTGAGGCCAGGGTTTTGTGGTGGGCTTGTTTTTGGTAAGCAAATGCATAGATTAAAAGCCTGCAGATGTTGTAGTGTAGATATGTCCTTGGAGCACCAGCTGGTAAGTTCCTGTGAGTTATTAACAGTTAAGAACTTGAAGAAAAATTTCCTCTCTGTTCTTGTGCTGAATTACGGCTCATCATCTTATCCTTAATGCCAGCTGTGTAGGTTGGCGTTTTAAGCTCCAGATTTGATACCAGCAGGATTAACTAGTTCTTTTTGCTGAGTGGAGTAAGCCACAGTAAAAGGAAACAGAAATGTACTATTTATTAATGATGTGATGTGAAATAATGTTTTAAGCTGAAAATTCAGGCATTGAAATTTGCAAACTGTGTGCAATTTTAATTTGCAGTTACAGTGTTGTGCAAGCATTTTACATTCCTACCTGAAAGGAAAGGAGCTTAATTGTGCATCCCCATACTTTCAGACCCCGCAGAATTCTCCAAGTTTTTGCTAAATATCTGTGCACGTGAATTCTGTAACGACGTGCTGATTGGTACTTTTTGTAAATAGGTTACAGCATGTGTGATGAAGATGGTGAGGATGAATTTTTTGATTTTTGTTTTTAAGCTGCAGGAGGAACAGTGGGAGCAGGGCTCTTCTCAAGCTAAGTGCTCATAGTTTGGAGTGTTTAATGGCTATGATCAAGTGATCACAATCCTGCTAGGATATTATGTGGATGGGATATAATGTGGAATATTCATTGCCTACTGTATTATTAAGAATTGCAAACTTTCCTCTTGTTTTCTGCATACAGGTGGAAGTTAAGCCATATGTCTTGGATGATCAGCTTTGCGATGAATGTCAGGGGGCCCGTTGTGGTGGAAAATTCGCTCCATTTTTCTGTGCTAACGTTACCTGTCTGCAGTATTACTGTGAATATTGCTGGGCTGCTATCCATTCACGCGCTGGCAGGGAATTCCACAAGCCCCTGGTGAAGGAGGGAGGAGATCGCCCAAGACATATTTCATTCCGCTGGAACTAAGTGATTACTGCAGTGCTCATATGCAGGCGTCAAATTAAGTGCACTCTTCTGTTATCCTGATTGTCCCTACCCCACCTGACCCTTTCTCTTATTCAAGATAGCATGTCCTTTTGTAGTAGTCTGTAATTTAACAATAGTATAATGGAAGAATGACCTATAATATGGGTATTTTGTAGAATCTTGTCATTGAAAACTGTATTGGGAACTCCTTTTCGTATTGATAACATGTTGCGAGCAAGTTGCATTCTCTTGTCTTTACTACCAAGAGAACACTTAATTTCGTGCAACATTTTCTTAGAGGAGAGAAAAATATTAAGAGAATTGAAACAATAGAGTATTTTGGTTTTTTAATTAAATTATTGTTAATAAAGAACATAAGAATACTTTTATTAAAATAACCATGTAACAATAACACTATCAGTCTGTTCTGACACTTTCCCCCAGGGAAGCCTGTTTTTGCCTTTCTTTTTCTTTGACTTTTCAGTTTTTCCAGCAACAGATGAAGTTAGCATTTACCTATCAAAAGGAAAGAGCATGTTTAAAGCAACAAAAATGCATGAGCAAAGTTCAAGCAGCATTATAGTAGTGAATTTTTAATCTTGTTAAGGGTTTTGAGGCCGAATTTTAGCTTGGTATGTATCTGGCCATGCCTCTGATGACCACCCACATCCAAATTACTAATGAGATAGGCAGAGCTTACTATATTTTCATCAGAATGATCACATTTTAAGAATTTCTGAATGTAAAAGTTGAGTAAAGTTACTACTGAGGGGGGGGTGCACTTTTTTTTTTCTTTAAGAGAATTCAATTGTCTGGTTACAGCCCTAGAAATTCTACCAAAGCTAGAAAAATGACAACTAGTTAACTGGCATTTCCTCTCTTGAAGGATGAATATATAGATTTTATTTTTGATGGCTATATATAATTCTATATCCTAATCTACTAACGTTCTTCAGGGGTCAGCCTTTGCTCTCCATTTTGACATGAAAAAAAGTAGAAAACCTAAAGATACCTCAAGGATATGACTGATTTTTATTGAAGTTTTGATATTCCAGTGTGTGTCACACAAAGTGAAATTGGCTGCTCATTAGTTTCCCATCTTGGATGTAAAGTTAGTTTTGAATATCCTCTAACTTAGTTGTAACAGAAGGCATATATCTAAGTATCTTCCCAGTTGTGCTTTGCACTATTCCCTGAATTTTGTGTGAAATGGTGCAGACATGCATATGCCTTTCTTACTCTTCCTGTAGAAAAATATCCCAACTAAAATTCCTCCTCTTCAGAACTTAATATGGGAAAATAAGGAAACATAAGTATTTGAAGTGCCAACATTGCTAAGTTAATGTCTGCTTTATTATAAAAAGTTCTACCTTGAGAAGCATTAACACAGTCTGTGTTAATTGAATGATGACGAGTGGGTGCAGCGGTTTAGTTTGAAATAGTCGAATGAAGGAGTAGTTCTGAAAACTATTTTTATTGCTTTTAAACTAATGCCCTGGCCAACTTCTAAAGTGATTTTTAGCAGTGTGCAAACAAACTCAGTGGCAATGTTGTAAGCTGCCCGACCGGCATGGTACCATCGTGGACTCCCTCAAACCAAAGACCTGCCTCAGCACTGCTTGGATAACTTCTGCTCCCTAAAAGCCTTTGCTGGCCCCCCTCATCCCATTCCCCTCACCCCAAATTATCTTTATGAGAAGCAGTTTTTATTTTCAATACAGGCTTTAATGAACTATACCTTATCAAGTTCCAAAGGTCAAAATGGAGACATTTGCTGTCTACTAGTCAAGTATAGAAAGGGAGCTGCTTTTAATGAAATCCCTGAAAATATTGACAACAGTAATGCAAATGCAGAGTGCTCTTGTGTAGATTGTCAGGGACTTTTTTTTCTCTGAAGTACATAATTATAGTTGGAATGTTCCTTTAATTTTTTTAATGCTTGTAGTTGGCTTGGGGTGTGCTATTGTGCCGATCCTACCCAGTTAACAGGTGAGATGGGTTACCATTACAAGAAATAACACTGTTTGAGAACTAGCTTTGAATAATAATTTTCCCTTTGTACATGACCTGCTGAATTTCGGTACAGTGTTTTTGTAGCTAACTTATTTTGTCATGCACATAATGTATATTTGTTATGCACTACTTTTGTATATCTTGTTTTTCCAACAGTGAGCATTTTTAGGCACACTTTTCACTGACGGGATATCTCTTTATGCAATACCTCAATTTTTCATATTGCAAAGAGTAGCTTTTTGTACTTTTATTACTGAGAGATCTTCATATACTTCATTTTTTAATATAAATAATTTTAATAAATTTTATTTTCTTATATTCTGCTTTTTATACATTTCAGTGCTCTGCATACATTTTGAATTATGGATGTTGTGCACTGGCAATGCTATTTTAGAATCTGCAGAGAAAAGAAAGCATGTTGCTTAAACATCTTAGCCCAGCACCAGGTATTTGGTGTACATATAATTTAAGAAATAGTATATGTAAAGTTGAGAATTAAAGAAGAAAAGCATGAAAGTGACAAATGACACTGTCTTTAGACCCTGAAATTTAAATGCATAAATATAGTGTAGAAATTTAAAAGTAAAGAAACATCAAAATTGTCTACCGCTTCTTACTAAGTTTTTAAAAATTATACACAAATGCAGACGTTTTTGGTGAATGTTTAGCCATTTTTAATATTAATAACAAATTGATGTTAGGTGTTTGATGCAGAAATGTGTCTGCTCTTTTAAATTATATTTAAAGAATAAAAGAGAGCCTGCTAGGTGGCAGGCATGTAATGTTAGTATGCATGACTAATGTAAGAAATTGTTATTCTACTAATATTCACTTGTGATTGTGTGACAAGCGTGTTTACAGATTATTTGGTTACACTTCGATTTACAGGGCATAAACAATTATATACATTACTCTGTACTTAAATAGTGATTACATGTCCTTCTGGTTACATGGGATTTGTAGTTGGAGCGACCAAGTTGCTCCAAATATAATTAACATGTAATTAGTTTCAAGTCTTAGGGTATCACTTCGATTTGCAAAGGGGTTAACAAGCATGTAGTTTTATCACACTAGCATGGCACTGGCCATGTATTTACAATGTAGTTACAGAGTAATTACATGGTTATTTTTGCAATGTAAAATAAAGTGTTTCTGATTATTTTATATGTAAAGGAACCCCACTGCCCCGTGCTTTTTGGTATAGTATCTACTTCTCCATACACAGACCTCTGCAGAATGCAAATTTAAAACTTGCAGTGAATGAATTTAGCGTTTTATAAGGATGCTGTTGGAAAGACTTGATAATTCACCCCTTTTGTTTTTGAAGAGTTAAAACCTTCTGTTAAAAGGTGATTTAAAACTTGAATGTGATGAATTGTGGCAAGTTAACTTCAAGTTATGTGCAATACCTATTTCAGACTTCTGGAAGATCTTTGCAGTGTAATTCTTTGTTTTTAATTGCAGACATTTAAAAATGTCATTTTCTACTGTTCTAGTAAATCCTCTTTCTTGCTGGTGTTTCTAAAGAAAAGAATCAGAAATCAATCTTTCTACTAATGTAAATTTGAGATTATTTTTAAAAAATGGAATAAAAGGTTTTGGTCATTTGCTTTATTTTATTATCTTATTTTAAAGCTACTGTGATAGCATTGTAAGAATTGGGACAATATTGTATTCAACTGTTTTATTTTTTATATTTTTAAATTTTAAAGTATAATTAGTTTTTATAATTTTCATCAGATTTTTTGTTATATTTTTTGGAAGTGAAACTTTTAGCAAGTGGGTGTCTAGTTTTTACTAATCCCTAATATGTTTTTCCCCCAACGTATTGCTCATATTATCAGAAGGAAAAGTTATTTAAGTATGTCAGTTAATTGTACTACTTGGCTGAATTTCCATATAGTTTTTACTGTGTATGGGGAGGTTGTAGTATTTATTATAGCATTTTAAATAAGGGTAATTCATTTTTTATTAAAGTCATTTTCACGTTTTAAGTTCATATTTTTGTATGTTCTAGTCTAAGTTATATAACACAAGTTACTTTTTTTAAAGAGTTCATTTGTTGAAGTGCTAGTGAAAAATTAATGTTATTAAATAGTTTGCAAATGACTATTTATACCAGTATGCATATAATTTTTAAATATTTGTAATGTGAGATGTTGAATGAATAAAACTTTTAACTCAGTTTTTCTTCTTAACTGTTTTATTTTAAGCTTCCTGTAGCATCACATTCCTTTGTGGCGGCGGCGCATGGGGCTGGGGAAGTGATTTTGGTGAAGAATACAGCACACGTGTGGCTCTGCGATGTGCTAAGTGCCTTAGGCCACGTTCTGCAGTTCTGGTCAGAATTCATACGGGTTTGGAGCTTGGTTTCTCAGGGGGTAAGTGTGAGGGGGGAGCACTAACCACGTGAGAGATGCTGGTACCCTGAGCACTGCGTTAAGCTGGCGTGAGGCAGATGTGCAGCACTGCAGAAACAGCGGGGAGATGTTTCTCCAGGGCTGCAGAACTGCACTCTGCTTCAGGGCAAATGAAGCAGCGTCTTTACTGCTGCTGTCCAGGTGGTGTCTTTAGGGGTTGTTGGGTGCTGAATACTAAATATTGTGAATTTGCAGCTTGTTGAATATTGTCTAGAAATCTCATCTAGCTTTGGAAACACACCTCAGATTCAGCACTATTCTTAAACAGCCTTAGACATGTCCAGTTTGGCCAAAGAGTAGTAGCCACGTGTTTGATCACTTGTTTCTACTTGGTGTTCTCTGCTGCTTGGTAATTGGGACAAAGATAAAGAGCAGTACACAGCTAAGAAATCCAGCATACCTGGGCAGGTGGCGTGTTCAGTGAGGGGAGCACCCCTGCGGCACAGGGAGTCCTGCACATCAGGCAGAACCACTGCCAAGCCAGAAAGGATGCTGGATATGGCCAAGCATGGCATGGATGAACTAGGGGTCTGTTTACATGTGTCGCGGTTGTGATCTGAGATTCGGAGAAGTCTGACTTTTCCTGTCTGAAGACTGCAGAAATACTCTGTAAGTGTTTAATAGGTTAAATCTCATTTCACAGGCAGAGTTTAAAAAATACAGCTCAAGGAGGTGAAATGCCCAAAGTCTGGAGTGGTCAAAAATAACAGTCACTCTTAGTAGTGATGGCCTTGCCTGAATCTGACTTGCTGAGAAGCAGCTTTCTGGGAAAAATGATAAATCCCTTTGGGTTTCTGTATGTCCTGAAACTACAAATAAACACTCCAGGCGGACTGCAGAAGCTGGAGGTGTGCCTGGGGGGTAGAACTGGAGAATTTCCACAGTACGTGAAGCACAACTCTTCCTTCAGCACAAGCCGCTTGTTGAACACTTAGTTAGCCACCGGCTTTCTCTTGGGCACTACCTTCAGTAAATGAACTGCTGCATTTCACATCAGTGAAAGCAACTCGAGTGGAGATGAAAGAAATCTGGTCATGGGTGGATATACATAGTGATAGATAAATCTATCTACAGACTTAAAGGCAAAGGTGTACTTTAAAGAAAGTCTCTTAATTGTTGGGTCATTGCTGGGCAGTTTCTACTGTCGCTCCTGAATCCGCAGCTGCTGCTTGTTCAGTGCCATGATAGCCGGCTCAGGCACGGTCCTGGATGCACACTGCTTGCCTACAGGAAATCTTAAGACAAATAACAGCCTCAAAAAGGAGAGATGAGGCAGAAACACTGACATCTCCTCCTCTGTGTAAAATAAGCTGATTCAGTCTGTCAGTATGAAAACAGCCTCTGGGATAAGAATACTCTTGCAGCTGTCTCTGCAGTTGTAGGAGTTGAGTGGGGGGGAGATGAACTGGTGCTCTAAGTACATTTCTGAACTCCCCGTTGGAGATGGGAGGAGAGGCTTTCTGAAGCTCGAGGCTCTGATTAATTCTCAGCAGCCATTTTCCTGGTATCCAAACTAAAATCTGACTTTTTGTAGGGCTGCTTTTGGGGAGGTTTTTTGATTTCTAAATGTTGCTTTATTTGAAGGTATCTAAGGTCATCAATCCTCCTTGTATGTGTAAAATACAGAAATGCATAAGGTCTGTTTTTGATATTGTCTTTCTTCTGAGATTAAGTCCTCTAAACACAAAGTAGGTAAAGGGTTTTTGGTGGAACACA
Source organism: Tinamus guttatus (assembly GCF_000705375.1). Next base: position 59,413 of record NW_010584065.1, on the reverse strand, counting down.
TTGTCCGTTTTGTGTTTAGTGTGTTATTAAACTGGGTTTTAGCTAAGTGGCATTTTTCAATTCTGAAGCTATACGATAGGGTGAGTTGGTCATTTTTATGAGTGGAGAAAATTGGTTTTATTTAAATGATGGATCAATAGCGTAGATGCATTTGACAGGAGCTGCGTGCTGCACTAACGCAGTTTTGTGATCTGCAGGGTATCAATTCACATGCAAAATAATGCATTAAAAATTTTTTTTTTGATGTCTCTGCCCACCCTTACAGCCCAGCCCAGGGCTTGTGAAAATATTTGCCCTGTCTAACTCACTGCTGCTGACTCATGAACAGGGCTCAGTTTGCTCGGGGATGGTTTATGCCTTGCTGTGCATATGGAAGCTTTAAGAGGTCTTTTGAGAAAAGTGCCTTTCTTCAAGACAGTGCAAGTTACTCTAAGCTCATGCTCAGTACTGATTTGGGTACTGGGCACATTCATCCCAAGTGTTTCTAAATTTTCTTTCAGTGGGTTAAATGTGACTTTCGGGTTGTCTGAGGAACGTTCTCATCATAAGCATCATGGAATAGCCCCCAGCTCGGCTCCAGCAGGCCAGCTGCTCCCAGGCAGATGCTGCTCTGTACACTGGCAGAATTGACTCAGTTCTTCAGTCAGTAGCAAGAAAATTTGCTCAAGGCTTGCCTTTTTTCAGGGAAATGTCTTTGGAAGAAGTCAGCAACAGAACAAAGCAGTGACTGCTTTAATTTTCTTTGCAGAACTAGCAATCCTTCGAGACAGAAGCCCTACTCTGTTTCTTTCTTGGCAGCAGCCTTATGTCTTTGGGGCTAGAAGGCAGTGAATGTACAAGGCTTGGAATAGTTCTGCAAAGACCTTAGGACCGTTACAAAGTGGATCTACTGCTAAGGAGCAAGTATGTTCAGTGATACTAGCACTGTAGTTAAATAAAACTGTCTGAACTATGTGGACAGATGTATTGATGATTACATTAACCTGCAGGCATGCTTCGAACTGAGATTGTTAGGTTTCAGCAGCTAAGAAAACATGAACTTTCTGTGCTTGGAAAGGGAGTCTTGGAGGGTCCAGATTGCTGAATCTGATGATTTAGTTGCTTTTTTTATCCTATACTGAACGGCTGTGCTTCCAGGATGTGGGAGAACAGTATCTGGGCATTTATCTTGGATGAGAGTAAATTTTGTGTGCTCACCAAGGGCCTCACCACATGTTCCCCAGAATAACTAGGAACAGGTAGTTTTGTGGTCCCTGTAGCCCAATGTTTGAGAGAGTGAAGGTGAAATTTTGCTCCCTTTAATTTGGAAGCAATTGTGTCATCATTAATGCCAGTAGCTTGCACATGTGCAAGGGAAAATGGAGTCAGAGAAACCGCAGTCCTGGTCTGCCTTGTGCCACATCCATTGACTATAAATCTTCTTCCCAAATAAGGCTGTTTAGCTCTGTTGTTCAGTTTCAGTGATTTTGCCCTTTTGAGTTCTCCTATGGTTTTATTTCAGATTGGGATTCTTTATTTAAAAACTCTAACACAAAGTCTTTCTGAGCTAAGGGTTGCAGTCTTGTTGATCAGAGTTCTGACTATGATCTGTGGATTTGAAAATCCCTCAAGGAGAGAGTTAGACTTTCATGTAACAAACTTCATAATCTGCTAACTAAATTTATGTGCAACATGGATAAATGGGAGAATATGCTTATGAGTGGTGTGAATGAAGTGATTCCCACATATATGATTCATAAAGCCATCAGAGCTATGCAAGTTCATTGGTATGAAATGCAGGTGTTTTAATGCAGCTAGCCACTTTATCTCTGCTGCACTGTGTTGTTGCTTGCATTAACTGTGAAACCTATAGTAAATTAAGAAATGTAAAAGTAAGCAAAAACTGAAGACACTTGCTTCAATTTACCAGAAAGTGGTGAGTTTTGTTTTTGTAATGATTCCTTGTTATGCTAATAAATAGTCTCCAGTGTATTTTGTAAAGTAACCACATTCTAATAAAAACACTTCATTCCAGTGGTTCTTAATAAGTTGTCTGTGAAAACGAGAGAGAATTACTGTATCTGCACTGTTGCAGCAGGGGTAGTTAACAAGGTTTGAGGGTAGCCGTAGTTCTCAGAACTGGCATAGTTTCCACAAGAAAACTTGCTAACAGTGCTAAGGATTCCAATTTCAGATGGATTCATGCTTTCAAGATGGCAAAGTGATCAAGACAAAGAAATATTTCATAAGCACTCCGCCTTGCCAGCGGTACGTTGAATCATGTAAGTATTCTGTGCAAGTCCACTGCAAAAAGGCCTCGCAGAGAAGCAACACATCTTAAGCAGCAGAGCAAGATTCCTTCCTGCAGGGATGAGATAAATCACTGAATGTGCATGCAGTAATGTCCCCTTGGCACTTCCCGTCCTTCTCCGTGCCATAAGCTTCAGCATGCCAACCCCAAAACCTGTGGTATTTTAAAACAATAATCAAGGTTAACAGGGGGAGACAAGGCATCCTGAACAATGGGATCTGGGAAACAATGCAAGCTCCGAATTGGAGAGCTGACATTTGAATTCAAAACAAATGGCATTGATGAGCTGCAGACTGAAAGCTAGAATCTGATCTGTTTATAACCAGACAGTTGAAGAAGTGGTGGAGTCAAGATGTTTGTTCAAAGCAACAAATAGCACCCCGGTATCACCAGAGGTAGTGACTAGCTGGTAGAGGCAATTTATGTGTGTGGAAAGGAGAGTGAGGATCAGTGTGCAGCCAAAATAGCCGAGTTTTCCCGTTCTGCAGGATGCTTGTAGATTTTAGATGGCATTGATTTTTGTCAGCAATGATGGATGGGATCTGAGCTGAATTTGCTTTTGAAATCAGAACTGCAGCAATCTGTTGTTGGGAAAAAGCTGTCACACAAGAGATGCGTATTTGCATCAGCACAGTGGAAGAATATTCCATGAAACACAGATGTTGGGAAATCCTCTCATTCGGGAGCCCTTTTAAAGCTGTCGTGTGTGAAGAGGCCCTGAACAGTAGGAAGGAGATCTGCCTGTCACCCAGAAGGGCATGTTCCTGGTTAGGAAGATGCAGGCAAGCACTCACGCACAGCATTAAGAAAGTTGTGTAAAGAAAAAAGGGTGCTATTTAGGTTTATGTGGGGGTGGATTGAGGCTCATGTATTTTCAGCATTTGGGAGCAAAGCACTTTCTTTCCCAGGGCTTTGTGATTAATGGATGTGACAAAGTTGGCACTCCAGGATCGTTTTTTAATGAAGCTGTTCCCACTTCTCTCTCTGTGTAATGCCCCCGAATTGAACTCGTAGGTTACCTCACTAGACCAATTCGTTAGCTCAGGTTTTTGCAGGGATGGTGGGCATCTCTGGTGTTTGGATATAATAGTAGCCGAAAAAAAAGTTAGCTGAAAATCCTGGGATACTTTGCAGAAGAGTTTTTTTTTTTTTTTTTTTTTTTTTTTAAGAGGGAGGGCTTGTTTTTCTTCTTTTTTTTTTAACATTTATTTTTAAGATAATTTTCCCCCTTTTTTCTTCCCTCCCTGGATCCGCCAGGCTCCTTTGCAGGAGGTAAGCCTGCCATCTGGTGGGTGCCGCATCTCGTATGCAATTCATATTCTGCTGCTGGGGATTTTTTTTTAAAAAAAGGCATTTTGGTGGAATTTACTCTCATTTGTAGCACTTTCATTCCTGTGAGCACTTCTACAGCCTGAAGCTCTGAGAAATAATACTGAGCCGTATTTCAATGTGAAAGCAAAAATCAATGCGACCTGGGGTCTTAAGTGACTGGAGAAATCCCACTTGCCACAGGCCATGCCAAATCACACCATGCGCTGCGGTGGAAGTATCTTCTCCGCAAAGGCGCAAGGCAGGAATTTTGAATTTGCAGCTTCTCAGGGTTGGCCACCAGCCTTTATACCCGCTGCTGCTCAAGGAGCAAAGTGACCTCGCGTGTTAAGACTGATGTTACTTAAACAGGGTTCATGGCGTAGTGGGACCCCCCTGCCTGTGCAGCGGCAGATGCCTGTTTGATGGTTCGCTGTGGAAATCTGCAGTATCTGAGCAGACGCTGTGGACTCGCCCGCAGCAAAGGGCCGGCACTGGCTCTTGCCCTGTGCACGTCCGCAGGGACACAGGAAGACATCGCTGCCTTCAGCCTGGAGTCTCATCTATCCGCGTATCAACGATATACATCAAAGACGTCGATACATGGCTCCGGGCTGAAGGCAGCGTGCTCTGTGCTAAGCTGTAATTAATGCTGGCCGAGTGCAGCCGGGTGCGGGAGGCTGCGCTCTCAGCCTGGTCGTTTGCTTTTAGGCAGAGGAGTGAATTATAACGCGCTTGGAGCCGGGTCACCAACGAGAGCGCCCACCCCGTGAAGACCCAGGGGGTTTTGTGGGGAGCCATTTGTGAGGGCAAAGCAGCTCCTACGCTGTGTGCTGCCAGTCACTGCTTCCTTCCCTGCTCTCACTGCTGAGATGGGGCGAGCAAGAAGGGACCCCACGGGCCCCGGCGGCGGCCGTTGCCGCTCAGCCTCCCGCCATCCCTCTCGTCTCTCCTCACAGCGCTGCCACAGCGCGGCCCTGCCCAAAATGGAGCCTGGCTCTGCCCTTGGCTGGCCCCGCGTGCCGATGGTTTACGTCAACAGCTTTGGCACCCACCGCTGCGGCACTGTCGTGCGCTATGGCTGGGTCCCAGGCACCGGCAGCGCGGGGAGCGAGGGCAGCCCACAGACGGGCGCTGCGAGCGCTGACATGAGGTGCCCCAGCCCTGTGATAGAATCACCCTCCCCGGCGGGCATTGCCCAGGGCCAGCCGCCCACGGCAAGGAGCCATGGCAGCCCCGAGGCTGTTGGCCGGCACCATGGTACGTGCTGAGGAGCCCATGGAGCTCATGTGTTCCCCAGCATGGGGAGCTCAAGCCCCAGGTTCCTCCTTGTCCTGGAACCCGCCATTTTCTTGTGGGGCATCGTGCTGTTCATGTCACCAATAGGAAGGATTTCCAAAAAAAAGTTGTTAAATTAATGAAGGGTGGGAGGTAAAAAACTCATTGTTTTTACCCTAAGCTCCCCTGCTGCTGTGCTGCAGTGTCTCCGTGATCTCAGGCAAGGCAATGCCAGGCTGTTGAGCCTTCCCTGGGCCTTTCCAAAAGCAATCATGTAAACAGTAAGGCCAAAACTCAAATAAATCCTTCGGAGCAGCCCTTTTCCACACTGAACATCTGAATCCTTTCTGCCTTTTCTCACTGGATTCCCACCGAGCAGAGGGGGTGCCCATGTACTTTCTGCTCCCTCGTTGTGAGAGCCTAAATATGTTTCTCAATTTTCTTTCATTGTGGCTGGGACTAAACAAAGTTGGGATGGGCTTGGGTGTGTTTTTTTTTTATTATTATTTTTAAGGCAACAAAAAAGATTAGGCAGCTTTCCACTGGTTACAGTCTATTATGAAACACAGTTTTACTGCATGGGATGAAAGGGGGTAGAAACAGGGAACGTGACCTGGCTGCTGGGGAAGATGCAGAGGTGCCAGCCAGAAGCGTTGGGGAGGGTCAGACCAATCTGCAAGTTAGCGAGTTCACTAACTCGCTGATCCTCAGATATTATGATGCTCTTGGATTATTTTTCTCCTGCACTGCATGAGTTTGCATTAGAAGCCCAGGTTTGCTGATCTAAGTGATGCCTGTGGTGGTCAGTGGCTCAAGCAGTTGCTCCTGGGATGTGGCCACCTCGCATGGTGGCCGAGGGGCTGTGGTGGCCTGGAGGGCACTGCTTTCTCTGCAGCCTTGCTGTGAGAGGAAACTAGCCCAAGAGTTTTGCCTGTCCTTTCTTCTCCTTTTTCTGTGCTACTAGAGGCAATTTGGCTGATCTCTTGCCTCAGCCCAGTCACCATTTCCTCTTTTAGCTCAGGCAAGATATTAGTAACTACTATACTGAGGGCAGAAAAGAGGGAGTTATCAACAGGCTGTATTGCCCAGAAGCCTGATGTCTTCACTTTTGATTGCTGTAGCATTTTCAAATCTGTTTTTATGAAGCGTGGGAGCAACTGATTTGCCCTCTGCTTCTAATGGAGAAAATAAGCAAGGTGATAGTCAGTGCCGTGTGAGGGTTTATATTTTGTAATCTGCTGGGACCAGAAGTAAATACTCTCTGGAAGATGTAGAATCTACAGCTTCCCCAGGAAAATATAGTGTAAACACCCAGGGTATGCCTCCTAAACTCTCTTTCTAGGTGACCGTCGAGAGGATAAGGCTGACGTCTTTGATTTTCCTTGCCCTTCAAGAAATGTTGATGAAGCAACGAAACGAAAGACGCAAAAGGTAGAAAACACGGTAGTTGAATGAGCTGCCTTTGCATCTATGAAAATAGTGGCCCACTTGTTCTTTGTGTGGGAGAGCATGAGGGAGATTAAAAGATTGAATTGGTAGTCTGTTACTGAAAACCTCACTTACAGGAAAGAAAAATGGGATTATTTTCTCTCTCTTGGGGCTTTAAAACTCTGGCTCTCGTTCAGTAAAGCACTTAAGTATGTGCTTACCTTGAGGAGTGAGAGTATTCTATTGACTTAAAGCATGTACTGAAATGTTTTCCTGGATTGGGGCCAGGGAGCTCCACACCTTGCTGGGTGAAACCCGGCAAGGAAAAACTCTGTTACTGCTCCTCCTCTTCTGATTATTTTGAACAAAGAAAGTCCGCAGGTTACAAATAAGCAAAGGACAGAGTAATAGGTATTATCGCTATGCTAGTAGCAATATAAAATTACCATTTCGTAAAAGCATTTCTGTTCCTGTTCAGTAGTTCAACAAGTGCTTGAAATTTAAAAAAACACATTTATTAAAATAGTAACTCATTATGAGATTTTGTAATGTGTGAACTACAAGTAATCAGCTAGACTATAATATTGAAATGTCACAGCTACTTGATTTAAAACTAGGAAAATACTACTGACTTCAGAAGATGAGCTAATAACATACAATAATATTGCTGTTCTAGCTCATTAAATAGTCTTCAAAAGGAATGAGGCATATGTATTATGCTTTAGCAATAAATGTCCATGAGAAAGGAGTCCTTTAGATTTAAACCAGTTTCATAGATGAGGTCCAGCAAAAGTCACAACATCTGCATGTTAACAGCCATTTATATTTACTCGTTTGCCTCTCTGTCTTAATGCTTATGCTGTTGCCAACAGTTCCAGTTTATTGTTTATCATGACAAAAATTTGAAATGTGCCAGCTATAGATGGAGATTTATGCCTCTAAAATAAAGGTCATCAGTGTCTATAAGAAAGACTAATATTAATTTGCTAGGAAACAGGCTGGATCATTGCTGAGCAGGAATCTGAGCATGGGGTTTGAACTGAGCTGCTGTGGAGAGATTAAGCAGGAAAGCTGGGCTGCAAAGTCATCCTGGAGAATTCCACGTCCTGTTCTATAGAAGAAGTTTTGATATATTTTTTTTCCTTTTTTTACATGCTGTATTGAGAAAGTCCGATTTTATCTTTTAGTCTAAAGTCTGGCTTAGAGTGTGGAAAGTAATTTCAAAAATGCTTGAGGAAAATGAAAAGTTCAGAAGTCGACTGATGGCTTGCAGTCAGTGTAATGGAGAAGGTAAGTACTGAACTGGTACTGTTTTGTTATAATAAAGAAACCAAGGTATAAATGCATATGCCTTCACTTAAGATTCCTAGATTTAAGGTCCATTAGATTGTTTGATTTGGATAATATGCTTTACAACTCTGAGGTTATGGAATCATTACATACTTTAAACACTTTTAGGCATATGTGAATAACTCTTGTACTCCACAGAGGGTCTTGTGGAAAGTGTATTAGTTGCAGGTGGGAGGAGAGGGTGCAAGAAGTGTTTGCTGCCATCTGTAACATGAAAAATATTAACATAAAAGATCATAAAAATGTTCGCAAGTTTTTTTTCTGAATATATGAAATATGCAATTAAACTATTATTCACAGACTGGTCTAAGGCAGTACTCAGGTGGAAGTACTCAGGTGAATACTGCCTTTTTTTTTCACGTTGGGAAATTGGAAAATAGACATTTGTTTTATTGAGCTAATAAATAAATTAGATGCTCCCCAAAGGTAGCTGTAATATAATTTAAAATAACCATCAAACATGTCCTCATACTGTGCCCTGAATACAGCTATTTCATTACTGGAAAATGGCTTGGGAATTAAAACTGGTGCTCTGCATTGAGACAGCTTCAATTAGAGACATTGTAGTTGCTGTACAATTTAAGATAATACAGTGAATGCTTACAAACATAATTGGAATTTCTGGCATCACAATTTGATTAGTTTTTAGGGAAGAGAATACATGAATCCAGAAGAGAGAAATTACAAATGTTCACCCCTCAGTGCTTCTGCTTAGCTTGCATTAGTGTTTTGCACATATATGCATGTTAGGATATATGCCAAAATGTATGCAAATCATTTCCAGTATCTTATTTTAGTGAAAGTTTGCATGTTGCATACTGATTAGATTTCCACATGCATGCTATGAAAATAGTCTGTCAAACATATTTTTGTAAGAACAAAAGAAGTGCAATTCTGATTCAGAATGGAAATCCGTTTACTCCAGGAATCTGTGATGGAGAGTGGATGTTATGGAAATAGTAAAAGAAAGAGGGGAAGTACGGAATTATTCTTCCCTGGGTACTCCCCTCAGCTTTTAACCCCTCCAAAAAAGCCTTCACTGACTTTCTGAAATCAGGTGTTTTATTGGGCCCCCTGTTCATTAGCTTCCAAAAGACTTGTCCTGAAGTTATTTCTCTAATCTTTTTATTTAGCCCGTTTGTATTTTTATCTTCCACAGCTTGCTAAAACAATATTTTTTCATGATTTATGTATATGTAGAAAAGGACTTATTTTTCTGTTTGCTTAAAGAGTGCAACCCAATTAATTCAGGTATTATAGGATGCTGAGTATCAGTTATCTACTATTCAACATGCCAGTCATGATTCAATTGGTCTCTGCCATATTTCTACTCAGTTTTCTCTCTCTCAGCCTGAGAAGATCCCAATTCAAAACCCTTTCCTCACAGAGAAACCGTTTCCCAAATCTAATAATCTTCCTTACCTTCTTCATCTATGACAGTGCTACCAGATTCTGTATATTGTTCTTAGTTCACTGATACTATTGCTTATGTGTTTGCATTAATAAAAGACAGTGAATATTGGCAGCTCTGACACCGTATCTAACTCGTGATGGTCCAAGTAAGTTCCTGTGAAGTCTACGGGGTCAGGCATGAGTATCCTCCTCCTGAGCTACTCTGTTCCTGCCAGGCAAAAGGAGGTTTGCAGGGGGGAGTCTTTCACCCCACAGGCACTTTGGACTTGTTCCTCTACAAGTCTGTTGTAGCAGCCAAACTGCAAAACTGTGCTTCATCGCTCCGTACAGGTTTGGTCCAGCACCTGCAATATACTTCCTCCCACAGCTTAGATCATTGTGGAAATGTGTGTGCACAGCCCTTAATGTAGATGTAGAGTCTAGCATTTATCAAAGAAAAAATAATTTTTTTTCATTGTTTCTTTATTTTTAAAGAGAGGGAGAACAGGAGACAAGGAAGGAATAGAAATCTTTAATATGTGATTGCCTGTGAAATTTCAAGTTCTTGTGAAAAGGCAAGAATTCTGTTGATATAAGTCTCCCTGGTGGGCTCCCCATCTTAACACAGGGCTGCTTATCTACTTTTCTGTTTGTTACAGATATGCAGTGTGCTACTTTGTCAAGCTTGTACTTATCATGGGACTGAACGGACTGGGCTTGTCGCATTTCCTATACTCACTTCTTTTTGTCATCCTGTGGGAGGAGGGAAGGGAAGTAGAGAACAGTATTATCTCTATCTGCAATTGCACTGACTTACAAACAAACAAACAAATAAACAAAAAACATGCAAGCACTTATTTTACGCTCAGTCCTAATTGTTCCTCATTTTTAGGAGCTTTATGTGAGGATCTGCTATAAAGCTCTATTTATTTGTAAAGCGTCAACCCTAATATCTTCTTTTTAATTAACAGATTTTAAACAAAATCACATCAAGGAGATTTGAATTTTTCATTAAATGAGAAGCAAATGGAATAATTCTGGCAGACATTTAGATATGAATCAACAAATCTGAATTAATTGACTTCAGCTTTTCAATTTTTACTAGATTAATAGAACTAGAAAACCAATGCTGCACTTTATTGCCTCTATAAATAGTTTTCTTGTGAGACAAAAATCTTCTTGAGTTCTAATGCTGCCTATTTAATCCATGGAAAGCTACAATTAATGCTAGTTTCAGTATGACTGAAAATGGTGACGCGCCTGTCTATCATATTCTTGCACAGGCAGTGATATGAACCAGAGTTCACAGAAAGAGGCATTCTACCTGGACAGGGTATGTATGTAGTCTGTTAACTGTCAAGCACACTTAAATGATAAAGTAAGTTAAATGATAAAATAATAAAAATTAAAAGATGCATAGATATTGTTTGATATTACAAATAAGTAACAATTGTCGTCTTCAGTATTACTGCCATTGGGCTCAAACGTGTGTGTATTTGTGTTGATGACTCTTCCCATTCTGTTCTTACCTACTTCTCCCATCAGAGCTGTTTGCCTCCCTGGTCTCCATAGCTCTTTGCTGACTTGCCTGGAGTGTGGGTGTGCATCACCATCAACTTCCTCTCCTTTACCCCTGGAAAAATACTCAGTCTGTTAAAGAACTCAAGTCAATGTGCCTGAAATTTGCTGAAGTATGATATTTGCCTATATGCATATGCTGACTTTTCATATCTCCCCTTAACAGACACCAGAGCACAAGTGCAGATGCCTGAATACCACAGTGTTTAGGAATAATTTAATGTAAAATCTTTATGATCACATGATTTCATTTTAGAACATTCTGCTATGATCATGAGTGGTATTTGGTGCAAAGAGCACAGCTTAATAAACAAAAATACATGTAGCTTTAGTCCAAGAAGAGTCTGAGTAAGAAGTACATGCGTAATATCTTGGGAATGAAGCAAAGTTTGAGGCTGCATTTATATTTAGGTACTAAGGAAGCTCCCCATTAGTTCTGAATTTACTTCTTAAAGTAATTTCATGTACATAGTTGTGGCCTATGCCTAGGCAGTCTAGAAATGTGATGTGTGCCCTTTGGAGTTAAATCCTTCTGCAACAGTTTAACATACAACACACAGAATTTGAACAGTATTTGTTTAGCACACTTTATATCCAAATTCCCTTTTGTCTCCTTCTTTTCCTCTAGGAGGAGTCCATCTTTGGCTGGGTATAGGAAGAAAATAAAAGACGATTGAATCTGACAGAAAGGAACAAGTAGCTATATTTTATCTTTTGATCCAGTTCCAGTGAACGCTAGATTAGGTCCCCTGTTTTTTGTTTGGAGTATGTATTTCTACTGTTTAAAAGGTTTGATTGCAACATGGTTGAAACATAACTGTTGTGAGATGTTTGTTTGAAGTCATTAAGTCTACTATTTCACTCTGATAGTTTAATAAGCATAATGCTGTGACAGTTTGTTTGCAAGAGAATAGAGATACCCATTCAGTGTTGGCTGTATTTGTATCATACTGTTTTGTAGCCTGTCAGAATAATAAACAAATGTAAAATCAGTAAAACTCTACATAAAATCTGTAGAAGCACTTTTATTCTTACAGATTTGAATAATTTTGATTTTGTTACATTAAAATAAGATGCAATTGCTGTTCTGTTCTTTCCGCTATTTATACATGAATCTTAGCAAGTATGTTGAATATGAAAACAGGTGAATGTTTTCTGTTTTATTGTTCATTGTGAAACACAGTGATATCGCAGTCAGAAGGTATTGTTTATCTGACTGACTTTAAGAACATGATACAATTTTCTTCCCTTATGACATTTAATATTTAGGCTTTAGATTGACTGTTAAATCCTATTAAACTAATAAAATCATCAAAAGGAACATGAAGACCATATAAAAATAATGTATATACCGGTTTCTTCTCTACAGATAAAACATTCGCCTGTGACAATTAGACATGCGTTTTCTTCAGTGAAATTATAGTTTTCTCGTTTCATAATGTCTTAGTGTTTGCAGATGTAACAACTGCATTTGCAGAGTACTGAACTTCAGTAACATGCTAGTGCTTGTGTCCTTAAGCAGCAAAACATTTGGAAGGGTTTGGTCAGTTTTCCTAATAGAAAACCTGCAAATATAGTTGGAATGTGCCTTTTTATAAGTACTCTGGCATTGAAGTTCTCTGATTTGTATTTGAGTAATTTTCTGATTTTACTTGAAATAGCTGACATTTCAGATTGAAAAAGGAAGGGAGAAAGCAAAGTATTGCATAAAGATGTGATCGTTTTTCTGGCAGAGAAAAAAAAATGTCATAGTTTGGTATTTTCAAAAAACATGTTTGGAATCACATATATGTATATTTTTAATAAAGGAGATGGTTTTCCTGTTCTTACAGTTTTATCATTGAAATGTTTGCATGGAGAGGATTTAGTTTACAATCCCAGATTATAATTTCTAGAGTTGCTGCTCTAAAATTTGTTTTCTTGAAAACTACAGCGGCAGTTGATACCTTTACTAGCACAGACTTAAGGGACCATAGAACCCTAGCATTTCTTACAAGCGTAAAATTCACCTTTTCAGAGGATAGTAAGGTACCTTAGCCTAAAGCTCTGAATGAAATATACCAAATTCATTGACAATCTTTTGATAAATATAGGCCAATGTCTTCAGGGTCATTTTAAAAGGAAGAACTCATAGAAGATAACCATGGATCTAGATCATCCCTATCCTTACACCTCCTGTAATCTAAAGAGTCTGTACGGGTTGGTTGTCGGTGGCTGCCAGGACTCTTTGCTAGTGCCTTGCTGCTGCTGCAGTCACTCTGTGTGTGTGTGAATATGCAGGAAGCACAAGGGCAGGCTCAGGCTTTTACTGCTCGCACGTGTAGGAGTGGAGTGGTAGCAGCTTCTGCTTTGTGTGTTAGAAACCAGTGAGGTGAGATAGTCTAGCCCCAGCACTGCCCAACAACAGGGGATTTGCTAAATTTCGCAGGGGGACAGATCAGCTGCAGGGTGGGAACTTGGGAATTGTGTTTTGGAAATGTTTTGATGTTTCTGACGTGACCTTTCTGGCACTTCCCAGTTTGGGGCATTTTCAAAAGAGTTTGTTTCCTGCCTGATTTGGAGCAAAGCCATTGATTCAGATAAACCCTGTTTCCTGCAAGCTTGCGAGTCAGGCAGCCCTTCTGCTTATTCTTCATCTCTTTTGCTGTTGCAATGAATCAGACTCCTCCAGTCTAATAGCAGAGATTCTGCAGTCCCGTGCCCTGAGATTATTGTGACCTGCCTATAATAACATAGTCAGTCACCAAAGTTAATAATATTTAATTGCTGATTTCTTCCATATAAAAATTTAAACCCTTAAACAAATCCTGAGAAGTGGATGTGGAGTTTCTATCATGGTCAGATTTTGGAAATTTATAAAATGTCTTCACTAACAGTCACCAGTCAAATTCATTAATTGCCTCAGTCTGTAGGGCCCTCCCTAGTAGTCAATGTTCTTCCTTTAACTTCAAAGGTTCTATTAGAATTTTGCATGGTCTCTAACCTTCAGCAAGCAGTTCAATTCTGTTTTTCCTTTGGAAAGTGACTTAAAGCAAATTTTGGGGAATATGTGACATTTTATGAATATGTGCAGTAGAGTCTTGAACACAAAACAAAACAGGATGCAAACTGATTATAGATCTTGTGAATGATTTTCAGTGGCATAGGCACCTTTGTGTATTAGGTATATTTTCATTGCACAAGATGTTATATAACAATGATAATAGAAATTTGCACAAACTTAAAGCTTACTTATAAAGCTATGCTTACTTGCATAAAGCTTACTTTATGATGAAAAGAGCAGGTTTTATGGAAGCATATTAAGTCCAGCATGATTTTTTAATAAATATTCATAAACAGTTACAAATGTTTTAGTGACGGCATCATGGGCATCTGATCTGATGGTGAATAACTGCATGTGGAACTTTCTGTTGGCCTTATAGCTAGTAAAACTCTGGTGTGTGTAATTACAGTTTCATTCTGTTGGAAGCAAAAGATATGGTCAGTCCCTAAGGAAGAAGTAAGTATGCCTTGATCCAGAGAGAGGCTGAACGCTCGCAGAGAGACTTGGACTCCCAGCACTCACTGATGGTGGCATTTGTCCTAACATGGCCTTATTGCATGTTCTGTGTTGTGTGCCTATGGCATATTAATGAGAAGATCTCTTGCTATTGCTCTAAATTGTGAACCCTGTCGTGTGGCTGAGATAAGTGGTTCTGCTGAACTATGGGTGTTGCTGGACTGTTTACAAAGCTGATCTGTGCATCCTCCCAGCGATCACCAGAAGAATACATTAATGCTATGAATGCATGAAACATTGCATTTCTGTCCTTGCAGAGACAAGTAAGGTAGGCAGATTATAAGAGCAAATTGCACTCAGGCCCCCAAAATTGCCTCTCCTCAAGAACCGTAACAAATTGCACTCAGGCCCCCAAAATTGCTGCCTCTCCTCAAGAATCGTAGTAATCCTTGTATTTTAAAATGAATGATAAATTAACATGGCTTTTTTCCCTCTTCTGCTGTATACTTGTTTTGTGGTTACTAACAGGTGCGTGATAGGACACACAGTGTGATGTAACTTTGAATAACAGAAGATTTCTTCCATAATAATAGCTACAAGTAGTTAGCCCCTACTTAAAATATGTAATCATTTTTTATACCTGCTGTAATTTTAAACTCCTTTAACTACTTACTCTTTTTGACTATAGAATTCTTACTATGCCATTAATCTGTCTGTGGAGCAATCTTCCAGGGAAAAGAGCAGAAATGCCCCCCTCACTTGGCTCTGTTGTCCTAGACAGAGCAGAACAACTGGAAACCTGCAGGAAGGAGCAGTTCAGGTCCTAGGCAGAGATCAGACTTGTCCCGTCATCACCTCGGCAGCTCAGCAGTTCCCTCAGGCAAGCACTTTGGTGGGAATAGTCCCATATGCTATTTGAGGTAGAGGATGTACTAGGAATCCGTCCCATGTTGACATGCTCTATCTAAATGTAACTTTCTGTCCACATCATGTCATTTCCAGGAAAATACAGGTCCAAATTCATGACCATACAAATCTCTTCAGTCAAAAGACTCCGGTAAAGACTGGGTTTGGCTTAAACTCTCTCTTGAAATTCTGTACTCACTTTATTTCCTGACCTCTTAGAGCATTTTGGGAAGAATTGATGTGAATGCTTGAAAAAAGCCTGATCTTTCCACAGAGCAGTCTCCGATGGGGCTAAGGTTCTTCTAGGACTGCTGTGATTTTAGTTTATCTGACGGTGGTCTGAATTCCTGGGATTTTGTTCTCCGTAAGTTTTGTAGTTTCTCTTTCTAGTAATTTCTACTGCCTGTCCTTATGATTCCAAATACTTTCACAGAGAATCTGAGCCGAGATATTCAGTAGATGGAAATAAACAGAATTAATATGTTACAATATTGTGTAAAAGCTATACAAAAAAAAAAAGTATGTTGTACTTTAAATACATTTTCTATAGAGAGTTGAATAGTGTAAGAAATTCATAGATCATGGAAGAAGAATGCAAAATTATATTCATGATCATGAGGAGAAGTTGTTTTATACACTCAGATTAGAAATTGATAGAAGTTGAACTATGCTGTGACTGAGACATTTTGTTTACAAGTTACAGACTTTAACGTACAGTGAAATGTCATAGCCAGGGCCTGTTAAACATCTCAAGTGTCTCAAAGAGAACCAATAATCTTTAGTGCAAACAGATAATGAAAACAGTAACTCTCCTCTGATTCGTTTAATAATATATTATGAAAGTCTTATTAAAGAATAAAAAGAAGCATATATTTTTGTTGACAGAAGAAATATTTTGTTTCTCCAGAGTCTCATGTCGCTCGTATTGCTGCTTTGTCTTCTTCCCAGTTACCGATCCACTGTGTGGGTGGAAATGCAGGCTGTATTCGCTTTGTAGAAAAGGCTGTAAGTTACTCTTTGATTTGTTGTATTCTGTTGACTTTGCTTTAATGGTATCCCTAGGGACTGTTCTGCTTTTAGATCTTGTTCTCAACTTTAAACATCCATTTCTTCTGCGAAGCATCCTGCTTCATGAGCTTACCCCTGGTAATTTGTATCTGTTTGTGCAGCTGGAAATTTGCAAAAAGGTGGGTTTTTTTTTTTTTTTCAAACTGAAAGGGGGCATGCCGTCCTTAAGTAACTAGAGGGCTTGCATCTGGAGGAAATGTAAGTTGGTTAATGCTAAGGAGGGGGTTGAGTAATGCAGTATTTTTCTGCACATACCTGCCTATTGCACTGCTGAATTTCTCAGATGCTGGTGCTGAACATGTTGCTGAAAAAGTGCTTCTGTGCAGAAAAGTCATGAGGTAAAAGCAGCGTGTGGTGACTTATCACACATCCCCTCTGCTAGGACTCACCACTAAAACTCTTTCAGTGACAAAGTGGCTCTAAGGCTGCCAGTCATCAGGGGCTAGCAGCATGTGAGCTGGGCTCTCTGCATTATACGGAATATGCTCTGCAGAATTTAGTTCCCTTCAAATCACTAGATTTGCAGCTGCATGGAAGATATTAAACAGTGCTAGTGATGCACGAGAAGAATGGAATTTACCTCACTGCCCCTTAGCTACCTTACTCTGAAGAGTATTCAAGTATAACCAACAAAAAAATAATACATTAAACTGTGCAGGCATAGCAGCATATTCAAATGAATAGACATGCTGAAAGAGCAGATGCCTTATCTGCAACCTTATTTTTCACAGTATGAGCATCCTTTTGAAGGATTTGCACAAGTGATTCTGGAGATTTAACAGCAGTGTATTTGTATAAAGTGCTGCTTAAGATTTTTCTCAAGTCAGAGGGACTGCCTAGGGATCAATAAGCATTTTTAGCTAGCAGGATATTCTTTGCTAATATTGATGTACGAGAGGATAATTTAGTATTCTTATCACAGAATGAATTTACAAGCTAGGAAAGATATCCATTTGCTTTTCAACAGAGCACTCATGCCCCTTGGTAAATGGCAGGTAGGAGATGGAAAAGCACATTGGGGAGTTGCAATGCAATGTTTCCTTTGCATCTTTTTAATAACATTTTCCAGGCCCCTCAGTTAAAAATAGTTATCTGCCTAGAATAGATCAAATGTATGCACTCAGCAGAAGATAACTATGCAGTCTTTACATCTCTTTGGGTAGTCAAATCACTTCAGATTATATAATCTGTAATACAGTAAATGCTGGAGAAAGAGTCGGTGCGACTGCACTTTCCAAAGGGACGGGCTTTGCTACAAAGTGTGTTGCCAGCGATTCCTCCCGTCCCCTCGGCCCTGCCAGGACTTTGGTGGCGATGCTGGGGCCAGGACTGGGCCCCCCAGCATGAGAGGGATGTGGGTTTATCTCCAGCATGGAGATGTGGGCCCTCAGCAAAGGGCCACGAAGACAGTTCAGGCCTTGGAACCCACTCTGTCACACCAGGAGAGGTGGTTTTGCCCAGGGAAGAGAAGGCCCAGGAGGATCATAAATGTGTATCAGTACTCAACAGGGGAAATCAGACAGACTCAGGCTCTTCCCAGTGTTACCTAACCATGGCACTGCAAACAAACTCATACCAAGGCATCGAGTGCTTTGTCTTTCCTTTCCAATATGTGTCTCTAAATTTTCTCAAGTGAGTTCTCAAAGGCTTTGTTATGGAAACAGTTCACGCCTTTTAGGAGTATATTTAGGTCTTGTAAAAGATGCCAAATTGCAAGCTCTGGAAGCAAATTCTATATTTATAAACAAATCAGACTAAAGCCATCCCAAAGTACCCTCTGTTTCTAAGCAAAGCACTACAATCTCATCTTGCAGAGGCTGTTTGAAATGATGCTGAAGGGCAATTGAATTTATTTGCAGACCAGCCTGGGATTCTCTGGCAGCACCAGGCCTGGTGGTGAACAACCACCCGCCTGGCTCTTCAACCCAAAGGAGAGTCCTGCACAGCGCCCAGTGGGGTCATGGGCTTGCTGTTCTCCCATCCCTGGCCGTGTTTGAGTCAGACCCCAAGGATTTTGTATGATGCACTGAAGAGGGTTGCGGTCAGTGGCAACGTGGTTCCGAGCTGGGGAATGGGGGTCTCTGTGACCCACTGGTGATGCCGCCCCTGTCTTCCTGCAGCCTCACAGCTGGCGCACAGCCCTTTCCAGCCTACGGGCTCCAGTGCAGCTGCAACATGTGCTGCTCACAGCCGGCACGTGCCCACCGTGGCCTGTGCCTCCCTGCAGCCGCATGGGGACATGCGCAACAGGTCCCTGCAGCGTCCCAGCTCTTGCACGGTCCCCCGCGGCCCCCGGGCTCCCACACGTTG
>NW_010584065.1:25779-40856 GCF_000705375.1 Tinamus guttatus | reverse complement strand
CACCTCGCTTTAAAAAACACGAATATTTATACGAACCACCCCCGCCCTGCTCCGTGCCGCCCCGCCGAGCCGCCACCAGTGACCGCGTGCTTTGCAGTAAGTAGGGGCATGGGGACCCCCAAAAAAGCAGATTCCCCCCAAAATGGGAGTGTTTCTCTAACCATGGCGGTCTGCATGGAGATGGGGCTGGAGCTGCAGCGTGCGATAACCAGGATGATTAATCTGTGTGTGGGTGTGCGGGGGGCAGGAGGGCAGCACGGGGCTCGCGGGGCAGCGTGGAGGCCGTGCTGGGGATACTCGTGGAGCAAAGCGAGCACCAAGTTGCTCCCGCTGCAGCTGCTCCGTCTCCAGAAACATCCCGCGAACGCCCTGCGTGCCCAGCCGACCCGAGCGATGGGAGGCAGGAACCCGTGTCCTCCCGCTGCCTGCCTGACATTGCTCATCTTGCCCCTTGTAGGTCTGGACAGCAAGGCGCGAGAATGGTGAAGCTGGGGAGTAATTTGAACGACAAGAGCAACAAACAGCCATCCAGCGAAGATGGGTTTCAGACAGTTCCTCTGATCACGCCTTTGGAAGTAAATCACCTGCAGTTCCCCGCGCCAGAGAAGGTAAACCAAGATCAGACGCACACGCACAGCCCCTGCTTCCCACTGCCGGCTCGCGGCCCCCATAACACGAACGGTGGCAGAGCCATGAGACATGCAAAGGATTTATCTTTCTAAATGTGTTTATCTGCTTTAACATAGCAAAGAAGTACCCAGCTGTCCTCTTGAACCTTTGCTATCCCCTCAAAAATAGTCTAATATTAACCAATGTTTTTTCATTAGTTCAGCTGTAAAAAGCTTAGTGTGTGTGTCATAAATGCCAGAGAAACTGTGGATAAGTTTATAATGCAGCATTATTGGTCAGATAATGGCTGGCATTCAGTGCAATACAATGACTCTTCTGAAATGAGCAGCTATTTTAATTCTCTCACTTGAGGTTTGTTTTCTTCTCCATGGGGTGCTTATTTGGCTGTTCATGATGGTGATTTCTCGGAGGAGAGCAACTGCATTCCCCTGTGCAATGGGAGGTGATGGAGCAATCCGTGGATTCACCCCCATTGGCTCCAGGGAGGGGGCAGCTTTTCCCCCTACCCAGTCACCACTCCCAGAGTGGATTGCAGCATGAAAATGTCCAGAAATGTGCATCAGGCACATTGGCTGAGGGGTGGTGGCTGGAGCGTTTTAGATGCGCTGTGTATTATGAGATCTTTTGTCTATTTTTGTGCAGTGACAATGCATATCAATATAAGCTGGCGAGGACATGATGAGACCATAAAATCTGTATGCCCCACAGTCCTTAGAGAAACAAAGCCTATCTGCAGTGTAGTTCCCAGATACCACAGAGATGGAGCCAACTCACTTGAAAGTACAGACAGAATGACTACAGCTTGCAGGGTAATGGAATAATAGTAAGATTTACACTGATGATTACTGAGCATATATCCTGTTTTTTTTTTTTTTTTTTTTTGCTGTAGGACAAAATTAGGTTTCTCCAAATACATTAGAAGAACAAAAAGACAAACTCTGTTTATTTTACAATAGAGCTGCGTCAACAGCCTTGCCATACTGGGAAGTTGACCTGTGTCAAAGGAGCTAGATTAATTTCCCATGTTGGCCATGGCAATCAGCAGCAACTTCAAAGCATTCAGGAGAGTTACACTTCTGTGAATTGTTGTGAGAGGATAAATTGGCCCTTATCAATAGCTCTGATTAATAAGATTAAAGAAAACAACTCAGGTAAAGAAATATGGTTTACCAAAAAAGGCTGAGAGGCTCAAAGAAAATTATAGATGTGTAAAAGTGTAACTCCCTTCATGGATGGTATAAGCAGCTTTGTGATATGTGGATGGCACAGTCAGTGTCTCGGGATGTGAAATTTAAATGACACACATATCAAGTGAGACATGGAAAAACCTAACAAAAATCCTTTCAAGCTAATAAAGTGATAATGAGTGTTTACATGGCCACCAGGTTTCAATTGCCTGCTGGTGAAGACATGTGGGTGTGTATTGGTCTAGTGTGAGTCCGTGCTGATTTTTGTGTTTAAACATGCCTATATCAATACTGCCCATGTTGTTGAGGCACATTATCTTCATTAGCATACATTAGTGTCAATGATTCTCCTGTCACGATGGTTTTTTCTTTGCTGAAAGAGTGGGATGTTTCTCCAGAAGCGATAAGCATGATTCAGAACTCATTAAAGTCAGTCATGTTGATTTCTATAGGCTTTGCTTCAGTTCCTAAATGTAGTATGCTTAGGATTAGCCATGACTGAAAATCTGTTACAGAAAAGAGAAGTCATTTATTATGACCACAATAATTCACTTTTATTTTTGTTTCCCCTTTATTCTTTGTAGAACAGATTATGTTGCAGGGAAATTCACCCTAGGACAGAGGGCCTGCATAAAAAGCTGTTAACAAGGAGCTGAGCTCACGTAACGAGCTTGGGTGAAGGTTAAGTGATAGGGGAGAGTTTCATCTTTGTACTTGGTAAAGCAAAGCAAGTGACTTCAGTGCTCTTGTGAGCCCGAGGAATAGCAGATATGCATTTCTAGTCTTCCAGGCTATTCCTGTTTGGATTTGCTTTGCAGTCAGGAAGCAGGATTAAAAAAAAAAAAAGAAAGCAATTGGAGTTTCTATGTATAGAGTGTGCTCCTAAAACCTGCCAGCTGTTGACTGCAGCTTCTAAGAGTGAGCACACAAACCAGTCTGCTTTCTGGTGTCTCTGCATGGGATGCTGCATAAATCGCTGGAGTCAACACAGTTGGTTTCTGTGAAACAGCTCAGAAGGGCTTTGCTCTCCTGTTTTCTGGAATGTAAATCTATTGCTGCTAGCTTGTAACCACAAGGAGGCAATGTCCTGGGCCTCCAAGCTCTTGTGATTGCAGATCAGCTGCTGTGAATCACATCTCGGTTCCACTGCAATAAAGAGCTTATGAGCCTTGTCCTTTAAGTGATGTCTCCAAAAGCAAACAAGCAATCCCCTGTTAAACATTCATTCTTTTTTTTAGTTTTTTTTTTTTTTTTCTGACCAAGAGAGGGCATCTTCTTTTAATATATGGAGTGCCATTAACCTGGATGTAACCTTCGGTGTAGGAGCAATCCAGGGTGCATGAACATTGCAGAGAGGAAGCCTGGCTGCTCTGCTTGCTCTAGGCTTTAGGCTATGAGGAAGGTTAGCAGTGGAGAAGCTCTGTGTTTGGCTGGCAATTCAAGCTGTGTTAGATCTGCTGCACCCAACTGCTGCTGTTGCCTGTGTGCAGTTACGTCCCCAGGATACGTGTGCCACCCCGCAGCAGTTTGCAAGTGGCATTAATTTATAGGAGCCTTTGTTTCCTTCCAGCGTAGCCTTAGACACCTGTATGCTAGTCAAAGAGAAATAAACCTGTTGTCTGTAAGCATACTTGCATTTGCAGGTCCTTAGAAGTAAACCACAAAGCTCATGAAACTTATGGATTGAGAGCTATTTCTTTCTTTTTAAGGCCTTTAAATACCTATTTTTTTCTTCATTTCAAGGAATATTGCTGTATTTGGAACACTCAAAGGATAGCTCCAAGTGATTCTCGGCATCAGTTTTATAGGTATTTCATCATAGCTTGGTCTCTTGGTCTCTTTCAAAGTGTTTTTTCTTTTCTTTCCTTTTTTTTTTTTTTTTTTTGGTCCGGACCTGATTCCAAAGCAACGATACAGAGACTGAATCAAAAACATGTGATGTGGTATGTAGTTCCTGAAGGCCACTCTATTCAGACAGTTTGTTGATTATAACAAGTAGAAATTATAAGAAATCACTGCAGAGGGGTAAACTGCCCCCACTTTTTTTTTTTTAAAGACTAAACATAAATTTACTGGCTGTGCTTTTTGGGGATGCTTCCCTAGCAGAATTGGTCTTTGAAGTGGCTGAAAACTTCTACCTTGATGATGCTTAAAAATACAGGCACTTGTTTGCATGCTGAGGTAGTAATTCAGGGGACTTGAATTTGGAAACTGTGATAATTTATTTATTTTAAATTCTTGACCGCTAGTCGATCTAGTCCTTTTTCCGTCAAAAGGGGCTATCTCCTATAAAGGTTTGTGTTATTCTTCCTGCAGCATCAACATTTTGGTCAGTCAGCACTTCCATAGCTGCAAGGGAAGAAATGTACCCAGTATGATAATTTCTCCCCTAGGCTCCTAAGCCTGCCGTGTATTTGTACTTATGGACTATCTTCAAGCATTCGTTTGCCCAGCTCGCCGTCTCTTTTGGCTGGGAGGGGCATTTACAGATGGTGAAGATGCTCTTAAATCATTTTTGTGTGGCCTTTTTGCTGAAATCCACCCACGTATCAGGAATAATAGGTATTGCCACCGACAAGCCCTTGACCTAGCTTTTTATGTCTCTGTGTTTCATTTCTTCTCTTCAGAAAATGAAAGGAGAGGTCTCTCTTTTCGGTGCAGGGGGGAAAGGCTGGCTCTTTGCTTGTTTTCCTTGGCATAGACAAAGTGCTTTGGACATAATCGTTATGCCTCTGTGCAGTGGTAATGCTGAAAGACATGCAGCTCTTCACAGGCCCCACTGTTCCTCCCGAAATGGTAAATGAGACCAAGAATGGGGACCTCTTGGTGTCATGGGCTTGCTTTGGTATGGTCCAGCAGGAAATGCCTCTGTTCTGGCAGTAAAAATCCTAATTTTACAGAATACAAAAGTGCATGAAAGCCATTGTCAGGGCTGAAAAAACATCCGGCGTGTCATTTGTGGGGAAAGCTGCAGCAGGCTTATCATGTGGCCCATTGTTCTTTATTGTGACTGCATCTGGGGCTTGAGAAATAATCTCTCTGGCGACAAATTCCTGCCTCCCAATGCAAGAGGAAAGAAAAGATAGATGCAACTGCTCCCTTCAAATGCTTTTCTCACCCCCTGCCCCTGATTTTATCCCCCCTGGCTGCACCCCACTCCACATGGCTCAGGCTGTGCTTTTGTACAGAGTAATTGGGAGCTCCTGAAAATCAGGAGGGCTCCCCGTGTTCAGAGCCTGTCCCTATGTGTTTCACAGGGGGAAAAAAAAAAGTTTCTTCCCAAGCAGCCGAGCTGGTGTAACTAATAGCAGGCTGAATGAGTGCTTTTGTACCTCAGGGACCGCTTGCAGCTCTCCTGCAATACTGCTGTCAGCCTGCCCTCCGCAACGCCAACAGCGCGCAGCAGTGCCAGCCGGGTGGGCGGCGCGGAGCCAGCTCCGGGGTGCTGCTCCGGGTGATGGGCTGGCGTGGACCCGCCAACTTTGCTGCTGGGTGCTGCTCCGGTGCTGCTGGGTGCCGATCCGGTGCTGCTGGGTGCTGGTGTCCCCGTTCCTGCTCACGCTGCCGCGAGCTTTGGGGCTTGGCGTGAGGGGACAAATGACAAAGAGGTGGGGAAGGGAAGAGCAATTGTAGCAGTTGGAGGGAAGAATAAAAGGGAAGGTGTTGAAGCAAAGGGAAAGAAAGCATGAATAAAAGGAAGAAAAGAAAAGATCATAGCAAACATGAAGGGACGGGCAGGCTATTCTTCCTTTTCTCATCCTTTCCCTGTTTAGGAAAGTGCCTAATCCCCACAAATATCAAAGTCTGAGCCTTCCTCTCCCATGACACTTCTCGCCCTTCTGCCCTGTGCAAATCCATTTGTCCTCTACATGTGAGTTTGAATGTAAACATCACCTCTGCTCATTAAGCTGTAATAAATATTTGCAGCAGTTCTAACTCTGGCAGTGCAGAGATACTGGGGGAGCCTTTCTGGCTTTGTTTGCACATGACTTTGTCTCGGATGGCTCTACATGAGGTTGGTGACAGCTCTTGTTCTCATGGTGCTGTAATCGCCATCCTGCCAGACATCCCCTGGCACACGGAGCGCCTCGGCTCGCTTTGGATCCGTTCACAGCAAGGCTGTGCTGCAAACCAAACGTGTGTTTGCAGCCTTTGCAGACACCTGGGATAGCACTGAACTACCTCGCTTGCATACAGAGAATGTGTTGCTACAGCAGTGTGGCCTGCAGCTCCTGGATATGGAAAATCTCAGGATTTATGTAGCCTGTGCAGAAATTTTTCTCCTTAGTTTCACTGCTATCTTTGTCTGGATTAGGTGGTTTAAAGCTAGCTCATGCCTGCCTCATGTGAGCTCCATTGCCTCTGTTAAGCTTGATTGTGTCTACAGTGCAATTCCTAGATCTATGTTCTACAGGAACAGTGGATATGGCCATAGACAAGAAAAAACGTGTTAGAGTATGGATATTTTGCTAAGCTTATTGCGGTCTGTTCTTTATTCTAACAGGAAAACATACTGCTGCAGGTGGAAACTATCATTTCAGCAAGACTGTGCGTTAAAATTGACTTGTCTCACAGAATCCCCAAATGGTTGAGGTTGGAAGGGACCTCTAGAGATCATCTAGTCTAACCCCTCTGCTCAAGCAGGGATGCCTAGAGCACGTGGCACTGTTTACTGGTTTATATGGTGAGATTGGACAAGATTCTTGACTACTGCAAAACAGTGAGGTTCAGATGAAATTAGCTCTGCTAATTTAGCCTTACCAATTTACCATCATACTGCTGTGTGATTGATCCTTCTGCCAGCTTTGCTATATCCTTCCCTTCCTGAACCTACTGAAACTGTTTTTTGTCACCCCTACACAGCTTCTCATGGACTCCAGCTGGTTATGGTCACCAGGAGGTTTGTAGGGGGTGAAGCTGAATGATTTTACAAGCTCTCTTTGTGCTTGCAGGCAGTGCCTTTCACCTCTTAGCACCCAGCACAGCCTTTGCTTTCCATGCTGCCTGTCATTTGTGACGCTGGGCTGACTGCATTTGCTGTCTTTGTCCTTTTGTGATGTTCCTCATGTCTGCAATATTCTCCTGGCACTGATTCAGGAGACCACTCTTTCACTACCACCCTTTGTGAAACTAATTTGTAGCACAACATCCATTAGATGAGCTGATATGAAGAGGAGAGAGGGGGACAGCAGCCTGCTTCCACATACCTGGCTTTCTCCATTGACTGTGGACATTAGGGGTTTGATCACTTGGTGTCCTTTGGATGTTTTGCTTGGTATTTCAGGCATTTCAAATATTAAGTAGTGATTAGGATGTCAGGAGGACTACCATTACATGCATCCTAATCATACTAATCTCTGGGAAGTCTGCATACTCAGACACATTCATCCAGGAGATATGGAAGTGCAGTTGCCTTTGCAATAGGATGGAGATAGTTGTAGTTACCTGGGACAGTTTTTGAACTAATTGTTCAAAAAATGTGGAACCTGCAACATGGTGATTTCCAGGTTGTCTCAGATTACTGGTCCCTCTAGCCCAATGGATCCTAGCCTCAATGTTCAGAAGGAGATGCAGGAGATGCTGGAGCGAGTGTGGAGTGGTTCTTGTCCATGAATGTTTCATTCTAAACCTCTAGAGTAAGAGATTGCTTTAAGCCCTGAGACGTGATATTTTTTCAGCACTTTTCCTGTACTCTTTTACTGGTAAATATTGTAACTTCAGCTACTGCTGGTAATATGCACATCTCACCTGCCCTTCGCAGGCAGCTGTGAGCAAGGATTGCCGGCTGTAGATCCCTGGAGAATGTTGTTGGGGAGCAGGTAGGGAATTCTAGCAATTCTTTGGCTTGTTGCTCGTAAGCCTGGACACCAACTGAGTCCAGTGGATTTAGTGACAGGACTGAGGTGTCACCATTTTGGTGTCATCAAGAACCTGGACAGCGAGCTACAGCTGGGGCTTGGGCTAAGGCTTTTTTGGGTACCGACGGTCTAGTTGGGTTATCAAGACAGAGGAAATCTCAGTGGCAGTGCCTGTGATTGGTTGAAATTTTCTATTCTGTCTTTGCAAGGAATAAAGAAAGGACTGTCTCTGCAAGCTGAGTTTTTATCTAAGAGAGTCTGACTAACTCATATGGAAACTGAGGAGTATGTTACGACTCTTTTGTGGGACTAGGAAGGCCAGTTTTGAACCTCCAAGAAACCTTTCTCCTTGATAAAGAGGCACTTTTTTATTTTATTTTTTTTTATCTTCTGTCAATCGAAAAGCTTCTCTGAGTGAGGGGCTCTTCATTATTAATAATCCTGGGAAGTAGTATTTTAAATTTTTATGGTCTGCACTTTGCAGCACCTGAACCACAATATATTACATGCAGCATGGCAGTGAAGTGGGAATTACAGCAGGGCTGCATGTCCTTTTCCGAATGAATAATTTAAAGTTTTCACAATGCCATTTATGTTAAATATTATTACTCATTTCTTCAGGGAAAACCATAGAGCTCAAACGCAAGTATAAAGTGGCAATAAATGATGTTACATTTAGCCAGACAGAGACAAGATTCAGAATTCGTATCAGTTCATTTGCTGAAACACTTACTTCATCCCACTGCAAGAAAATTCTTTTTAAGGTTCCATGCTTCATGTGATATTTTTCCATTTGCCACATTTCACATCTATGCTACATCTTCTCTCTAAAAGCAAATGTTTTTAATGTATTCCACTGGGTTGGAAGCTTGCTTTCCTTTTCTTATCTAGATTTCTCAACACTTTCCTGCTCTTTATTTTCCCAACGTTGTTGATGATGGATTTCCTGCTCGTGTACACAGCCTCAGATCTGTTGCTTTGCACCTCAACATACCTGTAATTTTCCAAGTCATCATTATAGAAAAGGTGCCCGGTCCTGCACTCATTAAAGACCAGGAAAGTTTTCCTATTCGCTCCAGTATTGTCATCAGCATTAAGCCTAATATAATAAGCACTTATAGGTTTAGAACTTGATACATGAATTGGTAACAGTGTTATTAGACAAAATCTGCCTTGTGTAGACCAGTATGAAAGATATGGCTTGTCCCCTATCACACTTGTGTTTCTATAATTTTAACAGTCCATTCCCTCTAGATTTAGTACTAGACTCTCACAGAAAAAGCATTTAATGTGTGAGTAGAATGACAAATGAGAAGATGCAAGAAAGTGAAGAGAGAGTGTCAACCTTTCACTGCATGCACAGTGTGCTTACCTGTGCCAACCTGGAACGAGGAGGACAGCAGCTCTGCGGAGAACTGCCATTTCCCATCGTGTGTCTCATTCCTCCCCACACTCACCACATCGCATGATGCAATAACCCCTAATTCCAAGAATGCTGTGTTTGTATGGAGAGTGTGTTGGAGCTGCTATTATCGCTCCAGGTGCACAGTTTAGAAGAAGCTGAGAAAACGTGGTGCACTGTGAGTAACAGCAAGCTCTGGTGTCTCTTCCTGTCTTTCGAGTAGCTGCTGTGACTCAGCACATGACTAACCTTTATTAAAATCCTCCTCCTTTTTTCTTTTTCTTTTTCCCCCTCTTTCCCCTTCCCTAGTCCCCATCTATGCTATGGGGATGTTGAATACATGCTGGTACGTTGTTGTCACAGGTGCCCCAGTAGCAATATTGTAACTGGCTATGGGAAGGTGTTTGAGGCAATTCTTAGGATATGCCTAGCAAAGCGCTTAAATGCACACTTAGCTTCAAATATATGACTAATTCTACTGCTGTTAGTAGGACTACTTACGTGCTCAAGTGCTTTGATTAGAAAATTAATGAGTTCAAATGCTAGATAAACTTAATTTTGGAGGGAGCTGTAAAGCCTAGAAGCATGGACCCTAGTAATTAGCCATGTCTCTTGGCTGGTCACTTTTCTCTCTTTAACATAGTATTCTTACAGTTCACCTGCAAACTACTTCTAGGAAGCAACTTTCAAAGAACCATTTTGATTTAGATGTAAAGGAAGAAAATCCGGAGTAATTTTGTGCTATTTCTTGCATCTGTCATAATCAGCACCATCTCTCTGCAGTTTACAGGTGGAGATTCTCTAGGAAATTGTGTGAAAAAATAAAGAACATTTACAGCAGCCCCACAAATTTGCAGGGAGATTTCCTTGAGCTGATCTAGACTCCATCCACAAATGTCTAAAAAAGTTTAAAGGGTGTTTATGCCACAAGCACGAAGGCCTAGCTAATCCAAAAAGAGGTTGATGGGATAAATCTTGCTCTGTATTGTTGAGTCCCTGGTGTGCAGCTTGTTTCAGGAGATGGATAAGAAGGGATTCCCTGCCCCAGGAAATCAGCAGCGGACCTGCACAGGAGTGTGTTGACCTGCGAGTGCCAGACCCTTCCCACCATGAGGTGCCTCAGTTGAATCACGTCTTAGGGGTTGCACAGGAGGAGGTGAGGGAGCAAGGAGGCATGTGCTGGGAGCTGACTGAGAATGGCCAGAGTGGTGGTGCCTCAATGGGCACGGAAAGGGGGCCACTTATTGTATTTTGGGAGCATTCAAGAGGCTATCGTCTACTTAAGCACTGGTTTGGATGTTTGCACTTATTTTCTGTAGTCATGAGGTCAAAGAACACTGGAAGCATTGCAATGAATTGCAGTGCAGAGAATTTACCTCCTTACAGCAATACATTTCCACCATCACAACATTGCAGAGAAGAAAATGACATGGACATTTCTTTCATTTCAGTGTGCTTTGAATTTAAACCTGGGACCCCAGTTCTTGTATTCTCTTTCACCAGACTCGGCCAAGAATAACTCTACCAAAATCAGCAAAGCTGCAAAATGAGCAAGACACATTAATCAGGATCTTTCTATTTTCTGTGGTTTATAGTAAACACGAGTAACTCCTCCAGGGTACCTGCTGTGGTGTGAGTTGAATATACTCTGTTTGCATTCAGACAGTGGGATCCCGGGCTCTGATGGAGCTGCTCTAGGGGCAGCCAGTGATAAATGAACTCTGATCTTTGTACTGACTGTGGAGTCGGCGGGGTTTTTATTAGTGCACAGTCCAACAGCAATGTGATTACAATTCCTGATAGACTGTACTGCCAGGAATTCTCTGTCAGTGACAAAAAGGAAAGAAAGGATGAAAAAAGGGTGGTAGGAGGGTCTCACCCTAACAATACAAATCAGAAAATTGGCAAACGAAAGCAGAACAAACAAATAAAATAGCAACCAAAATGAATAATGCTAAAAATATAGTCAAAAATTCTTCATTATATTATTTGTTTGCTAAGATTGCACACAGAATATGGCATGCACTTCAGCAAAGCTTGTGTGTTTTTACTAGCTCTTGTTTAACCTTCAGCTGACGGGTGCATGGGCAGCCGCTAGCCCTGGGGAGCACTCCCCCAAAATTGGGTGTGTGGGTTGTGATCCGACGGAGATTCCTGTTGTTTGGGGCATGGCTGGAGCGGCTCTGGCTGGGATGCCTTCCCGGTGCAGGAGGCACAAGGAGTTTGCCGAGCACAACTCGGCTTCCAGAAGCCTTTGCTGGAGCATCCTGGTGGAAACCTGTGGGATGGAGAAGGGGTGAACATTGCTGCAGATCCATCCTCAGATTTATTTAGTTAGGCTGTAGGTACCTGGACAAGAGGGAGCTGTTTTCTTCTGAATGTGCACCCTGTGTCTTCAGCAGAACTGTTATCTTTGCTGCCACAGTCCTAAATGTTACCCCCCGCACACTAAAGGTTTTTAGTTTTCTGTTTGTCCTCTGTCTTTTGATTTCTGTGTTCTCTTTAGAGACCTTTTCAACCGCTGTGTCTTTCTTCTGCTGAGCAATTTCACCAGGTGTCTAATAAAGATATTTCTGGAGAGCAGATATTTCACTTTTTCTTTGCCAAATGGCATTTAGAAAAGGATGTATCTTGGCTCCAAAGCTAAAGCTTTTTGATAACACT
Organism: Tinamus guttatus; assembly: GCF_000705375.1. Next base: position 29,115 of record NW_010584065.1, on the reverse strand, counting down.
GCAAATTTCTCTGAGAACAGTGACCAGTAGGATAGCTATGGCTCCATGCATACCCAATTTCACTGCTGGCACAGTCAGCAAAATGGGTTTCAAGTGTTTTGGTGTTGGATGGAGAATGAGGTTATGTATTTATTCACAGATATGGTAAACATTGATACCTTGTGAAGGGCTGTGTGGGTGCACTTCCAGTCTCACACTGCCCTTGTCTGTAGATAGCGCAAGTCAAACTCTCCTACATACAGGATATCTGTTGAACGTAAAGACAAAGTAAAAAATATGAGCAAGAAAAACAGGATCAATGACAAAGAGTGGGAAAAAAATTCAAATTATGCATAGAAACAAGTAAGGCTTTTAATTCTCCTCCCAGCCCCATGGTCCTTCATTAAGACCTAATGTCAGAGCATGTGGGAAAGCCTTCTTATGTATATTTAAAGAGTTTATCTACAACCAGGATCTATATTAAACAGGAAGCAAGGATCTGGGAGAATTCAAAGAGATTAACTAAAAATAAATCAGGCACTGCAGTGAGGGAGAGCGAATGCTGTGGCAGAGCTTCAAGAGTGGTTGCTGCAATTAGATGGAGAAAGGTTCCCAGCAGGCGTCTGCGGAGCAGCGGGGAACTGGGGACTGTGGCTGGTGGGTTTAAAAACAGAACATGCTGCTGCTGAGCACCGTTTCCTGGGCATTAATGTCTGAGCCTGGAACTTGCTGTCCTGGGTTTGCAAAAGGCCAGTGAGGAGACTGGAAAGCTCAGGTTCAACTCTGTACAGTCCGGAGTGCACTTGGCTCCTTTTGAACCGTAAAATTAAATTGCTGTTTGTTCATAACAGAGCTGACTTGGGCCAGTTTGTCCTGGGTGGAACAAGAGCTTTGCTGTATTGGTCCACAGTGTGTCGGGCTGCACTTCAGAGAATAGCAGGGCTGGGCTGGACCCAAACCTCACCCAATCGACCTTGTGCCCATGTGCTGTATCCCAACATTTGTGCTGTGCCATGAGAAATCTCCAGTTCCAAAACACTAATATTTGGGTATTTGTTTCTCCTCTCTTTCTCTTTCCCAAGGTGTAATGTTGCAAGTGCTACTGTACTAAATATTATGGAGAGGGATTTGCTGAAGGATATAAATATTCATCGCTTTTAATGATTTGCATTAGAAGCCAGAAAATTGACTTTTATCTCTATGCTGATTACACTGATTTTCTTTCACTCTCATTTTCACATATATTAAGTGCAGCAGTATTAAATACCTGGAGCTTTCTGTGGTCCAAATCAGACTTTACTATCTTCATTTGGAAATCAGTTCTTCAGAAGCTGACAACTCAACCTTGTGCACCACTCTGTATGGTTTTCTACAGCACTTCAAGATTTCATGCATCTAACTCCAGCCCTTGACCAAAGGTGAAAATGGAGCCATTTGGTCCTCTCTGGCATTTGCCAGCTAGACTGAGACAGTGCAGCTGTGGTGACGGCCTCTCACACTGCTTCTTTGCTACATAGACTCGGGCATGTGGAGTCCTCTAGGACTCCTCAGTTTCACAAAACAGATGTGATCTCCTCTGGAGAATTTTTAGCTTCACAGCACAGCCCTGTTGCTAGTCCTGTCTGGGCATAATTAGCTGGCATTAGATGTCGCATTTATTTTTAGTTGCGGTGGGTGGATTTTATCCAAAATATTTAAGTTAATTCTGAGTTACAAATTAATTCAATGTAGGTCAAAGATGCAGTTTTGATAATTTAATCGTATCCTTTTAAAAGCCACTTACAGGCCTTTGTGCTGGAATAAGACACTTTGCTCTTTTTTAATTTTTCTTTTCTTTAATGAAATTAACACGAACTGAGTTAGTCAGCATGTGAAACTGAGATCTTCTTCAGAAAAAAACATAATGGTAATATGAGATTAATATTGATAATTTGGAGCCTGAATAAATATCCTCAAATAACCTCAATTTGCACTGACTTCAGTGGTGTTTCTTAAGACTGGGCTTTTAATAAGCAAGGCTATTTTTTTTAGGATTGACTGATACTCTGCATGTTCTGCATATAAAATATGATATAAATTTCTTTGTCTGGTCGAAACAAAAGTCTCTCTGAAACATTTTATTGCCAGCTATTTTGAGACTCAATGTGAGAAACACACTATAAGTAGATCTGGGTATCTGCCTGTCTATTGATCTGTCTCTTTTACTTCCCAAGGGCATCATGAGTTTATGTTAATTTACTGTTATAAGATAGTTGGCATAGGTTCAGAGAAAGGTTAATGTAGAAAAACAGGGGCTTAGAAAGCAAAAAAATGTGTGTGGTCTGTGCAGAAATCTTAAAAGTGTTGTCATTTTCCAGGTAATTGTGAAAACAAGAACAGAATATCAGCCCGACCAGAAGAACAAAGGAAAACTCAGAGTGCCCAAAATTGCTGAATTCACAGTCAGTTTCACTGATGGTGTAACAGAAAGGCTAAAGGTAAGAAATGGATATTTTGGTACCTTACTATTCAAGTGCCATTCATTTTAGAATAACTGAATCAAAGCGACAGTAAAGACATAACATGTTTAACTCTCCAGCCGTCACTAGGGTCAAAGAGAGGTTATCTGCAGGAGTATAAAGCTTTCTCTTTTCAGGCAGACATGAAAATACTCCCATAATTAGATCTCCGTTAGAAAATGTTGTTTTCTCCTAAGAAAAATTGTGATCACTTTTTCCTGCCCAAACTGAAAGTAAAATAGGTTTGGATATATATATCTGTTTCCTTCAAATGATTTGTGTTGATTAAAATTAGTAAAAATTGATTGAAACGTTTAGTCTTAAAATCAAAAAAACACAACTTTTGGACCGTAACCAACCACATCTTTTAATATTTAAAATGTTTTACTACTACACATTTTTATTATTATGCTTGGAAAGTCATTTTAAAATAGGTAAAAGATATGAGAGATACATGTGAGCATAACCTATACTGCAGTAGTTTTAGCTGAGAGCAAGTAGAATTTTTTGAGGAGAAATATTTCCTTTGAATTTTTTCAAAAAAGTTATACTCAAGCATAGGAAGAAACTCATGAATTATTGAACGTACCCAGTGTCTGTCTACTGCAATGAATTAGAATGTCTCAGTTCCTCCTGAAATCCGCCTCCAAGCATGTAGCACCTAGTATTTCCTCCTGTTTGTATTGAGGAATTATGATCCTTTTCTTGAGTGATAAAAATGTGAGATCTGATTTCATACTTCTAAAGTCAATGAAAATATCACTGATTTAAATAGTAAGTTTAGACGGAATCAGGAAGGAAGAAGATGCTCTGTCTCTTGAAAAACTAGGACTGGGATTGTAAATTTTTGCAAAAGGGT
>NW_010584065.1:0-25755 GCF_000705375.1 Tinamus guttatus | reverse complement strand
ACTCAAAGAAATGAACAGCATTTCATTTTGTCCAGTTGTTCTTAGTTTTGCTTAGAAACTAGAAGAAACAGTTTTCTTCTAAATGACTGAAAATAATTAAACATTTCTATCACCTTCAGAATGGCAATGTGATCCAGATAGCCTGTTATCATTCATCTTTGATAAATTTCAAGATAAGACTTGTTCAGCTTACTGAAAGTAGAAAGCTTAAGATACTAGTGTCTGTAGCACAACACAATGGCACTGTTTTCTGGTTTTCCAGAAATTCACTGTAATTCACTGATACATCTTTAACTTTGTTATTTCTGTTGCTTTGATCCAGAATATTTAAATAAATATTTATAGCTTTTTTTTTTTTTTTTTTTTTTGGCCAGTTGGCAGCATAATGTGCTTTCATCTAAATTACTTACCAGGGCTTATCACACTGCTGATTTTGACTGAATTCTTTATTGAGCTTATTGCTTGTCAACCTCTATAGATAGTACTAGTAAAGTAAACGTTGGTTTAACCACAGCTTGAAAATGACAGTCTTGGAAACTACTGCAGGCATTTTCCAGTGTGAACAACATACAAATCAGAACCAGATACAACATACTTGAGAAACAGCAGTAAAATCTAGAGTCTCCTGGAAGTGATATGTTGGGCCAGTGACCCTTAATAAATGGCATTGTTGTAGATATTGTAAGTACCAGTGCATCGCTTGATATTTAAAATTGAATGCTGCAGTCCTGAACAGTGATAACATCAGCACAAGACCAAGTTTTAATCCTCTCCAAAAATCTGGCCCTGTTATTTAAAAAAGTGGCCAAGAACATCTCATCCCTGCATACCGAGCACGTTGGAGGCCTGTTAGATAAAACTGTAGCTCATGCACTGCAACGGATAAATCTCATTTCATCTACTACTTCTATGGGGTATCTTATTTTTTCCAATTAGTCAAACCTCCAGCTTGGCCTTGCACTCGAACTCCACCTTTTGAAGTTTTTTTTTTTTTTTCCCCTTCATTTTTTGGTTTAGCTCTTTTGCTGCGTGTGCCCGTGAGCGGCTGGAGGCTCCGGGCGGGCGGCGCGGGGAAGCAGGGACCCCGGCGCATCCACGATGGATGCCCAGCACGTGCTCCCCTTGGCAGCACTGTGGGGATTGCTGTGGGAGCTGGGTCTCTTAAGCAGCCTGGCAGCATGACAGTTTCATTTTTTAAAGCTATTTCCTTTCCCTAAAATCCATATGATTTTCATTCTCTGCTCTTCAATGCCAACTTATTAATCACTCAGCCTCTTGCCTAATACTGGATAAGATTATAAGCCTCTCCCTGCCTGCTTTTCATAAGGCTTTCATGTATCGTATTAAGTTTGTAGTATTATTTCCTGACCAAAATGAGCTGTGATAATAGGTAATATTTCATTACCTTTTGTGCTTTTTTTTTTTACTGCACCACATTTTTATACCAGTGCATACTTCTAGTGAAGTTATTAAAAATATTGCCCTCTGGTTATAAGCAGGCCTATTATCTGATACTGATGAAATCATTTTACATTTCTTTCTTTGTAATAGCAAATCATAGTAAATACTTAACTTTTATTATCTCAGTTTGGCAACACCTTTAAAAGCTTTTTTTTTCTTTCTTTATTTCTTTTTTTTTTTGTTAAAGACAGTATAAATGAGATCATCGTATTCTATGTTGCTGGCTGGATGCTTTCCAGTAAGACGTGTGTTGGAAATATCATCCACAAGTTCTTGCTAATGCACTGATTAAAATTAAAAGTTTTCCTATATACTTGAGCCAGGTTGTTGATTGTTGCACACTGGAAGAAGCAAGTGACTTATCCCATTGATTTCTGCAAGATACGATGAAAGCCAAAGGTCCATTGAAACGCAGGTGGACTGATATGTCTCTCAGTGTCTTGTGCCTGTGTGCTGGGAAAAGAGGCAGGGAATAAGGACATATGAAGAAATACCTAAGAGAGTGTTATTGCACTGCTTTGGAGTCTTAGGGAATCTTGGAGACTATGAAATAGGTTGCCTTGTACTTTATTTTTCATCCAAAAGCTTAAATTATCATCAAATCAGACAATTGTAGACAATTCACAAAAGTGAATCTCCATCATTCAGAAGTGTGTCTGCATAGGGAAAAATGCTGCTGGTACTCCTTATAAATATGCTCCTGACTCATCCACAAGCTCCTTGGAGTGTTTTTTTTCACATTCCTATATCAAACTGTGAGGGGCTTTTCTTTCCTCTCTAGTTGTGGTCATTTGCTATGGGAATGTTCTCAAGGAAGAATTTTTTTCACCAAATTCTTGTTTTTTTCTGAATCATACTGGCTGCACCATAAAGAATGGCAGGATCTCTGGGGGAAATTTTGGGACCTTATGAATACGGCAGTCAAATTCACAGATGCCCTTTATTCTGCCTTTTGGATATCTTTTATTGAAGAGGCTAATAAATTATTAGACAACTTTCTAGAATGAGCATGCCAAAGCCAGAATCTGAGCTTATGCATGCATATTTTTTCATCCATCCAGAATAGTACAGATCTGAGCTCTTTAATTACCATAAAGAAGAGACTGTCCCTAGGCAACGGTTCTTATTTCACTCTACCTCTTCCGGGAATTTTAGATAGCACTTCTGCAACGTGTCACATCTCCTAATAGATGAGATTATGATTCTCTATAGCTCAGCACGCAGTGTCCTGGAAGTCTGACCAATTAGGCTTATTCTTCAGCTGGATGAGTCATCCCATACATACTTTATAACAGATGTATAAGTAGCTGTGTGTAGATGGCTTACAAGAAAATGATGTTAAAATAGAATTATGTTTGAGCCATGCATACGTAAGAAAATTCTTTCATCGTTTTACTCCTCCACAGAGAAGTAATGACAACAGTTTTCTAAGCTGACTGGCAGTGATGATAGACCTTGTCTTCTCCAGACTGTTTATGCCCTTGGAGAGTTCCCTAGGAAGTTTTTGAACCTCAGAGCTCTCACTCTGTAACAACGATGTATATGAATGTTTTTCAGGAGGGGAATGGTGTCTGGTGTTGGCTTTCCTCTTTGCTTGCTTTCAAAGTAGTGCCTGCTACCATGCTTTGTCATCCAGTGGTGATGCGTCAGTGTAGCAGAAAATCTGCAAAGGTGCAAATGACTCTACATATCTTATTCTTTTCTAGAACAACAGATCTAAGCCTATATATTCAAGATAGGACTTACTGCTGTCTTTGCCAATGATAACCTATGTTACAGCTTTTGAGAATTTTCTCATATGTAAGTCTCATCATTCCCATGAGTTTCCACCTTTGGTTCTTTCTGCCAGTGCTGAAAGGAGATCAAATACTACTTTGCTTCTCATGCAGGTTATCCACGAATCAAAAGTCTTGTGACTTCTCTAGGACAAGCTTTCCAGTGAATCCTTTTGTCTTTTTCCTTGCAATGTGTTCAACCAGTACAGATACCACAGAAGCCATTCAGAAGCTTTTATGAGGTGAAGAGTGGGTATGAAAGCAAACTTAAGCCTTCTACGTACTTTCTCAACTGTCACTTAGCTGGAGCTTGGGTTCAAGACACCAGCACCCTGCTGAAGAAAAAATGATCTGGAGAACAGAGCAGTAGTTGCTGATAGATAGAACTGATAGTCTGATAGAGTCAGTCTTCATGAAAAGGAGTACAGGTTGTCCTGTGCTAATCCTGAGTTTACCTAGATTTTTCCACTCCCTTAGGCTCCACTGGAGTCTAGGCTCAGCACAGGCTTATCTGAAGTTTATATCATGGAGAGTGAGGCTGAATCTACACGAAACTACCACGCAGTTCCCGGTTTTGCACAGGTTGCAGTGTTACACAAGTAAGTTCACTGCACAGCAGTTCAACCACTGTTACCACTAAGTGTTCATTACTGCCCTTTCAGAGAGACAGTGATTTAATGAACTACCTGGGCGATAATTACCTACCATAGTTACCTGATCTCTCCAGTCTTTCACAGTACTTTCCTTTCATGGCTCATTTTCTCAAGAAAGTTATAGTTAGCAGTCTCCCAGAATTGCAACAATTAAACCATGTACATGTCTGTAGCAGAACGTTGGTAGTGGGTGTATGGGGGAGAAATTGAGATATCTAGGAAGACATTTTCTTCTGAGCTGGAAAATTTATCTAGCTGGAAAAATCAGTTGCAAGTATTGATCACTGCTTCAGTGAACAAGACCGGGAACTTCGCTCTTTTTGCTGTAATGTGGCAAGGCTCATTTTCGGAGTCAATGCCTGTGTAATCCATTCCTGTTGAGTACACAATGACAACAGATTTCTTATCACTAGATCAACCCACCCTCCTCCCTTCCTCCCCCAAAACTGCTTAATATGTGTGATTCCAGCATCCAGTGGATATAATGTTTCAACACACTTTTCATCAGGTTCTTAAAATACAGTGGAACCCGTTCAGATGTCTCCCTTATTCAAATACTCATATTGAAACAATTAATTTCCTCTGACCTAATGGAAAAGACATAGAACAAATTCTGTCTCCAGACACACCCTACAAAACAGACCATGATGCAATAATTGTTCATTATCAAAACCAATCAAAAACAAACTTTTATCTGAAATGTTGGCTCCAAATTAAGATATTTTTTTCTTTTTTTTTCTTTCTTTCTTTTTTTTTTTTTCCTTCTGGGCCAGGGCCTGATTTCTTCTTGGTAGTAGTGTTGCTGAAATGTGAGATACTTCACTTGTTTGCACCAGCAGAATTTGACCCATGCAATGCCCATGGTCTTTAGCTAGATCTTGTAGGGGGGGAGCTCCTCATGGGACAGGCTTTGCTGTTTGGAGAGAAGGGAAGGGCCTCGGCTTGTTGGCCTGTGGAAGCAGATGGGAAGTTTTACCATCCACCACATGCGGATCTTGATGCTTTTGTAGGTGTAGGTAAGAAAATAAGATCTGCTGTGGTAAAAGCACAGTGTGAAGCACAGAATTGCTGTGTGGTCTCTAAAGACGTCCTGCCAAAGCTCTGCACCTTGATCAGAGCTTGGAGAAATGCCTCATTTCCCTGAATGCATAAATTTATCGACCTGTCCCTCACAGTCTCCTTTTTAAAGGGCACAATGCCAGTTCAGCTGGGTGTGAGGTCACCTCCTCTGCTCTCCTGTACCCCTCAGGCTGTGGTATTCCCATATTTCTGGGCCACCAACACCTTTCCTGTAGTCCCTTCCATGCTGTAGTTCCCACAAGCTTCTCTATGGGATTTTCTGCTCTCCCCTATATTGCTTTACCTGGAGAGCGCCACCTCTGACCTGCGAAGGAATGAATCCCAGGAAAGGGAGCTGGGGGTGAGGTTTGTGGTGCTCATTCAATAGATAAATAAAATTAGAGGCTCCTTTAATTGTTAAGTTACCACAGGGCAGGAGTGGCTCACAGAGAAGGGGTCCTCTGAGTGTGAGCAGAACAATTTTCCTCACAGCTTTTTAATACTAACAATAACAATGTTACCATGGCAACTGCCACATCACATCAGTTATCTCCACGATGCAGAGTGGCTGCTGAAAGATCCCATTACACTGACTAATGTGAGTGGTGCTCGAGGGAGGGAACACGCTCTAATACACAGAGATTTTTCTCACTTTGGTGATAATTGCTAATGTGGCTGAGATGCCATTTCCGGCTGCACACTGATGGGCTGTGTGATCCAGCACAGCAAGGGGAAAAGCGGAGGAAAAGTGGAAAGGTGGCGGGCATGAGGGAGCACGGAAGCCGTGGCAGCAGCGTTCAGGGGTCCTGCTGGCAACAGCCCAGGGCAGAGTGTAGTGATTTCCTTTTGGGTCATGCATTCAAAGAAGGTCTTGGGTAGGTTTCAATACGAGGATGTCTCTTAATATCCAGGGACTGATTTGGATGCTTATTCACTCCCTTTGGGAATACTAAACTATCATCAGGAAATCTCCTTTCCCAGTGATCTTGGTTTCCCTTCTGCTCTACTTGCAGTGCCTCTGATGGCTGCATTAATTCCTTCTTCTGGTGTATAAATATAAATATATATAAAACTATATATGTATACTTTTATATATATAAAAGGCAAGTCATCTTTGGAGGTTGCTCATAAGAATTATTTCTACTGCAAGGTGGAGTCATGGTTTCCCCACTGAGACAAATCCAGCATCTCGCCTTGCCTGGTCTCTGGTCTGCTCCTATCTGCTGCAAACCAGCACCTGTACGGATTCAGACTGCTTGTACACTCTCACTTGTGGAATATATGGGAGGAAATGAGAAATGCTACTCATCAGCTTTCTGCTGGAGCTCAGCAATCATTCTCCTCTCCCCCTTTTCTGTTGGTAATGGGAACAGCTGAGCATAGGTCATATTGGTCCCAGTGAGTCTCACAGCTTGCACGGAGATAGATTGATGGTGCAGTTTGTGCTTGTCAGTGACAACCCTGAGCTGTGAGGGTGAGCTGAGCGTGGATTTGTGGCTCAGCCGCAGAAAAACAGGGAGGTCTCATAGCCTCCCTAGCTATGGAACAGTCAATTCTGCTGGCTTTCCTTCTCCCTGTCTGCGTAAAAGTCTGATGTTCTTCTGACACTTGCCAGCTAATATCTGATTCTCTGGCACAGATTAGGTTCAAAGAAAGTCAAGCCACAAAGACTTTTCAAGTCTAAATCATATATTTTGATTTAAGTAGATTGCTACATAGACTGGATTGGGGGCCTCTAGCAAAAGAAAGAGGTTAAAAAAAAAGATATGTCTTTTTATATAAGTTGTTAAATGGATCGATCCTTAAAGTATTTTCATATTTTGTATCCTTTTTATACAGACAAACACACACACACCCTCCCCCTCACTTTTTCTCTTTTGTGAAACTGGACAAGATACCTCAAATATATGTTATTTTTGCCATCTATGTTCACTGACAGAATAATCAGCCAAAGAATTTTGTTCTTTTTTTTTGAGTTTTAATTTATTTTTGATGAAGAGTGTTAATTGTCACGAAGAGAAAAAAAAGGTCTACAAATTTAAGACACAGAGATTTTTCAAATGAGTAAGTGTGTGTGGGGTAATCTGAATTCCCTAAACCATCCTATATTGGAGAAGGTAAGGAGTTACAGATCAGAAACCTCAACTGACCCTTTTCTGTGTTGGCACAATTGGAACTGAGAGCTTGGATAAGATTTTTTGTAAGGGACTGGATAGAAATACCCAGTGCACTAATTACAAAACGTAATTGCAGTTTCCATTGAGTTTGATTGATTTCTTACACTGTATCTTTGTTTTCAACAATGCAATGCCATTATGTTTCCTTCTGGATACCCCTGGTCCCCTCCTTCCCAATGAACCCTGCTTGTTGGGGAATTCTCCTGTCAGCATTTGAGGTGGAATGAAATATGCCTGAAGCTAGTTTGGCTAATGTAGCAGAAGGAACCTAATGGAATAGAGGGGAAGAGATTTCAGCAGTCTAAAGCATAGGCAAAGTCTGACTGTTGTGAAGTGCATTTTGAACATTGCAGCCAAGCCACAGAATGATTAAAAAAAAAAACAGGAAAATGAAATTCTTTATTTTAATTTTTCTTTTTTCCTCACTCTCTTCATATAATGTTCCATTTCTCTACTTACAAAGCAGCACAGGCTGCTGATTGAGTGTTAAGCAGACCTGAGCTCCCTCCTGTTAATGCTTGCAGATATATTAAGCCTGTTGGGCCAGATCCATAGCTAATGGAACTGGCCTAATGCCTTTGAAGGCACCAGAAGCAGCAAGATTATTAATTTTTGTTGTTGGTGTTAAAGATAGTATTTTTTGTAAGTCATTCATTCAAACCAGGAAAGCTTCACATTTCTTATTTAAAATGGAAGGGCTTTGAATTCACTGGTTACCCAGGGAAACTTCAGCAGACAAACACCAATGTGTCCTTGTGCAAAGCACCCACATAATAACAATATATATATTTTTAAGAGACAGGAATATGCTGGACAATGGTACTGCCATGTTATTAGCTCTATTTCTGCACCCATGGTGATAGGTATAGACGCCAACATTCATGTGAATATGCTGATCTTCTTGTAGGAACAAGATTCCAATTGATTTTTATTTTATTTTTTAAACCATAAGTGCATGGAACAAAGGTGTTTTAATATGTGCAAGCTTGATGTTAGATTTCACTTTATCTGAATAGTCATGAGATCAGGGAGATGTCTGGGAAAAGTTTTCATGAGGAAAATGATAGGGTAAACTCAAAATGTAAAAAAAAAGTGTTTGGAGAGGCAAATAAATGGGAAAACACACCTGCAGAAACACCATTTGTGCCCCAGTCCAATACATCAATACTTGAGCCTTAAGTTTTGCCTTTAAAATTTGCTTTTAGTATGAAAGAAAGTGCAAAGCAATTAATGCCTCAGCTTTTCTTTCAAACGAGTGCGATCCTTAGCTATGGGGGGAAGTCGTGTTTCGGCGGCTTTCCATGCTTCGTCCCTCAGGAGACCAAGCTTTAGGAGACGTGGGCACTTGCTGTTTGGGTGGATCCTACTGGAGAGTCTGTGGAGTTTGTCCGTGCCGATGCAGCTTGCTCCTGTGGAAGGAAGTCATAAAGTTTTCTGCAGAGGTGACAGAGTACAAATAATTGACTTTTGCACATCACGTGTAACATGGCACATACTTGAAAGTGTCAGTACTTAGAAGGCAAAAACCAGCTGTTCAGTCTTTCCTCCAGTGAACACTTATTAGGCTATTAGAGAAAAGATTTCTTATGGCATTAAATGCCAGGAAAGAAAACAAAGCAAAACAAACAGAGCTTTTTATCCATCTAAGTGGAAATCCACTAATATTCAGCAGTCAAAGCACCCTCTTTGGTATTTTAGAATTTCCGTAAGGAATTGGGGCTTGTAAACTGAGCCATTAATTTTCCATTCCAGGGTTTTGACTTGGCACAGAAAGATATTGTGCAGACCACAGCTGGCACCAGGCACAGTTAAAAAGATCTGAGGCTATTAGTGCCTAAAGAGCCACTGGAAATTATATTACATGATGGAGACTGGCTAATATAATTGAGCCAGCTAGTTACTGTGCACATAATTTAATTATTTGACAAATTGCTTAGAAACATGGTGTTCTTGTTCCACGCTTATGCTCCACTCGCAGTATTACAAGGCCAGAGTGGAGGAATTGCTGGTCATCTCAGCAGACAGCTGCTGCTTTTTAGATTTGCAAATGTGGAGATTTTTGCAGGTGGAGAAGCAGTGGATAAGAGCCAAAGGAGATATGGCTGACACAATAAACTGGCTCAAAGATATCTCGTGCTGCTTCAGGTGGGTATCTTGGGGACTTTAGGGTATTTTTTTATGTCTCTACCCTGGAAGTCGTTTGCACTTTGATTCCTGAATTGCGTGAGCTGAAGGAATCCAAAGAAATAGTGGAGCAGATGTGAGATGTTTCCCTACTCCAAGATTAGACCTTCCTTGTGGATAATCAGTATTCTTTGGAGTCAAAAAGAGAATCGGGGCTGATTTTTTATATAGTTATGACTTTAAGATAACAACAAAACACTCCTTAAACTTTGTACAAGAAGTCATGTAGCACAGAGCAGTATTTTCCATAGCTCTGAAGACTTGGGTACATAATTGAGGACAATTCCCTCCCACAAAGTGTCTCCTACAGGCTGCTTAAGAATCTGCAAACCAGCTGAAATTACCTATACTGTAATAATGAAAGAGAAATTCTACATCTTCCTGAACAGTACCAATCTGCTATGAAAACTCGTGTGTGCTGATTAGCCTGATTTGCCCTTCCAAAATTCCTCAAGTTAATTAAAAGAAAAAAAAAAAAAGCAAAATCAGATACTTATTGCAGAAAACTATTCTAAATCAGGTGTGAAATGCCATTTTTTTAGGAAGTGAAGGCAGTCTGGAAGGAAGGCTGTGTAAGAGCTCAGTGCAGCACTGTTTCTTTGCCTGAGTCTGAGCAGTGGAGCAGCGATGTTCAGCGGTGAATTTTTAGGTCCTTCTCTCGCTGTCGATGGCAGTGACCTGCCAACCTGCTGTTCCCTCCCTGCCTACATGCCTAGGTTTCCTTACATTAGCAACCCAGAAGCATATCCAACACTGGTTCAGATGGTGGGGTGGTTCACATTGGATTCCATCCTGGCATATCGGTGGGAGGTAGCCAGGAAATACAGCAGGATCTGGGAAGAGCTCCCGAGCCTTTTGGTTTAGCTGTAGCTTTCATTTCCAGATTTGGTTTTGTCAATCTTTGTCATTTGTCAATCTTAACAATTGTCAGCTTGAAAAAGTTACGGGATGAATGGGAAAAATTACTGTCCTAAACTCTTCACTGTCAAAATAAATCCTCATACTAGAATCCTCTTGAACTTGTAGTGAGTTGCCCTTATAGCTGGATCCTTTCTACTGAGCAACAGGACCTCTGGAACTGGCAACATGGCAAGTTGATTGATGATTTTGTGTTTTTTAATTCTCGTGTGCAAGTTAACAGCATTGTCAATGGATTGATAGGTTTCCAAGTGGAGTGATATTAGCCTACACTATGGAAAAAGCCTGTCATTCATTGCAGTTACAGGCTCCTGTGAAAATAATCTTGATAAAAATTCTGCCAATTTTGTTTAGCACTGAATTTTCTCACATTCATATTCTTTCTTTTTTAAAGAAAAAAAAAAACAACAGAATTTCTTATGGCTGATTTGCCTATAGAAGCTCACAAAATTTCCTGGTGCTTAGTGACATTGAATGTGTCTTGGAGAACCAGACCTTATATCTGGGGTGACATTTTTGAATGTGGCAAGAGCATGAGAATACAGTGCAGGAAAGGGCAGAATGGGCTTCTGAGGTCCCCCTCATTCTCTCACTACAGCTGATAAAATTAGCAAAACTGCAGGTTTTTCCATGGACTTTTCCATGGTAAATGATCTTTACTCAGCAATCAAACTCTGATCTCTTCTGTGGTAACATACAACTCTTTACACTGTGAACGTATTAACTCTTCTCCGGGTGCTGCTTCTCTGGCTTATTCTTCTATAGCCAGGACAGTTTTCCCTGGCTGCACCATCTTTGTAGCTGTGCTCTTATCTTGAGCATATATATGGAGCACTCTGAGCAGTGGGAAAGGTGTCTGGAGTCAAACATTTGGTTGCCAGGAAAGAAAAAAAGGCTTGTTTGATAGATATATAGATATATCTTAGCCATGCAATGGGGGAAAACCCTGCACAAAAAGAGTGACATGAATGTGGGATGATTTTTGTGTGCTATTTTCTTTAGATGGATCACGCTATCTGTGTCGGGAGAGTTGCTCCACTTTGGCAGCAAATGGATGGTGGCTTCAGAGCTCGGGAACCGTGGAGCCGGTGCCTGGTCCCAAGGAGCAGGCAGCTCTGCCCGAGCCCTGCCACTGGCCAGACTGCAGTTGATCCCCCAGAAAGAGGGCAAGCGAATTCTTGGGAGTGGATAATGAGGCTGCTGCCTAATTTTGAGCAGTGAGGGCACTGAGTTTTAGTAGCGAAACACTGGGATGATGTTGCTGTGTCAGACTAACTGGCCATCTCATCTGGAAACCCATTTTACTGACCCAGTGCCAGACGTGTCAGAGGAATATGTGCAAATGCCCTTACCCCTTTAAAACCACCTGGCTGTATAGGAGGTGCCTAATTACTGCTGACTTCAGTGTCCTGTAGGAAACTAAAGGGGACTCGGACACCAGCCTGCCTTTGTGGCAGAACTCACTGGGGGAAAGCAAGGTTGCTCCTTTTATTTTACTGAATCCTAGTTTAAGCCATGTGGAGGCTCTTCATAGGAATGTCTACTGCTTTCAGAGATTTTAACTAGAGTCCTTATGCTAACAATATCGTACAGTGTAAATTTGTAAGATTCATAGTATTTAAGTCCATAGTTTAATGGGCTTAAAAAAATACTTGGTGTCTTTAAAAATTGTTATTTCACACTTCTGTAAGACACCATCTTCTGCATTCTTCTGGGAGGTAACTTGCACTTGAGTGCACATCTTATTTTTAATATCTGATTTTTTTCTTTCTGCCATTTTATGCTGGGTTCTCACAGTAAGCTACCCCAACGGCACGGCCTGTGAACAAAACATAAAGGTACAATAACAAGCTCTGACACCAGAGCCATGATTATAAGTTATGGTCCTCCAGCTGGTAATGCAAGTAATCTGTGGCTTAAGTTGGAAAAAAACACACTCCCACAACTCACCAGTATGGGCTGGCTGCAGAATACTGAGAGCAGTCTCCATCTAATCCCTCTGGAAAAAAAGAATCCACTCAGTTCAAACAGTGCATAAATGTGAGGGAACTGCCATCTGCTGACAGACCCTTCCCCCTCCAACACTGCCTGAAAGATGTTCCTTATGGGTATCTGCTCTGCTCAGTAGTATTCCCACCAACCTCAGTTTGGGATCTACTTTTCTTCTTTTCTTTTTTTTTCCTTCCTTTTTTTTTTTTTTTCCTCCAGGTATTTCCAGAGAGTTCAGATTACCCAGGGCTCTCAGGCACTGAATGACCTTGCTGATTTGTGGGCCAGCCCTTACCAGCAGAGAGGCCGCTGCAAGTCAGCTCGTTGCAGACTCCGTAGCTCAGCAGGTTGTCAGGGCTGTTGTCAGGTCCTCCTGTGCAAGTCGAAGCCCATACGGCTCCATTTGCAGATGGATCAGGCACTCCCAGCTCTTGCTGACTTCCATGGGGAGTGGAGAATGCACCTCCTCTCTGAAAACCAAGGTCAAGACACAGAAAAATCTTGCCAGGGAAAACATAAAAAATAAAAATGTAGAAATCTTGAAAGCCCCTGTTAAGGGAAAGCTCTGCTGTTTGGATGTGGCACTGTTCTGTGATTTGCTTTTAAGACTTCATTGTCCCTAGGGAAGGATAACGGGCAGCCATTTGGAAGAAACCCGGATAGGAAGATATTTGGACGGATCCTCTGTGAAAGTCAGGTTAACAGGAACACAATTGCAATTAGATATCATCTCTCTGGAGAAAGACCTAATGGCAACTTATGTCCTGTTGCTTTCTGCAGATATGTCTGTTTTTATCCATGTTGTTGGGAAAGTGCAGCATGTCCTTCATCTATGGGAGAGGGGGGAAGGAATCAAGTGTGCTGTCGTTGATGGGAAGTTGACATAATCTTTCACTGATGTCAAGGGCCTTAGATCAAGTTTTTTTCCCCTTGTTTTGTAGTTGTTGGGGAGTTTCTAGTGTGGTAGCAATGTTGTCTCTTCTTCATTCTGGCACATCACCCCCTTTTAAGTGGATCTTTGGACACTATATATGGCTTTGGAGATGGGAAGGGCAAAAAAAGCCCCTTTCAGCCACCCTGTAGAGTAGTCACACATGACAGATTCATCCCTGCAGCACTCTTAGGTTTTATCTACTCACTAAATTTTATTTCCCCTCTGTGAGTGTTTATACTGCTTAGAGACTGCCAAGGTTCATCTTATTCATAAAAAAAAAGTGGAGGTTTATTAGGTATTGCAGCCCTGTGATTCTTTGGTGTTTGAATGTTAATGAAGCTTTGTATTCACTAGAATAGTTAGAGAGGTGGCTCTTAGCTCTGGCTTGGCAATATAGCCAGGGGTGGGTTTTTCTCCCTTTCCTCTGGGTTTTAACATCTTACATGACATTTCATCCCAGAGCATTTTTACATTATGTATCATCATGTGTGCTACTGCGTCATGCTGTGATTTTGCAAGTGCATGAAAGGGCAGGAGGGAGGCGAGAGTGGCCTCAATTACACCAAAGGGGGAGGTGAAAGCTCAGTGGAGGGACCTGCTCCTGGAAGGTAATGAATTGGGTGGCAGCACTTTGCTGGAGCAAAGCAGCAGAGCACAGGGGAATTCATTATCTTTAGGGACTTGTTGGGCAGATAAGAGGAAAGGATCCAGCTTTGTCTGGTCATTTCCATTGGCTTGTATTTAACAATACAAGAGAAATTCATTCCAGTCGCAGACAGCTCAGTTCTTTCTTTCTTAAAGGATAAAGGAAGAACTTGACCACTTCAGCTAGCTCCGAGTGATAAGAGTTGAAGGAGACTTTGATGGCTGCTTTTGGGGAAGGAAGACAAGGAGCCATTCAGGGCGAGGGAGATATCCCACAGGCCAGGGACTATTCCCCTTTCATGCCCTCTTCTCTAGGCACAGGAGGAGTCTTCTGGGATCAATGCAGGGCAGGGGAAAGGAACAAAACAGATGCCAGGGCAGTAGGAATTATGTGTACAGGAGAGTATGTGTGTCTGTATGTGGGTGGCTGTAGCTAGCCCTGCTTAGCATGGCTGTATTCAGTAAAAATGGCTAGGGGATGAGTAGCTCCAGGTACCCAGAAACAAGAGGTTCTTTCTGTCTGAGTGTTGTTTTATGCATTTTTGGATAGTATTCAGTATAATCTTGGTGCCACTTGTCTCCTCCTCTGTCTTGAGCCCTAGTTTGTTCTTTCAGTTTAACACAAGTGAGAATTCTTCATTCACTGCACATTGTAATTAGAGCAGAACAGCCACATCAGAAAGCTGAACTGTTCCCATTTTCTGAATTTTTGGCTAGAACTGCTCTCTAAACTTTGGCTTTGATTCCAACATGCATGGAATTAGTGCCTTCAAATTAACCTTGAAGAGGGATTGTGCATTGCTGGAGGAGAAGTGGACCTATTTTCTTGGTCAGACCAGTGAAATCCATGCAGTTGTTCTACGTGTTTAGCATCTACCTCTTCAGTGCACTAGGACTCCCTTACACGTGTATTTTGATGAGAGCCAGCAGGACATGCTTTTCATTTTGAGGCTGCCTTTTGCTTAATTGACCCCTTTTGCAGCAGACTAGGACCCAGAGAGGAGGTTAGTATGAATAATTACGCTAGAAGGAGGATCAGAGCTTCAGTGAACTATTCATTTATGGGAAAGCCTGTTAGCCCCAATCTTCTTATCTTTTTATGTTTTATTCTAAAGCATTCTGACTTAACAATGAACTTATGAATCTCTCCTGCTAGACATAATCTCCATACCTCTCAATTTCCTGAGCTTTGAACTGGACCTGTTAGGTCAAATTTAACAGCAGATGTAGATTTAACTTCACTCTTTCGTTTCCTCTTCCTTAAAACAGCCACCAATTGTAGTTCTGGATGTTCCAGCATTACAGGTGGCATAGACAGGACTTTTACAGCTTCTGTCAGTAACAGTGGAAATGCTCTGTGTACTTAGGAATGAATCTCAACAGGCAGGTGCTTCAGCACTGGAATCTGAGATGCTTGCAGAGACAACAGTCACGCATGCAGCCTGCCTACTCCTGGGCATATTGTGGGATATGCCAGTTGGCCTTTCTCAGTAGTTGTGATATTTTCATTTTACAGCTTTGATAAGCAGAGAAGGATTCCCTTTCTCCTGCCCTCCCTTTTGCAAGTTACTCAAGGCAGAATTTAACTTTGTAGCATCACCCAGAAAGCGCAACAGGGCCTGTGTTACAGGGGCTTTATTCTTCGTGCTTGCTCACCTACCTCTGCTATCAGAAAACTAAGATCTTGCCAGGACTATAAGGCAGCCTTATCTGCACAGATTGGACCATGCCTGTGGACTCGGGTGGCTGCTGGTTGGTCCTGCTGGGCCAGCAGATGATGCTTTTTGTTGAACAGCTGAGAGCATGGGAACAAAAAACCTCTGAGAACACATAAATTCCCATATATTTGCAAGGGGTTAAACACAAGAATACGCTCTACTGAAGGTCTAAGGGGGGCAGGGGAAGAAAGGATGTCAGAATTCAGAGCTATTGAATGTAGCATTCATTCAATTACCGTGCTTAGTTAAGCCCTACACAGTGGAGTGAAGACTGCAGTCTGTTAGGATGGATGTTACTATAAGTCAGTTAATTATGAGGTTGCTCATATGCCATTTTAACATATGTAGAGTAATATTATTCCTCTTTTGTAGGTCACTATTCTCATAAGTCTGGCTCTTGCATTCCTTGCCTGCATAGTGTTTCTTGTGGTATACAAAGCCTTTACTTACGACCACAGTTGCCCAGATGGATTTGTTTATAAGGTAAGAAACTTCAGATGGAGAAATTGCCTGAGATAATGATAGGCTCTAATTGACTACATGGTTACGATCCAGTCTGCCTTCCTTTTTTTTTTCTTTTCTTTTTTTTTTTGACAAGGCCAAACAGAACATTTGACAAGAACGTGTTGAAATGGGAAAAGTGTTATGGGAAATGTGGACTTGCATTTGCCTCTGTCAGCTCCTGTTACGTTGTAATTGTCGAGATTAACGTTTGGTGAACACTACAGACAGATGTTCAGGAACAATTTCTCATATTTGTGAATGGATTTATTGCAGCTGGAATCCTCTGTTTGCTTCCCACACATTCAAGAGACTGAGGTTTACTGGCATACATTTTGAAACTCCCAGAGTGCTGGCACATGTGTCCTTTGTGAAAGAAATCCAAATTTACCCACATAGCACACTTTTCAACTATCAGGAACAAAACCATATAACTTAATTGCTAAAGCCCTTCTATCCAGTGGGTTTATATCCAATATCCACAGAGAAAATTTTGTCTGGTCTGCTGACATTTAAAAGAAAAAATGTTTGCAAAATAGTTCACTGACTGCTGTGGATGAACTCATGAACTCCCAGGAGTCTTGACTATATGGGGATAGTCTATGAGCTGGAAAACAGAGTAAGCATGCTGGTGTATTAGTCATTGTGAATTATTCTCTTGGGTTATAAAAAAAGTGGATTTGGGACTGAATCATGCATTTCAGAATCAGATCCAAACTTGAACTTCTGAAAAGACTAAAGGTTTTGTACTCAGATTTTGGCTAGTAACATTGAACTGGGAGTTGGGTTATCTCATGGTTTAATAATAATTGTTCCTGAGACCCTTTATGGCCTTGGTAATACTTTGCTTCTGGTCCAACATTTGTTACTATTTGATTGCCCTTTATGACTACTGCAAAACAAGCAGTTTTATCTGTGCAGTTCTTAGCGTAGAAGTGTCCACATTAGCGCAGAGGCGATTCATTGGCAGCAGCTACACAGACAAGAAGCTCTGAAAAGTGCTGGCCAGGTGGGCTACAGTTCCTATCAGCATCTCTCGAGGTGGTCATGCTACAGGTCAGGTACCACACTGTAACAGAGCAGCATCTAAGATGCTTATTCTGCCAGCCCTCTACCTGTCTGAGGGTTAATTCTGGACTTCACTCTACAGAGCTTGCAATCCAGCCCATAATAGGAGCAGCCCAACATGCTCTGCTAGGACTCCAGCAAAGGGGCTTATTCGCTGCATATCAGTAATGTACGGAATTAGTGACATCTTCATTTTATGGTTCCCGTTTCCAGGCCATGAAGGAATCAACCTGACATCAGGGTTGCCAATAGCAACAGGTTTGGAGGGCTGCTGGCCGAGCCTTAGCCCAGAGCTCTGTGCGTTCCCGCAGCAGCTGAAGAGCAGCAGGGTTTGCACAGACATGCTGAGCACAGCACATCTGAGCCAAACAGCATCCTTGCAAACTACTGACACTGAGATTTGCAAAATGACCTGAGCCTGACGGGACCTCTATTCACCTCTCTTGCTCTTTCCTTCCTTCTAGCATAAGCGATGCATTCCGGCCTCCCTGGATGCATACTACTCAGCACAGGATTCCAACTCCCGGGGCAGATTCTATACTGTCATCAGCCACTACAGCATGGCCAAGCAAACCAGCTCCCGGTCTGTATCGCCTTGGCTTTCTTCAGGATCGGTAAACCACGAAGCTAAGGCTGCCAAGACAGAAGGTCATTAAAATTAATGAGTGGTGATGGGAAAGCGGGAGGGTGGGGATAAACCACCATGTCTCTACTGCATTGCTCTAGCTGAGAGAGGGCGCTGTGCTAACAGCATGACAAGAATTAATAAAACCCAAGTGCAGGAGTCATCTTAATGGATATTTCTTTTCGTGCATTGTTCTCGTTGATTTGTAACCGAGTCAAGCTCTTGTACAAAGGCATGTTTGATGTTGACTGTACCTTACGATGTAAAATATTTTTAAATCATTGCTTAACTATTTGTTAGAAAAAGAAATTAAAAAACAAAAAAAGCAAATTAGATAAACAGCCAGGGAGGATAAAAGCAGCAAAGAGAATCCCACAGAGTTGTTTCATTGCTGGAAAGTTGTGACAGGAGTGTAACATGCAATGAACGAATAGCTGAAATCATTTTGAGAGATGGAGTAGAGATAACCTGTTACAAACCACATTGCTGTTTATTTTGCCAAAAGAGGTAAGGGCGCATTTTGCTGCAAACTGAATCCAGTTTCAGTGTACATTTGCTGATGGAGAAATACATGCATCCCTTCTTGCCCTGAGAGCACACACACATAGCTGTGCATAGTGGCCCAAGTAAGTTCAGGAAGATTGAGGCATTCGTAACAAGCTGTCCCTGTGCTGCTGTTCTGGGGTGGGTTCTGCACATCAAATCCTGGTTGATATTTGGACATGGCACCAGGCGGGAACAGAAAGAGGCCACTGTAATGAAATCATGAATTTACTTCCTAGCATAGCGTTGAGCAGGGTGTTACTTCTGCTTCTGGCATGGCTTTTCTGTAACTTCCCTTTGCCAAGTTCGGTGAGTCTTCAGCCTTAGGAGCCTCCACACTGAGCGTCACCTTGAGACAAAGAAACCTCCTTAGGGAAGGAGGCACTCCTCAAGTGTGGCTGTAGTACATCAGCTGAAATATTCAGCCTCTACCTTCTCAGATACTGAAAGAAACCTCCTTAGGGAAGGAGGCACCCCTCAAGTGTGGCTGTAGTACATCAGCCTCTACCTTCTCAGATACTCATTTTCTCCTCACCCATCAAATGAGGATGCTCCTGCTTCACTCCTTCAGCTACCTTAGGGTTTAACGATGTTCAAGGTAGGTAGAAAGAGAGGGCTGGAGAGCGCTGAGTGCAAGGGCCTCATTGGAGCTCTGTCTGCAAAGACAAACCAGACCAGATGCTTAGCCCAGTTCTGGACTCTCCTCTCTCCAGAGATAGCATGTATGGACTAGTGGGAGTTTTAATGCTTGATCAGAAAGGGATTCTCTTTTCCAGAGCTGCCACCTGGCCCATTGCTGCAAGCTGGTTCTGCTCCTTGGCCTTGCAGGGTGACTGAACTGCAGGAGCAGACTCTCGTGGAGGGCAAGCTCACATTTCACTAAGGCTGCTTGTTCAGATTTGTTGCTAGACCGGGACAGAAATTAGGAACCGACCCCCTTTTCCTCCCCATTGGGCAGTTTTGTCCTCCATTTTGCATACATAGACACTAGAGGGTGTAAATGAGGGCAGAACTCCTCAGTCCTAACAGACATCATGATAAATAACTGTATAGTGTAGCTAAAAATGTAGTGCCAAATGCCATTGTCTGATTTCCTATCCTGCCTTCCCTTTCAAACCTGTAAATCCATTTCTCACTCAAAATGTACAAACCGCTCCCTTCACCAAAAATCGAAATTCCAGCAAACCACTGAACAGTTTATAATTTTGTGGTGTATTTTTTGTCAGTAGGTAGCAGAGACTGAAGTATTTTTGGTGTAATTCTTGAACTTTTCTGACAGGATAAAATAAAGCTAGATGTGACTGAGTGTCTTGGTGGCTCTGGCACGTTTCTTTGGTCTGACTCTGCTGTGTGCTGCGAGGTGACGGCCGAGGTGTTTGTCTGCTGCAGTTGCTGAACGTGGATGCTCGCTTGCGTGGCAACTGAGGTGACTTTAGCTTTCAGGAGGCATTTTCAGAACTTCTCATCTGCCCTTTGGATGACTGGGAGTTTTTTTCCCCTGTAATCCCGCCTATTTTTCAACAGAAAATATAAAGCCAGTACTTAAAAACATGGATCGTGCTGTCTGCCAAGAACTGCTGGGTTCATTACTCTGTTACATAGAAGCCTATTTTTCTTTTCCCCAATGTTTTGACATTAAAAAACAGGCAAAAATGCTTTTCTCCAGCCTGCACCATGATGGCATGAGTATTTTGTGCTATTCCTACCAGTGACCATATGGAAATGAAGCATTGCAATAGAGATAACAGAAATGCGATGGTTACAAAAGCCATTTGCTGCAAGTCCTGACGCAGGGCAATCTCAG
Source organism: Tinamus guttatus (assembly GCF_000705375.1). The sequence goes on along the minus strand of NW_010584065.1, from coordinate 5,701 downwards.
AACTGTCCTGTGATCTTGCAAAAACACCGGCCAGGGCCTGACTGCCGCAAAGACAGCACGGTTCAGGGGTGTAATTTTAGCTGAGAGCAACATCCGCCCTTTCTCAAATGTTTTCTCAGATGCAGTGATGTAACAGCTGAAAATAAGGGCTAGCACTTTCCGTCAGTGATTCCTGATTCTCCCGAGGGACCATCCCTGCCATTTTAAGGCCAGTGACTGATGGACACTTTGCCTGGCAGCAGTGTCCTTGGTCGGCTCCTCCTGATGCACGTGTCCACGTGCTCCCGAGCAGGCACAAGCCACAGTGCAAGGGGCTCTTGCAAAACGAGGGCTGCAGGAAAACACAGCTGACAACCATTTTTTGCCCATGCTGAACGCTGAAAAAGCTTAGATCCGTATCTGAACTCTGCTGCTTACTTTCTAATGAAACCACAACTATCTCTGTTTCATGCTGTTCAGAAGGCAGATTGTGTTTCTTCAAATCCTTCAGCTCTTTGAAAAGGAATAATGCTCTTGCATTTATTTGGCTCATTCCCAAAGGCTCAAGAATGCTTTATAAAAGCCTTTGGTTAGATTCCCTTCAGAAAAAAAAAAAAAAAAATCCAGAGTTGCAAAATTGAGCTACTGCAAAAGCGAAACCACTGTGGTGTTAGTGGTCACCACCAAGTACTTGTGAAATGCTTTAAAAAATGGTTCTGAGCACTTTGCAAAATTGAGTCATAGTATAATTTGACCATGGCATTTCTATTGCCACTCTCTGAATAATAACATAACTGTATATTTACTGACGGGAAAAAAAAAGAATCAAATCATCTGTATTGAAAGGTTGTAGCTATTATTAGATAAGTAACACACTGGGGATTGCCATTTCTCTTTTTTTTAGAGGAAAGTCCAAAATCTATTGGGAGCAGAATGGGAAAAAAAAAAAAAAAAAGGAAAACTTATGGGAAAGCAAAAGAAACCAGATAGCTCAACTCTGACTAAAAGTTCCATTAATGCAAATGCTGTATGTTTTTTTTTTTTTACAAGCAGCTTTAGATCTTCTAAGATCGGACACATATTATTTTAATCACAAAAGAGAGAGAGAGACTAAATAGAACTGTATCTTCCTCTTATTTCAATCTTTAAAAGACTCTTCAAGGCTCATCTTATGTTTTTAGGGCTGAATAAAATAGCTTATCTGGTGATATACCATCTCATCCTGACTGACTGTTTCCTCTGTGAAGACTAAAGCTGCCGGCTGCCTCTTCAGAACCGTGTTTAAGCAGCTAACATCTGGGCTAGGACTAAGTCTCAAGCTCCTAATGGTACTACAGGACCCTCCTCATACTCCTCCCAATGTTTAGTGGGAGGCCGGGTAAGGGCAGCTCCTACCTCGTCATCTCAGAGACTGACCCTGAGGGCTCAACGAGATTTCTGTATTTTCTCTGCTGTTGGCTATTTCTGGTACATGGGAAAAGCTAACATGTGGTAAGTTACTGGTGTGGTGCAGAAATTTTGAATGCTACCCCCAAATTCCTTTTTTGGCCCCCAGGACTGAAAGAATTCATTTATTTTCTGGGACGGTCATGTAGGAGACGTGTGCCTGGCTTGTTTGTCACAGCTGGAGTGGTGCGAGTGGATGAATGAGACCTGTCAGCACAGGACCGATGTCACCTCAGAGAGACACTGTCACGCGACAGGGCAGCAAGGTTTCTCTTAATGCCTGCAATCAAAGGATGCAGAACATGTGGGGAAATAACCCAGCAGGATTAAAGGTGTGGGGATGGTGGGGTGGGAGCTCAGCTGCTCCTCAGCATGGGTTTGGGAAGGGAAGGAAGCAATTGTGGCTGTTTGAGGAAAGAAAGAAGGAAAGAAAGAGCATACTACCAGCCAAGAAACATCTGTAAGAATCACTTTTGTCTTCTAACCTTATGATCCTAAAGCACTGTACCCTGCTTGGCTAATGCAGCTGGGCTTGTTTTGGAAGGGCTGCCTTCCAAACCAAGCCAAGATGTTGTTGCTACAAACATCTGCTGACTGTGGCGTGTCCTGCAGTGACCAACTCCACCAGCCAGGCTGGTCCCTTGGCACTTATCTCCAAGCTGAGAAAAACAGGGAGAGAAAGAAGGGTGCTGAAGGCAAGTGCCAGCCTGGAGGGGAGGAAAGGGCACAGTCTGGCTTTGCAGCATGAGTGCAGTGGTATCGGTTGTAGGCCTGGCTGACTCTTGGAGGCAATTCTGTGCTTTGGATCCATGCGTGAAAGGCAGCTCCAAGCAGTGTCAGTTCTTTGCTCTGAGATCAGAAAAGGAACAGCCCCTGTCCCTTTTGCATGTGTTTTTTCTTTCCTCTTTTATCCTCCTCCTCTACTCTTGCCAGCTGCTTCTAGATTGTAATAATACCTCCAGGGATAAGTGTAAGGGTCGCACACTAAACTGTCTACAATCACATTTTATACGATTAGGGTTTTTTTTTTTTTTTTTAAGCACCCTGATTATTACAGTCAAACTGGATTAAGCTATTGCTCTAATAGATTTTCAGTTCCTGTAAAATAGGCCACAGAAAATGACTTTGGGGAGCAGTGGGAGTGGAGGGAAAGCTCTTTCCTGCTGTCACTTTTGCTTCGCATGCTTTTGAAAACGCCACGCAGTGTGAGAGGTGTGAAAGGGATCCCATGCAGGGCACTGCAGGACTCCCCAGAAAAGCTGGAGCCTCCAGTCCTGGCTTGGACCTGTGCCTTTTGGGAGCACTGGTGCCCCCGCAACACACCCCTTTGGGCAGTTCACAGCACGTTTACAGGCAAATTACAGCAAAATCCTCTGCCTGAGATGTTACTTGGAGGGTGGGTGACAGTCACTTGATGGGTTGTGGGGTAGCTCCGTTATAGAAAATAATCCAGGGCGAATTCAGGTAGAGGAAGGTGATCAAGGCAACGTCATTACACCGGAGCCACTCGGCGCTGGGAGCCTGGGTGCAGGATTAGTGTCCTAAAGGCTTTTGTCCTGCAAGATGAACAGGAACAGCAGAGCAGGAGGAAATGGAAAAGCCTCCTCGGGCAGGCTGCACGGCTTGTCTCTGTGCTGCCGGCGCTCTGCTCCCCTCCAACGTGCCGGATGGCTGTGAGAAGAGCCAGGGCCCCTTCCAGCATCCCAAGGTGCCACCACAGGATGTGCACGAGGTACCTGGTGTGTGGTTGCCTGCCTGCCCCCTCCAGTAGGGCACAAATGGGGACCTGAAGCAAAGCTCTCCTTGATGACAGCACCGAGCGCGAGCGACGCCGGCGCGAGCAGTCACGGAAACGCGGAAAATGGAGGCAGCCATTAATGAATAATTTACATTGCTCGATCAGCAGCGCTTCAGATGAACCAAGCACTGAGGCTTCCCAGCGGAAATCAGTGATGGATGAGAACGTTGTTACTCACCTCTTCCCCGTTTCCTCCATGTGCCCGACTCACTGAACGGCAGCTCTCTCGAGCTGCAAGCGGGTAGGGAGAGCCTGGCACGCTGCCATTCCCGAGGCTCGGACTCGCAGAGCCCATGGGGCTGCCAGGTTACAGCAAGCCCCCTCCCTGTCTGTGAGCACGGGGCTCGCGAGCGCTCACGCCGTGTGGGCTTCAGCCTCGTGCAAGCTCCCCGGAGAGCGGGACCGTTCCCAAGGGGGCTGCGCGCGGCGCCGGGCCAGCAGGACGCCCTGTGAGATGAGGGCTCGGCTGCTGGTGGCCCCTGGGCCACCCAAGTGCTCGAGGTCCTGAGCACTCATGGTCCAGTCCCTGCTTCTCAGTGTGCTGCTGTGGCCACCCCCCCAGGGCGGGCAATTGATTTGTGTGTGTATTTTGTATGCCAGGTTATTACAATTCCTCTTTGGGATCCTTGGGGATGAGAGGCTATTAGAGAAATGAAAGCTCATTAACAATAAATAGAAAGGGTCAAAATGCCCCATAAAAATGTATTACAAACAGATTCCAGTTTGGAAATGTAAATATAGCATTTGGCAGAGTTCTGAACTGGCTGCTCTGGCGAGCAAGGCGACTTAATCTGCTGGGGAGATGTGCCTAATGTTAAAGCAGCAAGGAGAATTACTGTGTGAGTTGCGGAGTTTTGGATCCCTGGAAAAAAAGCCCACCTTTCCCCTTTGGAAAAAAAAAAAAAAAAAAAGGGGGGGGGGAAAAAAAAAAAAGAAAAAAAAAAAAAAAAAAAAAGGGAGGTGGGAAAAAAACAAAGGCCAAAAAATCACTTTTGGAGGGGAGGGGTGTGATAAGATAGTAAACTTAGAAATGTAAAAAAGATAAAGGTGAAGAGTATTTCTAAACAGTGGTTAGAATTAATCTGAGTATTGAAAAAAAACACATATTTTATATCAGATGTGTTTTGACAAATTTGGAAATGAAGGCGACATTGAACCTGCTTTTTTACACTGAATTAGAAACCTGCCAACCTCCCCAGCACTTTCCTCACCCTGTTCTCTGTGCACAGCTCATCAGTGGTGCTGTTTTGTTTTGCTAAGTCTCAGCCTTTATTGCAAAGCAGCAGTTGCTGTTTCCTTAAGCTTAGAGCCACTGAGGGCACCCAGGGCCCTTGCAAGCAGGGTGAAGGGAAACCTGCAGGGCCAGGTCTGGAGCTACAGCCTGCTCCTTGCACCTACGCAGGGGCAGCTTTTTAAAAGCAGCCTCCCGTGCTGCGAATGACCACGCGAAATGTGGGCTAAGGACGTGTCAGAGCTTTGCACAGTCTCCAAAGAGCTTTGGTTTGATGCTGCAAGCAATAGGTGTTTTAGATGTGTTTAGATGGCCCGTTTAGATAGGCTCTTTTTCCTCAGTCTGATCCTAGCATTGAAGGTCCGGAAGAGGAAGACCGAGTGAGAGAAGTGGGTTTAATATTTGCTGAGGAAGCAGCAGTGTCGGCAGGCGAGGGGCACCACGGGTGGCCGTGACACTGTTTGGTGCTGGCCGGGTCGGGCTCTGCTCACGGAGGTGTCGCGCTCATTTAACCTTTAAAGCTGTAGCATCCCCTCCTTGCTCCTTGTTGGCTCCTGAGAAGACATTTTCCTGATCTTTCTGATCAATGGGCATAATCAGTGAGGCTTCGAGGTGAACAGTTAATGTGCTAAATACTTTGACTCACACAAATGATATTAATTTAAGCACGCTCCATGCCCAGGCAATTACCCCACCCTGGAACTTGCCCTTTAGCTGCTCACTTTGTGCCTTGACCTGTGCCTTTGCTTAGGAAATGGCAACGAAGCTTTACAGAAAGGAGTGAGACTGTCTCTTTAACCTCTCCAAACTAAATAAACAAAGAAGGGGAGGGGGGAATATGTCCTGTTTCTTATTCAGCACCATGACTTTGTTGCTTTTCCCCTGCCACATTCAATCTGGGCAGCACAGTGGTGACTGTCTATAAAAAAGTGATGATTTCCCTCCACCCCGCCTTCTGCCTTTTATTTCCAGTAATATTTTGGCACACACACAAGGGAGAAGCTGCTGATTTTCACACAGAACCATATTAATAACTTGCCTGACAGAGGGAGAGAGAAAGGGCTGGCAGGGGGGAGGAAATAAAACATTTGAGTCCCTACAGCTCATATTTAGCAGGTATCAGGGGCTTCTTCTGTGAGAAGTTTATTATGAGGCCCATTAAAAATGCAGCAAGACTGAGAGTGAGTGCTCCATCAGTGAATACAATGCAGAAAGATGAAGGGTGATATCCTTTTTTTTTTTTTTTT